>JAYDZG010000010.1:8121188-8146052 GCA_034509265.1 Microcambeva bendego
ATCTGGCAGGGCTGGGTGGCTAAATAAACCATGTTTGACTGTTGTTTATGTAGGTAGGGAGATGGATAGGGTCGCCTCAAAACTGATGCAATTCCAACCTCTGCTGGCTGATTGATGCATAGTGATGGATGCTTCACAAACTCTGAAATTATCCTTTCATGGGTAATAATCATTTTGATAGATTCAAAATGTAAGGTTTGTGTTTTGTGATCTCACATTTGTAAAACATTCAAGTGTCTCACAATTACTGGTTAATTGACACTATGAATGGAAATGGCAATTCACTCAACAATTTAATAGTTCAAATTTTTACGTTTTTGAAGTGTAAAGCAGCTAAAAACACGACACAGCTATCTGAGTTTGGAAATCTCCCAACCAGCTCTGTGGATGCTTGGGTCTAAACATCGGTGAGAAATGCTGTGTATTGTAGCTTCCATTTATTCTGCCATTTGATATATGAATGATTTATGTGTGATTTATGAGCATCATTTAATGAAATGCAGGACTTTTCTACAAACAATCTGGGAAATTTGGGAAAAGAGGTCTATCAAAGTTTAAGCATTTACAATGTGAAGTCAGGTGCTGATGATGATAAAAATAAATAAATAAAACTGAAGTGTTTAGTGTATGCAACTGATTTTCACTATATGAGAAGAACTCCTTTTATCCATGGTGACTCAGAACTGCTTCCTGTTTATGCATGGGAGGGATACTAAACTGATCCTAACTGAATTTATGCCCATTAGACCATTTAAGCTTATCTTATTTCCAAATGATATTACATTCAATAGATACAACTGTGTACATATTGTACAAATCTCATTTGTAGAACATTCAGTTTATTCTGTAAAATGCAGTTAAAAAAGAATGTGAAAATAATATTTATTATAACTTTTAAATGTTTATATTATTTACAAACTACTCTTTTTTCAATAGAAAAATACATTTTTATTCAGTTCACCAATAATCTTGGGAATGTATTAGATGATCTTAAGAGAACGTAAATGTTTGCACTGAAGCCTGTTTTTTGTATATAGGTCTATTTTGTCCTAGTATCAGCAGTTCTCTCTCATTCTCAATCCTGGCATGG
Organism: Microcambeva bendego; assembly: GCA_034509265.1. Taxonomy (NCBI): domain Eukaryota; kingdom Metazoa; phylum Chordata; class Actinopteri; order Siluriformes; family Trichomycteridae; genus Microcambeva; species Microcambeva bendego. Next base: position 8,122,279 of record JAYDZG010000010.1, read on the forward strand.
CTGCCAATCCAACTTAAGTTATTAGGCTAATCGATTGTTAGGAAACACTTTTTTAATTGTTTTGCACTGCTGAAAACGTTAAACTAATAAGAGAACCTGAAAGGAAGCACAGCATTCTGAGTTGGTTTTGTGTCTGAAGCATCAGCAGGCAGAAAGAAACAACGTTCTTTAGAGAATCATCAGTATATTTTTGTGTTAAGAAAATAAGGCTACTCGATTCAAGATATTGCAAAAAAGAAATAAAAAACCTGAAAATATCTTACCATGCTGTTAACTACTCCTTCATAGTGTAGCACAAACTGGCTCTAAACAAGGACAGAGAAGGAGAAGCAGTGGTAGTTATAACAGCAGCAGTAATAGGAAATACAGTAGTAGTAGTAGTTCTAGAAGAAGGAGAAGCAGTGGTAGTTATAACAGCAGCAGTAATAAGAAATGCAGCCGTAGTAGTAGTAGTAGTAGTAGTAGTAGTAGTAGTAGTAGTAGTTCTAGAAGAAGGAGCAGCTGTGGTAGCACTTTCAGTAGTAGTAACAGTAACCACAGCAGCAAGAGCAGTAGTAGTCATATCTATAGCTGCAGCAGCAGTAGGAGGACTAGTAGCAGCATGTGTAGCTCTAGGTTTTGGTCATTTCTGGTGTGTACAGTCTTGTTTCTTGCACCTCTCACTGTTGTGTAATAAACATATTTTCACTGTGTCTGATTTTTCCTTAGTTCTGTCTTTATTCTTTCATCTTGTAAACATGCACATACAGCGTCTGCAGGCTCCAACACCCTAACAGAGCGGCACAATACTCAGACGTGAACATGAAAACAGCCACTGGCTTTTCTTTTCATCTGATCTGCCCTGTTAGCCATTTAGTCCGGCTACAACGTGAACACACATAACAGCAGCTTATTTTGGCAGCGTTTACCCAAAACGGTTTTGAAGCCACTTTGTAGATTCTGTTTTATGTTCTGGCTATTGCTGCTCGAGAAGATCTTCTCTAAAGTCTCTGCTAATGAAACATGTTTTAAAAATCTGCTTTCTCTCTTTCTCTTTCTCAGATCGGGACTTCAGCATCCAGTTGACGACAGATCGCCGGGCCTACACGGCAGGTGAGCCGCTGGAGCTCCGCTGCACCATAGATGCTCAGAACGTTGCCGAGCGCTTCTTCTCGGTGTCGTGGGTCTTCAGCAGCTCGTCTGTGGCCGTGGTGGGGCCCAGCGCTGTCCCTGTCGTAGGGCCCAACTATGTGCAGCGTGAGGCCACCGGCCTCATGACTGTCCGCAAGGAGAGCCCCTACGTCCACCTCCTCAAGCTGCAGCACCTGCTCCCAGAGGATGCTGGGAAATACATCTGTAGAGTGACCGAGCGGGAAAAGACGCCCACCGGAGAGTTTATCGACCGGAGCAAACGCTCCCGCAACGTTCAGATTACCGTGTCACCCCTGAGTGAGTACTTTCACTTTAGTTTGCTTCCATGGGTCCTGATACACTCGGAATTACTAGCTAGATAAGTTTTGGTGGTCTGGTTTGTACAGATCATAGACATCTTTTTTACACTTGAGTACGAGTAACGAGGATTTAAATCTCACAGTAGTTGTTTTTAATTAAATATAATAGAAAAACATGTTGATACAACATTAAAAAAATCGGCAATGTGTCTTCTCCTAACAGGGCTTTTGAATATTTTATTTTAGCCTCATAATAATAATTTGTTATAATGTATTTTAAAGTAAATCATTTCACAATCATTTTATAATATGGCAGCTACCCTTATTGAATAACTGAACCTCCATTATGTACGCGCTGTGTACATTGTTGCCAGATCGTGTGGATTCATGCATTTTGGCAGAATTTTAAAGGATTTTAGCTGAAAAACACTGTAAGCTGACAAAAACCTATTGAGATGCATTTTTAGCATAATATTTACTCAGTTGTATAAAACGTACTTAAGTAAATTCTTGTAAAATCTACTTTAAAAGTACACAAAAACCCAACTCAAATGTAGTAATGAGAGTAAATGCAATTCGTTACTTTCCACTTCTGATCATAGTATTTGTAGCCGTTTTTCTCCTACCGGCACTAAGTATGTACAAACTAGTATTTTACTGGGGTATCGTTGTTCATTTTTGCTAGTTAATGCCGCAGTACTAGCAAACTGTACCGTGTTGTTTATTTACATCATCTCATCATCAAGTGGAGACATATGGGTGATATTATTAAAATGGTGGAGAAATTGAGCCGTTTCCTGCAAATTCTGTAATTTGCTGTGAAAAATCAAAAGTCTGTTTTTAGTGACTTAACATTTTTCATTTGCAGAGCTTTTATGTATTTAAAGTTCACTGGTTCATTTGCACTATGAGACAGTCCTAGCAATCCTACAGCAATTGAGCAAGCAATCAGTGAAATAGTACAATCTCCAATCAAATGATGTGGATGCAGGGGGACTGTGTCACAACACAGAAAAGAATTTTCTTATTTGAGTCTACAGATGTTCTGGGTTTGCATTCAACCGTGAAGCTGTGCTGTGTATTGTAGCTTTCATTTATTCTATCATTAAATTATTGAGTGTTATTTAATTACTGTTCTGAACGGTGGCACGGTGGCCTTACTGCAAGAAGGTCGTGGGTTCAATCCCCGTGTAGGACTATCTGGGTCCTTTCTGTGTGGAGTTAACGAGTGCACTGGTTTCCTGTCACAGTCCAAAAACATGCAGCCAGGTTAATTAGAGACACCAAATTGTGAAAAGTGAATGGTTATGTATGTGTGGTTACTTCAGTGCCCCGATCAGGGTTTTTCTGTGTTCCCTGGGCCTATTGAATAGCTGGGGTAGGCTCCAGCATACTCAGTGACCCTGACTGGTGTAGTTAAGAATGTGAGAAAGGGAAACTGAATGCTGTACCGCTAAGAAAGCATTGTATGGTCCCTTGTTATTTGGTCAGATTATCACACATTAGGCAGCATTTAAGGTATCTGAGAGTTTAGATGCTTTCTTCTCAGAAGCATGCATAAGATCTACAATTCTGTCTCTGGCTTCATTTTCAGTCTGACTCAGTGCATATGAAATGCGAATAAAGTGCATTGCTTTGTGCACATGTTTTGTGCAAAGTTAAATGGTATTTAAATGTTTTTTATTGTTGAGCTACAGCATAACAAACGGCTGCGAGAGCTGCTCAAAGCTCCTTGCCTAACAAGCATAAAATGAGAGTGTGGAGAGAGGGTAAGAGGAGCGAAGAAGGTCTGTTCCCTTAGGGCTGCTTAAATGGATCCAGAGAGTGACTGACAGTCTTGTGCCTCAGTAAAGGCACTCCAGCAGGGTGAGAGAAGCTGCCTGGGGTGTATGAATGGCCTAACTTGGATCAGGGTTCCTGTTACCTGGCACAATCTGCCTCCTTTGAGTTTACTTCTCTGCCAGCTCGGATCAGGATCCTTAAACAGTGTTGAAGACCCCCACCTCCTTTCTTATTTAGTCCTCCCTTGCAGACTAGTGGCCAATTGTGTCTGCCTAGCGGACCAGTAGCAGAGCTGAAATTTGAACTCATTGAGTTTATGTAGAGTTCAGAACCTCACAGCTGCCACACCATAGACTCCTGCTCAATTTGGTATAAAAAACGTGTTCTCTTTAAGGGTGTCCTCAAAGAATTGCCCACCAGGAGTAGGCAGGTACTGCTCTGCCAGCTCGGGATCATTATACAGAGTTGAACCCCACCTTCTTTAGTCTGTTCTCACCCAGCAGACAAGTGGCCAATTTTGTCTACTGTGGGGTCTGCGACCAGTAGCAGAGCTGAGATTCAAACTCAATGAATTCACATAGCGTTCAGACTCCCAGAGCTTATGTAATATCCACTTTCATTCTGTACAAAATGTGTTACATGCCATCTTTAACAATTTACCCCACTTTGGCCCACCAGGGCTAGACAGGTCAACTTGACCACTCGAATACTGTGTGGAGATGAAGTGGATCCACATCTAGATACAAGGGGTGTGACAAGATCTCGAGACACAGGAAATAATAGTTGGGTAGTATGAATTTTAAGAGGGAGTTGGCAACACAGCAGCAATGAGGCTTTCCTCATAACTATCGAAAAAGGTTCATTACTAGAAGCTTCATAAAACATCAGTGGCACCTGGTGGCCAAAAGTATCTCAAGGGATTCTTATTTTGCATTTGCATGGTGTTTTAATAAAAGTGACTGACAAAACTAAATTGTGTACATGCATGCATGGCCGATTACTTTGATAGCTGAACAATGTAAAGTATTATTTATATTAACACAATAATGTGTGTGCTAATAAAACATGTTTATTAATGACACAATCCTAAGAAACTAAGAAATGTAAAACATATATTTTTTGCTTGATTTTCCAGGTAAGAGTAAAAAGTTAATGAATCAGTGATTTCATTGCCATTGTGAAAGGATATTAATATACGATTCACATCAATTGGGATTCGATCCTCTGTTTTCAGGGTTGAGTCTCTATTGGCGATGTCTTGTCCTCATGAGCCACTAAACACTGACATAAAGCCCACCCCAGGATTTGTCACTTTTGAATCCAGATTTTTTTTCCCCTTTGAAGCTTTATTAAAAAATATTGAAAGATTTCATCTTATTCTTTTAAACCAAATATCGTGTCTCTTCTCATCTCCTGAGTGTCTCGTCACATCCCTCGAAGATACTCTTAAATTCTTAGTAAAGGAAACAGCAGTGACTTGATAGCTCCAACCGGATCCCTAAATCCCCACCCTCTTTAATCCTTTTTAGCCCCTTCCTATCCCGCAGACTAGTGGCCAATTTTGTCTGCTTGGGGGGTAGGCTGAGACTCGAACTCAGTGAGTTCAAAGAGAGATTAGAATCCCAGAGCTGAAGTGCTAGTAGAATATCTCACTCTGCCACTTGGGCACTCACAACAAATCTGGTTTCCATGTCCTCCTTAAGGGTGTCCCCAAACAATTACCCCACTTTACATACCAGGGCTATCCTGACATGTAAGCCTGAAGCCCTCTGTGTGGTACACATCTGGATCCGTGTTTTATTTCCTTAATATATGCTTAAAGTGAACTCAGTAAACAAAATAAAAGTCTGTGTAAGTAAATTAAGTCTACTGACCCGTAAATTCACCTTTATTTTTTACCAGGTCTTTTTTCTCTATGTGCCACAGAGATGGAAAATCAAACCCAAAGATGTGTTTCCACGAGAACTTTATTAGAGTGATTTGTTTTGGTCCGGTCCCACATGAGCTTTTTCTGCAATGTATGCAAGGTTTATGAGACTATTAGAGCCGTAACAACAGCCCGGGGCTACGGTGGGCACATCCAGTTGTCCATATGTTTCATCATTTCTCACAATTTTATTCTTTATTTTGTTTGCTCTCTCTCTCTCTGTTCCTTTATTTCATTTGCTCCTTCTCGCTCTCAAACTGTAGTACTGTAGCCCATCTTCATCTCCTGCCTTGCCTGGGCTTCCTGTTGTGCATTGAGAGAGTGTTTGACAGGCCTGCCAGCACCCCGGAGAAGCAGAAAGCCTGCTTACACTGGGCCTGATAGAGGACCTGCTTTCCACTCAGATAACCATCAGGCAGGAATCTCAGACAAACTGAGGGAGAGAAATTGTCCAGAAAATGTTGATTGTTTTCAGAAAAGTCTGTGATTTCAATATTCTCTAAAATCATTAAAAGATTTTCAATGATCTTACTAGTCATTGCACTACGTCAAGCATGTAGCTCATGAAGGAAGAGATTTTTAACCCTCTCTTCATTGGCTGAGGTAGAATTGACAGCGTAGTGATCAAATTAGTTTAGTTTTAGTTAAATATGGATTAATTCTGGAAAGATTTAAAACTTATTCAAGGAGAAAAACAAATGATTACACCGACATAGATTTGTTCTGGATTTGAAAAAGAGTCAGGGTAGCAGCAGTTTTATTTTAGTAAGTTTTTTATTGGGGGGGGGGGGGTCTTGGGATCTGGGTTGTAGTGCTGCTAATGATAAAAAGTATTATCAAATACTGAACTTTTATGAGATGTTTTTATGCTCTTTTTTGGAAGAATACTAATAAAGCCTTGTAACAATACAAACTATAAACACACATTTTTTATCAGATAGTTAAAATAACATCATATCATATTGCCACTTCTCAAAAGCAAATCCTATCATGTCACCCTGGTACTTCCGGACACTACCCAATTGAGCTTCTGCGGTATCACCAGACCTAGCTCACTCATATTTGTTGTGTGGATCCTACCATACACCCCTTCAAACAGATGTGGGATGCACTATGACACATTACCACAACCTTACCTATATCACATCTACGTTTCTTATTTTACTCTCCTTTCTTTTTGAGAGAATGCGGGTGTAAAAATATTCCCTGGGGAAGATTCCAGGATGAGCTCTGATCCGCATTCTGTTTGACAGATACTTCTCTGAGCTTCCTGATCCACAGCAGTCAACAAAGCCATGCTGGCCGGGAGTTCAGGAGCTTCCAGGCCATTACGCGGAGATTCACTATGCACTGTGCGATACATCAGAGCCCTACTAGAGAAGCCAGCAAGATGTAGATGTGTTATCCGCCAACATTGCGGGCTTTTGTTGACATGTTTTTCCTGCTTGTCTCACACCAAATGGACTTTGGATTTAGTGTGAAGACTCCTGTACAAATCTGTTTGAGTGCCTGTAATCTAATCTCCATATACTAGGCCTGTCAATTGTGGTAAAACATGCCCTGCGGTTCACCCCATTACCTTTGGTTTGCTAGTTCGATGTTCAGTGATGGCACATGCTTTCCTAGAGCCGGGAGCTGATTAGCCCTGCTTTCTACTCTTTCTCTGAGACAGAAGGGATTTTTCAGCTCCGAAAAGTAGCAACATCCCCCGTGTGCGTTTGGTTACCTTGCTTAAACAGACGGCACAAAGAGAAAACCCCACTGCGGTACAGTGTAATTATTTACTTACAGATCACAAATAAGATTCCTTTACGTGTTCGTCAGGTGGTGCGCTAGCACACCAGAGCTGGGATTATAAATACGTCATATCGGGTCTAAGCTCTGGCGTTGGTCACTGAGAGAGCTACGACCCCTACTGGCTGGTTGACGAGCCGAGAAATGGTGCCCATGCTTATGCCCAAATAACTTCAGTTGCTCAACATGACATTTCAGGATGTGAACAGCAGTCAAGTTATACTCATAGGACATTTACACCTTGCATATATAATCTCAGTTTGTAAAATGGCACTCCATGCACAAAGTCGATCGGCCGGTAAACTCAACTCGTGCAAGTGAAAATATGTGCAAATAGTGTCTGTGGGGACATCTTGGTCTCCCCAGTCGGGTTAGGGAGTCAGCTCCAGATGAGAATCATAATGCATTTGGGTTCTAATTGGGTGCACTTAAATTTGTGAGAAAAAGTGGAGAACAAAATTGAAAAATACAGTGAAAATAATAATTTTGAAAATCCTCCCAGCACACCATGCTGTAACACAAGTTTAAAAGTGAAACAGTGTGGAAAATATTGCTTAGCACAGTTTCAGTCTTGAGACTTGAGACATGAGACTTTGGCTTTGTTTTGCTTAATATAATACTTCATTCTGCATAACTTACTTATTGTACTCATTAGTGGGCACTTTTGTCTGCCATTTAGAGGTAGCAAAACTACCAGACAATAAATAAGATTGTGTTGATTGTTAATAAGATTGTTAAAAAGATATCACATTTTTACATAGAACATTCCATAAGGCACCGTGGTGTCTGTTCATTATGAGGTCCATCACAATAATTCTGTTTTTGGACTAGTGTCTTTGGTTTATGGCGTGTAAACGTGTAATAAAAGTTGTATTAGCATTTTCCATCAATTCTATTTTCTCTCTCACTCTCTTTCAGGCAGTAACATTAGCGTGTCAGTGTCCAGCAACTCCTCAGAGGCGTTGGAGGGAGAGAACATCCAATTGACCTGCACGGTCCAGTCAACCTTCGGAGCTCTGTCCATCAACTGGCAGTATCTGGATAAAGACGGCAACGCTGCCGTCGATCTGGCACTGGTGGACCGCGATGGCATCGTACGACCTGGAGCCCATTACCAGGAGCGCCACAGTTACGGGGAGATCCATCTGGAACGGACCAGATACGACACTTTCGCGCTGACCTTGTTTAACGCCTTCCCAACAGACGAGGGTCAGTACCGCTGCAGTGCCACAGAGTGGCTCCTGAGTGGCAGTGCACCTGCTTGGGAGTGGCAGCAGATTGGGGAGAGTGCAGGAATCAGCACCATCACTGTGAAATCTGTTGGTAAGCAAAATATTATGTAATCCGAAGGCCACTGGGTTTTCTTTCTTGTTGTCTTGTGGAGCCTTCACAATTTCTTCTTTTTCTCAACTTAACTCAAATGTAGCATTAATGGCGAGACAAAATATAAACATTGCCAAGTCTTAATTTCATATTAAGCAAACAGAATTATTAATAAAGTAAGCATGAGAATAAACACACAGGCGGAATGGAAAGGAGAGGAGATACAGTTTTATCTCCTAGTAGCAGCCAATTGATATACTCGGTACAGATATTGTGTGATTTTTGTATCCTTTCATTGGTTTTGATATTCACCAACGTCTTCAGAATGAAACACAATCCAAAAAAATGGAGATACATTCTTTTCATCTGACAGCGACAGTACATAAACAGCACATTGACATTTGTTTTTTGGAGTCAGAGTGCAGGAGCAGCTATTGTACACCACCCCTGGAGCAGATAAAGAACCTTCATCATGTGTGATTAATTTAAGATGAATTGATATTCACTCTAAAAAGCAGAGGATGCTACCGCTATATTTTTGGCTTAGTTTTACCCATTGCATAAATAAACATGCATTTATTGTTTAGATATATATAAGACAATCACAAATAAAGTATTTTACTTAATCTCTTTTTAAAAAAAATAGTAAACTTTGTCAAAATTTGTCTTCAGTTATGTGTTGTTTTTAAATGGGAAAAAATCGGATCGCGTCATGTATCGTTCCATACTTACCTATTAGCCAGAAGAGGATGCAATTACAGCAATTCTGAGGAATCCCTGTTACCCTCCCCAAGACAGGCCAGTCCTTGCCCTTAACGGAGCTGGGACTGTTGTGGCTGGCAGAGGCTCCATACCAAAATGAGGTTTGTTTAGCTGATGAAAGTGTAACAATTGTGCCTGTCATGGTAAAGGATTAAATCACTGGTTTGGTTGATTATTGAACACATATTTAATGCAGCAAATGTGGGTGATTTGGATGAAGGCCAGATTATGGCAGCCTCACAGGTGACAGTAACCTGATGAGTGACAAGCCACCAACGACGGACAGGTTGTTGGACAGCAAAGCCTCACTGATGCCAGAGGACATGACTGTCATGGCATCTGGTACGGACCAACAGAAGGGTGACTGTGACTCAAATTGCAGAATGTCACAACACACAGCGCATCAAATCTTTAGCTGCATAGTGCTACGTATTTGCTGGTCAGTAAAAGTTCCCACGCTACTGTCAAAAGCATTGAAAATGATTAAGCATTCTTTGGTTTGGCAGACTGCTGCAAACGCAGGTCATCCAAAGACATGCTTAGGCATGAAGGAATATCCCACTACGCCACCTAGACCAGTAGGTATGGAATGATACATTCTACCCACGAGGCGATATACGATTTCATGACACTGGGTTCACGATATGATTTTTTTTAACAAAATGAAACTGAAGACAAATTCTGACAAAGTTTCCTTTTTCAATTCTTTTTAGCAAAGTAAATTACTTTATTTGTGATTATCTTTTTATCTCAACAATTATTTTCAGAGATTAAAACTAAGCCAAAAATATAGTGCCAGCACCCTCTGCTGTTTAAAGTAAATATCGATTTATCTGAAATGAATCGTCAATTTTAATCGTGAATCCACTCTTAATGATCATCCCTATTGGCCAGTCATGGCCCTTATGAGAGCTGAGATTCAATATCAGTAATGTCGTTGCCGGTTGGCGAGCGTATTTTATAGCTCCACCACCTATTGCTGCATTCTCTGTCTTTTAAACAGCAGTGGAGAAAAACCAAACTATTCAACAGGAACAAAGAGGCACAACCAGTTTGTGTGTGTGCTCAGTGAGGGTGATATTTATCCTATTACTAGCATGCTGAGAGGCAGACGGGGTATAAAAAGGCTAATTCTGCTGTTACAGTGCAGTCCGCCTGTCTCACTGCCCAGTCTTGATCAATAACCTCTCTGGCCTGCACTGTAACATTTTTATCTGCTGTCTATCTAAACAGCTCAGCAAACACATGCACACTGAGCTTAATGAAAAAAGAAAAGCAATACCAGCCGTGGTTTTGCTCTTAAGTGGATTTTCGGATAGAAAATGTGTAATTATTTTTGTTCTCTATTTAAGGCCCCTCCACTTGAACTAAAAGAGTTTGGACAGAAGAAAGAGAGCTACATAAGCTACAGTTGTCAGAAGTTCATTCTGATATAGACTGTTGTCAGAACTAGTGAAATTAAAAGACTCTAGTGAAAGCTATCGGTGTTTGATCAATTCAACAAATATAAAAGTTGTTGACATGAAATGACACCCACGTGTCAATATGGTGATGCTCTTATATCACGGTTTAATTGAATCTACTTAAAATTTGGATTGCAGGGGTGCGTAGGCGAATGTGTTCCACGTGTTGAGAATAATTAAACATTTGCCTTGTCTATAATTATGTCAAACTCATATCAGTACAGATTTAGCTTATACATGCAGGTTTAATTGTTGTTTGCTTCAGCGCAGCACAGAGGATTGTAATGGGATGTGGCCTTATAAATCAGTGGGATGAGGGGACACCACGGGCTGGCATGTAAGATAACTGAAAGCTAATTGAAAACAGTTCCATTGTCACTGACGAGCCCGAATTTGCAAATAAATACCCTTGTTTGTGACGTCACATGTTCCATTCATGTTTGTTTAGCACTGGAAACCAGACACAAACAAGAAGAACATTCTTGTATGAAAGATCTGAGATTTGATTCAGACATGTCAGAGACGTTAAAGAGCATTTTGTTAGTTTTTTATTAGTAGTAGTAGAGTTTTGAACCGAGGAGTTCAGAATCCCTGCACTGGTGTGGTAGCTAAAATATTGCGCTGTGCCACCTGAGTTGCCTGAGTTGTAGTGTGAACTAGGCATAAGTTACGTCTCTCCCTGATTTCTGCAGCAGTAGAGATGACGTGAGGTACAATAATGTCATTCGATGTTACTCGACTTGGACAACAACTGGGAAAGTTCCGAAGAAATCTCATTTAAAATGTTATTAAAATCATCTTTCTACTGCTAATAACATTCATCAAATAATCAAATACAATTAGTATATATTGCTTTGTCTTACACCACTAGAAAAAATCATATAGGAGCAGCAGAATTACGTGAACACTTTCCCAAAACACACAGAACTGACAAACTGATTTATTATCAAGCCTCTACGCCCCCTAGCACTCCACCTATCACGTCATGATCAAACGAGTTCTATATGAAATCCTACAAGCAGATCTTTCCATGCTTGGTTAGGTTAAAACCATGTCGGGGTGCAATGTATTAGTTCATAAAAATACCAAGAATTGTAGAAATGTGTTTTTAATCATTTAACATTTAACATCGAATTGGTATGAATTTATAACATACTGAAGGCGAGAAAAAAAATCATTTATAGCAGCCGTCTCGGATCGTGGTCCCGACCGTACACAGCCGACATGGACGAGTAAATCCATTATACATTTGCAGACTGGAATGAGCTCGGAGCAGGAGCCCCCTCGGACAGGCCTGCTGTGTCTGTGTTCATAATGAAGAAGCATACGGCCATCTCGTCCCACAGCTGGGCTTGGGTTGCTAAAACATAAAGACATTTTGTAGGCAGCAGGGACAGGAAAACATTTATGAGCATGAATGATGAGAGACGAACAAGACACTGAGCGGGAACGTGAAGGACATGCAGTCAAATCAGAGGAGAAGGCTTGACTTCATCCTCATCTCCCTGTCACAGCACTCTTCACCTGTTTTAGGGTACATTTAGATTAGAGGTACCATGACGGATGACTGTCCGTTACTCACTTTCAATCAGACATGATGCTTTCCAGTGAATGGAGGAAAGGAGGAGTGATGGTGATGCTGAACAAAGTTGAGCGATGTGGGGATTACAAATATGAATTGTGTGATGAGTGAGTAGTAAAGGTATGAGTATCTAAAAAGTGGTCAGCAACCTCTGTTCTGTGGAACAGTACCTGTCCATGGGTCATTTATTACTGAGTTGCACAGAAAGAAAGAAATGCAGTTTACACTACAGAATTTACTCTTCAATTTCATCAGTTCACATGTTTATATCAAACATAGTCGTGGACAGTTAAGTTTCTCAGATTGAGCTCACCCTCAATCCTTACCCATCAAGCAGGTTTGACAAGATAGTCACCGAATACACTGTGAACGTCATGTGCAGCGGAAAAAACCCCCACTTCGTTCCCACTGATTTCCCAATGATCATTGGTGAGCAGTACACTGGAACCATTGCATTGAATTGGTTCAATTTGTTCATAAGTCAAAGTATGTTAAGGAAAAATATAAAAAATGTACGTAGAATCTATTTAACTCATTTTTTCCCTTTAATCTTAACTTGAAGAATAAACAATGGAAAAAAAACACTGTCCGAATTGATGTATGGGATGTGTCAAAAAAGCTTGGAAGCTGCTTTCCTGTCTTGATGCCTACATAAGGAACTATCTAATTAGGAAATTGTTGTAATAGAACATTGCCTTAGAATGTGCATGATTCACCATTCAAACTAATGGGTTGATATGACACAATGTCAGGTAAAGTTAAAAAAAAACATTTTTCAGAACTTAAACTGTTCGTAACCCAACTGTATTATGTACTTTGTTTTTTATTGTGCAGTTCTGTAATTTTATTTTTAAATCCCCAGTTGGTCCATGAAATGATCTTTTATATGACACTGGTCCATGGTGCTTATAAGCTGATCTAATCCACAGTGATACTGTATTCTATGCTATACTGTATGAGTGGGAGGAGAAACTCATTGTCAGGGTGTCAGACCTCTGCAAATAGGTAGCAGCTATCACACCGAGCAGTCGTAGTTTTCTTGTCATGTTGACTCCACAGATGAATTTTAGAAACTCTAGGATCTTTTTAGTGGGAAAAATTTTTGTTAGACAAAGTGGGTGGGAAGGAATTTGATTGTAATATTTTTTCCTATACAGTCCATGGATACTTGGCAGTAAAGTACACTAGTATTTACTTTTTTGTTTGCCGTCAATTAAACCATGCCAGCCAAATGGCCACAGAAGAGGTCGACACAGCTACCGTTATTCCTTTTTAATTAGAGATGCCAATTTCTCGTGACAGGGGGAAGCATGAATGTTGGGCATGTTGATGCAAACAACCATTAACTTAATGCAAATTAAGAAAAAGCAAGGTAGTCATTACCAACAAGAATTGAGTGTTGTGTAGTACATTCATTATTTTCATTATTTAGCTGTTTTTTGTTGTTGTTCCTAGATATAAGTTTTTACTAAAGATGGAAGAGAAACTAATTTGTGGTGCACTGTGGAAGGAAAGGAAACACTTTGTAGATACTAGCCAGTAATGTCAAGCCGTCTTCCTCTGTTGACGGACCCCTCATTGCAGTCAAGGGGGGTTTATACTCACACTCTCTCCGACCCAAACTCAGCCCTTTGAGGAACTCTTTTCTACCCATGCAATCTGCACAGGCACCTCTCTATCAGCCAGTCAGGGTCCTTACACTGTGTTTGAAGACTCCACCCACATATTACGGTCATCCTACCCTAACAGAAATTTTCGCTTGCCATAATTTAAACCAGGCCAATCCAGCTCCTACAAGTGATGACGATGCTTTGGCAGTGAGCACAGCTTGATGAAGTGGAAAATCATTGCTGGTCTGAAAGTATATATACAGTTATACAGTGTTTTCTCTGTCTTTCTCTTTTCCTGTAAGTCTCGTCATCCTCGTTTGATCGTAATCGTACACTCGTCAACGGCTCTTCACCTCTACAACATTCCCTTTGTTCCACAGCATATTTCATTCCTATCATTAAATTCTCCTTTTTAATTAGACACCTCATTCTGATCATATTCGGATTTGTATACCACACCAATCTTTGTCGTCTTTGTTTTTATGTCACCAGAAAAAAGGAGAAATGAGTATTGTAGTAGTATGTGTTATGGAATTATAGTGGAATAGCAATTTCCATTTTCTAAAAACAAAACAAAACTAAACAGCATACCTCCATGCAATGTGCTTTTAAATGAATTTGGACAAGGATAAACAAAATGATTTAGCACCTCTTCAGACGGTGTTTGTTTGTGTGGGTGGGTGGTCGGGTGGGTGTGTGGGGGGGTGTTAGAGGGGTGTACCTTAGTACTAAACAGACCAGGAAAAACCTGTTGTAATTCTGTGTTGGTGTCTTATTATGTTTATTCAAGGTCTGTTCTTCTGCTAAACAGGCTTTCGTTAACATCACATAACAATCAGAAGGCAAAGGCAACAGAAGCTTGGTATAATTAGCATCATTTAGTTAAAGATGTTATGAATAATGTGTTGATGATAACAATACTTTTCATAATTCAGGCTTTCATGACCGTATATTGCACATAAAAGCCAGAGGAAGCCCAGTGTGTCGAGTTCTGGCTAACAGTCTAGGCTGCTATGCTGCTACTGTTGGGCCCTCAGTGCTGAACAAAGATTCACCGATGCTCTGAACCCAGCCTCCAAACTCTGGGGATAGAATGCTTTTATATTTTTCTTAATGAACATTTTGTGAGATATAATGACTACCTAACGTGTTCAGCAGGGGGTTGAGTTCGTATTGCTGTGGCCCCCTTTTGCTATTTATTTTGAGTCTATGTTCAAACTAATTTTGTGTTACAAACCATATCATGTGACGTCATGGACAAGTGCACAAATCTAGTGAGCTTTCTACCTAGGCAGGATTAGAGGGGCAAAAAACAGTTCTATTCAAATGTAAATATAGTGTTTTTCATTCCTTATTTGTATAAAGATGTATATAAGTGTATTTATTTTTCACATTTGGGCTTGTCTCTTACTTTTCTGTCTTTTCAGGAAATGAAAGGAAACTTTAGTTGATTTATAAGACACTTAGGTCCTTTACTTAGGTCGCTGACTATGTAGGCAGTAAGACTGCAATGACGCTCATCCCAATCAATGGACATTCCAACTATGGACAGCTTTGTTGTCTTTATTTTTAAAAAGTGATCTGAGCTGCTTATTTTTCATTACAGTAATGTCTGCTCTATTATTTAAGAGTTGAGGGAAAATATACTTCTATTTATAACAAAAAAGACCAAATGACTCAGTGCTAGGTAATGGAGGGGTTTGGTTGGGAGGTCTGGCACAGATTCATTCTATTAGCATTATTTCTTATTTGAAACAGAACCAAACAAGCATTTTGATTTAAGAACTGTCCTTTGGAACCAATTAAATTTGTAAGAGAGAATCTAGAATAACCCTTCAGTCTCACACCTATTCGTTTTGCATTCCTTCATAATCCGCCGCTGTAATTAATAGAAAGGGATTTCTCAATAAATGCTTCACCTCCTACACATCTTCCAGTTGTTCTCTTCAGAGGATCTAACGGGCAGAAAGCCGAGGCAGGGTCGTGTTGCTGCTGTTCTCCACCACACAGACACAGGGAAGCTGAAGAGGCCAACTGTCCGCTTTATAGAGAGTAGATTCATGCCCATTTTCTCCTCTCCACCTTCATGGATGTAAAATGAGCCGTCTGGGTATTCCCCTTTAATAAGCTTCATCCCCGTGGCCCCTTGCACTGTGAGCAGTACTGCCAGAAATCGCTTTTGAAGAATGGCTGCGAAAAGAGCAAGTGGGGACAGGCCTGTTATCATCTCCTCAATTAGAGCCAAAGCAGGGTCGAAATCATCAGTGTCAGAGGAGAATTAACCAATAAACGATCTTTTCCATCTTCACTTTCTTAGAATAGCGCAGTTCATTCCTCTGTGAAACACTTTTTTGAGAACCTGTTCCTTTCCTGAACAGTGCTGCTTTTTTGGTGTTAAAGTTGCTTTAGTTGGAAGTTTAGCACTATGAATATTCTTGGTGTGATTTTGGTTTTCTAATTAGCAACACTAGTGCCTTATTTTGTCTTCATTTATAGGCTGCTTGTAGAGAAACGTTTGACATCTCACAGCATGATTATCCTGAGTTCGATTCCCAGAGAGCTTTTCGGGTCCTTGCTGTGTGGAGGAGTTTGCATGTTTTCTCCTTGTCTATGTGGGTTTCCTCTTGGTGTACACAGAGCAGACAACGTCACTGAGCCTTGGCCGCACTTGACCTTGTCATCATTTTGCCTCTCTTCCTCCCTTGAACCACTTTTCATAGATACTGACTACTGCAGACCGTGAACACCCCACAGCCCAGTCTTCAAGCCTTCTCAAATCCTAAAGCTCAACCCTTTTTCCTTTGAGGATAAACTTGATACGTAATATATATTCACCTCAGTGGTCATAATGTTCTGCCTGATCAGTGTGTTTTTCTTTTTGTCCCCATTAGAGTCGTCCTTCTTCGTCTCTGCTTCATCACGCACCCCCAGCGTGACCTTCGGGGACACGTTCGACCTGCAGTGCATCGTGAAGTCCCGCCACACCCCGAGCGTCCCTGTATCCGTGACCTGGCGCTTCCAGCCGGCCGACGGGAGCGCCGAGCTGCGGGACGTGGTGACCTTCACGCGCGAGGGCACCCTGAAGTGGGGCGAGCAGACCCTCGGCCTGGGGACGCGCACCTCCATGGATCGGACGCGCAACTACACCAACTTTCGTCTCAGCGTGACCAAAGCTGGACGCAAGGAGTCGGGGACGTACCAGTGCTCCACCGTGCTGTACCGCAGGAACTACGACGCCACCTGGAAGGTCATCGCTAATCGCACGTCCAATCTGCTCGGCATCAATGTACAGCAGCCAGGTTAGTCCTGTTTGGATTCTTTTGCTGTTTGGGTGGAAGGGTGGGATGATACTGCGCTGGAATCATTAGTTGAAATTAGTAGTAATTGTACAGAAACGTTCTAAGTGTGTCTGCACTGTCCTTGTTTGGACTACAGCAGGTTCTTAATGGGTCCAAGTGGAGACAGGCCTGGTCGTTAATATCCCTCTCCAAACTACGAGAAGCCATTAGAGACAAAAGAGAGCGATTAGAGGAGAACATGAACTCATTAAGCATTCTCTCTCCCTTTGATGTAGAACAGAGCTAAATGCAGGGCACTGACCGGACGTTAGCCATACAGACACATTCTGGACAATGCAGTTCTGTTTTGTCTTTTCCTTTTTTCGGCTCATCACGTCAGGTGACACCACAGCAGATTTTTGACTTGGCATAGTCTTTACTCTGCTCTGCTGAGTAGCCAATAACATTACAGAACCGTAGTTTGCTAACTATAAAAATCATACTTTTATACTGATGTGTGAACGAAAGAGAACATCATGTCACACTGTGTATTTTTATTCTCCAAAAGAAGACGTGTGAAAGAATACTGGGATCTGATTGGCTGTTTGGTGTGTTCTTTATTCTTATGCAGAGGCAGAATTCTGTAATTAGGTTGGCAGAGCAGATCTCCAGAGGTCTGCAGATGGTTTTAAATATACAGCTGCTTTATCTGTAGTGAAGCATCATTTTTCTTTTGAAATGTATTTATTTATTACATTTGTGACATTTAGCAGATGTCTTTATCCAAAAAGTTACATGTGTGTCCAGATATTGTGACCTGAAAGTTCAGGGTCTTGTTCAGTGGCCCAACATGGTGCTTTTGTAACTGGCAACCTTCAGATTATCACTGTAGTACCTTAATCACTTAGCAACCACCCCCACCCACAGCTGTGAGAAGAGAGAAGTTAGCTGGCCTGCTATATGCGCCCACGCAATCTACGTTACACAGGGTTTATTTCAGCTGGGTTATTTATGGTGGAATTGTTTCACAGCTCTAGGTTTGCGCCTTATTTTAGATGTGCTACTAGTTTCTACAGCCAATTGATTAAATATTCTTTATTATATTTTCAGTGAATGTGTGTAGTTTGCTTTCCAACTCTACGGTGTTCTTCAAAACCACTAGTGCTGAAAGCTTCTCCTGAGAGGACCGGGGGCGTTTATATATGTTTCAGCATTTTTCATGAGTGTGTTTCAGCTTTCTTTATCCATATGCAACAGAAAAAAAAGCTAAATTCCTTCATAAAAGCAATCATAGGGGTAAACGTTGCTTGGAGTGGTGAAATACCCCTGTTAGAGGCACTAATCTGAGAGCGTTGATCATTTTTCCTGGCTACTGATTGGCGGCTGCGCCAACATTCCAGCATCATAACGGTTTACTTTCATTATCATCATCTCCCTCAATCAATGTCATTAATTATTAGTGAGCACCCGTAAATAAAATCATTACTGTGTATTGTTACTGTAATAGATTTGGTTTGATTTAGCATACAGGGTTGATGTTTGTGCAACAAAATCTGCCGTCATGCAGTAATGAGCAAAGCCACCAAAGGTAGTGTCTGAAATCATTCACTACCCTCCTTAATTCAGTCCCCTGTGAGAGTGGACTACAAAGTGATTAATGTAGGGAATAGGGAGCCATTTTGAACACAGGGCTAGATTAATAAATAAAATGAATAAATCTTGGCTGAGAGTGCAGAATGAGAGCGGATCAGCTCTGAAAGCTAATTATGCAATGATTTAATTGCACCCTTGCAAATTGTCAGATAAGAGTTACTTGTTAGCATTTTCTGACACTGGATGTTAGACCAGTCTTGGCTGGCTGGTTGCACTTGTTGCTGTGTTCTCGACACTGCTTACAGCTCTGAGTATGTGTTGTAGTTTCAGATCTGTTAAGCGAAGTTGTTCGTCATTACCCCCATGATGGCTGCCATTGCTCAGTTTAATGGCTTTGAAGAGACGGCGATAAACTCACTTCAAAGATGAGAGGCTGATCAGATTCCATCAGTGTTATTAACACAAGACTCTTCTTGTGTCATTCTTCTCTATCTATTCCCAACCAGTATGAGAGCTGCCCAACATGAGGCTGTGTTTATACTACTGGAATTAAAGTTTACGCAGATGACACGCAGATACAATTATTTGATTTTATGTTGAGATTTAAGAATTTGGTTTTAGCCTAGCAGAGCCACTTTACTGCTGGGAACCCCAATGGTGTCCAATGAGTATGTGTTGAAGTTAGTCTACCTATCTCAATCCCTTAAAATTCCTTACTTCAGTGTATTTGCACATAAGATAAGCTTTGTGTACAGAGAGCCTTGGTCCGATCCCTGCACTCCTCCACTTTTTGCCCAGACACCTTGGGGAACCTAAATCCTTACACAGCATTGATTACCCCACCTTTTATTAGTCCATTCTTTTACACCAATTTTGTCTGCTTAAGGCAATAGCCAATTGTGCCAGCTGACTGTTAAAATCTCACCACTAATGTATGGAAAGACAGACCCTAACTAATCTAGGCGACTAGATCCATGCTGCCCATTTGTCAGAGGGGGAATGAGTTTGCTTCATTCTAGTGTGGGTCAGCTGGGTGCAGGCATAATTGGCACCTGACAAAAAAGTGTGCTAAGGTGGAAAATCAATGGATTAAACTGTGGGATCCGGGGTTCCCAGGGCATCTGCACAAGAGGTTTGAGGCATAAAATCCATCAATGCGGGTGTATAAAAAGGGATCAGTAGGTTACTTTAATTAAAAGGATCATCAGTAAAAAAAAACTCTTCACCAGTGATAAAATTTAACACAATAATTCCATTAAAGGACTAAGAAGTCAATTACAGCTGAAACAGTTACATGCATCCATAAAAATGTCCCTTCAATTATTCTTAAAAAATTCAATTGAAACCAAATAATTCAGTTTCTGTGTTTTTGACAAGCTTTTCAGCAGCAGATTTTTTATTTTAGGCACTTTGAGTTGAATGTAGTGGGAGGACCTAATGTTAAATCTAGAAGATATTGGTATTGTATAAGGGTCTGTAAGTAAGCGGCTGTTTTAAAAATGATAGTAAACCAGTGAACGTTGCAACGATTGTGTTATGAGGACTAATTAAGAGTACAGAGAGCACTGATGACTTCTAAATTAGGAATTTGTAACCAAATCGCATAGTGATAAAGGACATCTGGACTTCATAAGTGCACCTTTACATGTCTTAGGGTTGTCACAATACTAGAATTTGGACTTCGATACCAATACCTTATGTCTAATGACATTGAACCAATGATACCAATAGTGAAGTGAAAATCCCAGTCACTTCTCAAGAGAACTTTTTTAAAGTTTTAAAAATGTTTAGTTTTTAAATAAATGAGAGAGAGAGAAGAAAGTTCTTATAACCGCTGATTAAAAAGTGATTTCCACAGTGTTCAAATGTATTTGACATTGAAAATCTCTGCCTATACTTTGTGTGAGCGGAAGGCTCATCTCACATGGGTGCCATTCATACATTTCATTCTAGAATACTCTATGCATCTGCAATAACTTAGTAATTATTATTATTAACAAGTTACATGCAGAAAGAAGCGAATGTTACAGAATTTCATAATTTGTTACATCATAATATTGAAAAAGCTTCGACGTGTCTGCTCTGCGTCGTGCACCTCGTCTGTAAACTGCATCATATTAAACTCGAGCAATTGCGTAAAGCAATTTTCCACTGATGCCGGTTCACGCATCTTACCACTGATTAAGTTTTGCAGAGTTCAAGTTCTATCAAGAAGTTTGATCAACAATGTAAAATTCATAGCACTCTGTGTAGTGGCCTTAAATGCCATGTAACCAATCACCTTCTTAATAAAGCTGAGCTGCTGGGACAATGTTAAAGAGGATAAATAAATGATAAACCAAGTCTTTGTAAGCAATCCCAGCTTCTTCTACTGCAATATGCTTGAATAAAGAAGGATGCAGAACATTGGTGCTGAATTGACAGGATAAGAAATGCTTTTCACGTCTGACACCAGAAGCACAGCAATATGATTTTCTCATTTTATATTTAAATATGGTGGAAGTCATCACATCTGAAGCCCTGTGCTGCTTTTCTAAAGCTGAATATTAGATTCTTTTTTCTTTCAGCTTATTGTTTTGGGGCTTTTATGGCATATGAGAAATGTAAAAGGAGGGTACACATGTTCTGTTCCCCAGCTGTCCGGGAAAGTTCCTCACACCCTCCATCTCTGTGACAGACTGTAATATCTGCAGTAATCATGCTGGATCTTTCCTAATGGAGCCATCTCTCGGATTATTGATGGGCTCTTGAATGGTATATTAACATTTTCTCATTAGCACCATTCATCTCCCAAGATGAAACGTGATTGTAAAACAGGATCGTTTATACTATATAGCACTAGAAATTTCCAAAATTAAGTATAGAACATTAAGAAAAAGGCGAGAACATAGTGAGTCTTCTCAAAAAATAAATCACGCATGTGAACAGAGAGCTGTGGATCAGCTAGTGGACAATTACTAAAATGCTGGTCTTTGGATGCTTCTTGTGGGAATTTTAAACAATCGGACTGGATGTTTTTCAGATTTTGTCCATTATTAGGCCTAAATTATTATTTTAGATCATGATTGGCAGTTCTTACACTGCTAATATAAACGGAGTTAAAATATATATGAATCTAGTCATGAACACTCCTCCAAATACTTTGGCACTGAGAGCCCAGCTGGCCAAGCCCATCGCTGAGATTTGACCTCAGATCTGGGCTTGCAGTAGTGGGCGAATGTGTTTTACAACCCAATCTTGATAAAAAAAAAAAAAAGATTTTCAGTTGATTTATTATCTAAAACATGCATCTTATGTGTGCTATACTGCATTTAAAGATTCTTATATGGAAGATTATTGAATCTTTCTTTGTAACACATGGTTACCTTCGCATTAATAAGAGTGAATTGCAGTTGTTTTCAGTGAGTTATGTCAGAAACTACATGGACTGTGACGCTTTTGGAGGCAGGCATGTAATCTTTGTTTGTGAGTGTGAAACGGGTTCCTGAATTGGGCTTTCAGGCTGGTACCCAGCAGTGGAATGGCTATGCTAAATTGGGAGAAGCAAAAAGACGTCCCTGAGTTTGCAGCTCCAAGGCAAAGTTCAGTTGAGAGAACACTTCAGACACCGAACATGTTGGTTGATTGATTACATTCGGGTTAGGGAAAATTGTAAAGCATTTTTTGATGAAGATGCTCCTTTCCTGAAGCAAAACAGAAGTGTGTCTCTCCTATACCGTGAAAACAAATGTTGGTCCCCAGCTACCAATTAATTGTTAATTAAAGTCGATCAATAATGGTGTATATCTCATTCTCTCGTGTTCTGTGAAGCGTCCTCTCATTAATACAGTGAAGTGTTGTGTCTCTGTTAAGTGTCTTGTACAAAAATGGATCTCGACAGAGATGAATCTTGGCGATACGTTCCTGTCATACTCGGTGGACGGCAGACAGCCGACCTGGCTCCTCCTCGCTCTCAGTGTTTAGTGTGCCCCGGATTGAAGGCTCGAGTGTGACAGCTGCTATCATCCTGTCTCCTGCTGATGGAACTCAGCTGTCTGTCTTCATTAAAAGTGGAGTCTTTCAGCACAGCCTGGTCTGCCTCGGGGTAGCATGGTCTTATCAGCCATGGCCTTCTTTCTCCATGTTTGTCTCACACATTCACACGTAACCTCTCTTCATTTACCCTTGTGCTGTCCCGCTCACCAACAGACATCTAGGTCAGGGGTTTGAGCCAAAAAAAGAAAAAAAAATGAAATAAACTAATTTTAACAGCTCAAAAATACAAAATAAACTTGCACATGATCATCCCCTTGTGGAGACTTTGTTACACTTTGTAAACCTCAGTGGGAGCATATTTTACAGATAAAAACATGTGACTTTTCTTTTTCCACTGTTGTTCTGTCCCTCTTACCAATAAATATCTAGGTCAGAGATTTGAGCCAAAAACAATGAGTAGCTGGAAAAAGAACACAAATTAAAGCCACCACAAGTAGATGATGATGTGCAAGTTTATGGTACATCTTGTAATCCACAGTGGGACCAGATTGTACAGAGCTTAGCATGTGACCTCGCTTCTTTCACTTTCTTTCCGTTTTACTCACAGACCTCTACAGTGCCTTGCAAAAGTATTCACCCACTTTTTCGCATTTTGTTACCTCACAACCTGGAATTAAAATGGATTGATTGAGGGTTTGCATTATTTCCTTTACAGAACATGTTTACAACTTTGAACATTTGATATTTGTTATTGTGAAGCAGAAAATAGGATAAAGGTAACTTCAACGTGCATAACTATTCACCCCCCTCAAGTCAGTACTTTGTAGAGACACCTTTTGCGGCAATTATAGCTGCAAGTCACTTTGGATAAGTCTCTATGAGCTTGCTACATCTTGCTACTTGTATTTTTGACTATTTCTCAAGGCAAAACTGCTCCAGCTCCTTCAAGTTAGATGACTGGTGAACAGCAATCTTCAAGTCTGACCACAGATCCTCAATTGGATTAAAGTCTGGGCTTTGACTAGGCCATTCCAATACATTTACACTTTTCCCCTTAAAATACTCGAGTGTTGCTTTAGCAGTACGCTTTGGGTCATTGTCCTGTTGAAACGTGAACCTCCATGCCAGTCTCAAATCAATTTCCCATTCCCTGCTGCTGAAAGACATGTTGTTTTTGGCGTGATGAGATGTGTTGGTTTTGTACCAAATATAACATTTTTCTTGGCCTAAAAGTTCAATTTGGGTCTCCAGTCTC
>JAYDZG010000010.1:8303717-8314305 GCA_034509265.1 Microcambeva bendego
AATGTTTATGTGGTGCTGCTACAGTGTTTTGCCTCCTTGTGCTAGTTTAAAGCATTTATAACATTTTTTTTACAAATACCTGACTAGCCTTGAATGCTGTTCCAAACTGCCTTAAAGGTATGGATGTAGTGTTGCAATCTACTATACTGGGATCACTCTATGATTTCTATTACAAATTCTTCGTTTTTTTCCCCAGTTTTTTAAAAGCAAAATTAAATTGAAGACCAACTACGACAAAGTTGGCTTTTATTATTTCTCTTTAGAAAGTAAATTAAGTAAAATAAAGTATTTGGTTTAATATAAATGTCCTTTATTTTTGACAAATGTGCGAACTATGCCAAAAATGCTCGATTCACATGTTCAAATTAAAATTGTGTCTTGTGGTGAATCGTTACACCACTTCTCTGAGGCAGAATACTGATTCTCTGAGATTTTCTGAGCGGGTAAGGCTCTATGGGTGACTGAATTTGGAGTTAGTTCCTGGTAGGTCTTGGTAGGTCCTCAATGCTATCTGGAGCCATGCTTCACTGCATCCCACTGAAGGGTGTGAGGGCAGGATTCATAGAGCAAGCATGAACATTGAGGTGCTCCCACGGATGCTCAGTTGAGTTTAAGTCTGGGGAATTATGGGGCCAGGGTAGTACTTGGAAGACTTTGTCATGCCCTTCCAATCAATCTGGAACTCTTCTAGCTGCCTAGCTCTCTGGATGCGTGAGATTCATGGCTGGGTTGTCCCCAGACCAAAACCCTTGTAAGAAGTGGTCAAACTATGACTAATAACGTTACAATATTGAGGAAACGTAGCTAGCCTTTGAGAAAAGGAAACAATCATGCTTCTTGTGCATGCATAATGGATTTGGTTGCCTGGTCATGTGCTTTCACTCCTGACTTGAAAAGTTCATCCCGGCCCTGAGGTCTGCTTCCAACCGAGAGCACACGTCTGATCTCACTCAACCCCAGCTGTGTTTCGGTCTGTGCCTGACCATGCCAGACACTGACTCATGTCCCGTGAGACTGTTATCCTCTAACTCAAGGCACGACAGCCAAGTGTTTGGTGACATTAAAAATGTTAAATATTAATTGTTTTATTTACTATAATTCTTATAGGGAAATTATTTTCCCCCCATTAATTTTCATTGAGCCCATCCAGTGTATACAAGTCCTGTGTCCACTATGCTTCCTGGGTATACTTACATGCCTGTAACACACTTTTGATTAGAACAAGTGTTTGTGTTGACTCTAACCTAAAGACTCGAGACTTGGCTCATACTCCAGCCTGAAGATTTGTGACTTGACTTAAACTCCATTCTAAAGACTCGTGACATGGCTCAGACTCCAGTCTAAAGACTAATGACTTGACTCAGACTGTTATTTTGAGACTTGTGAACATCTCTGTTAGACTCTTCTCCAGACAGCTTCCTAGGTCAACAAGGCAGCTCACTAGTTTTCCACAGACCCAAGGTGATCTCGTCTTTTGCTGTCCAAACCCCGCGGTTTCATTCTATACATATATCTTTAATAAGATAACCACCAAAACCTTAAAAACATTGCAACCGAATGTGAATGGCCATTGAACAAGCTTTATTTACTGTCAAAACATGATAACCACAAAAAGTCCAAATGTTGTAAGAGGAGCATATTTATCACTTTACAATATCTCTTATGTGAGCTTGTGTGACATAATGGTAAGAGCCACTCTGCTGATAACGGCTGATAAAAGCCGAAGTTCCAGGACATAGCGTCCCAGGCTGGTTTCACAGACATTGAAAGCATGTGGTAATACTGTATCACATCCTTTGCACACATCCTTTGGTGAAAATGTCAGTGCACCCTTGTGCTTGTTTCAAGCCTAGATAAATAAGACTTTGACTTAAAAGGGGATCTTTGTCAGCTTTTCATATGTTAATGATCATTTTTTTTGTACATCTACGTAATTAACACTAGCATTTTTCAAAAGCATTTTCTCCAGACGTTTATCCTTTCTAATTGCCCAGTTGCATTATATTTCTTCTCTACTGAAGAGCGAGCAGAGCGAACCCTCTCCAACCTGTGTGCAGTAGCCAACTGCATCTTCTCATCGGCAGGAGGTCACCTTTGTGTAGGGAAAGTCACACACCTTGATCATCGCATCATTTCTTGACTCTGGGCAGCCAGCAGAGGTTGTAATTTTGCTCAGTTAGGAGGAACTCTAGTCCAGCCAATCGTTGTTCATGTAGCCACCTATCCTTCCAGATGGCAGCTTCCAACCGAAAATGTATTTTATTGTGTTTTATTGGCATGCCAGTGAAATGCCCACATATGATAACACTTTATGCTGGATGTTTTATGTTGTATTACTTTACTATCATAAGTATGCAGAATATAAAACATTTAAATGTTACCATGTATACAAGGGTTTGAGTACTATACAAATGACATGATAAACATATGATATCAGTTTCCATGAGTTGCAATACATAATTTCTGTATTTTTTTATTTAATATGCAAGTATTATACAATTATCCGGATGACGTTTACAACATCCCAGTCACCACTAATAATGCTACATCACTGACTAATACCTTCACTCCTATTCCTAATCTCCTCTTCCAGCTTGCTTTGGTGTTGTTGGTGTAACATCGGTAGAGCAACTGACATGAAGTCTTAACTGTTGTTAGAGGTTTGGTACTGCATTTGTAATGTCACTCTGCTGTTAGCTCTTTTGCATTGGCGCTGCTCGACAAACCATACAGTGTATAGTGTTTACTCTGTGTTGGAAAACTGCCAACACGGTGCACTTTTTTGGCAGATTCTTCTGGGACATCTTTGCTCTAGCCGGCCATTGTAATCGTGGAAACCGGAGAATACAGCATGGGGTATTTCAAGTCAATAAATGATTACATTAGTAAACTGTCAGAGCCAGAATAATATCGATACCATGTTTAAGCAAGTTGATGTGTGATGAGAAAACAGACCAAGCCTTACCAAGTCACGGAAGGTGGTGTTGACTGTTTAAAAGACTGCTTACCGATCTGATACCATGATGCATTTCCCCCCAGAGTGCTCTCTGCTTTAGAGTGATTCAGTGCGAAACAAACAGCTGCACAGCGTACCCTGTAAAAGAGATAGTAGTCGCCCCTGGGGAAGACAGCAGAGACAGGAGTGAAAAAGGAGAAGGAAGGGAGGAAGGCTTTATATGTTCCATATAATGGAAATTCAAGAAGCTGACCTGGATTGTAGGCTGGTCGCTTTGAAATTAGCCTCAAGAGATTTTTTTGCACAGCAAGTAAAAAAAAACATGTATATATTGTTATATGTTTAAATTAGGGCTGGCACGATTCGATATTGGCCCCTAATAGAGGTGGAAAGATATTATTTTGATGATTTTTAATTTCCTTCAACACTAGTGAAATTACTGGTCTAAAAACTACTCAAGTGAAAAATATGGAATTTAATTTAAAATAAAAATAGGCCTACCATCTTCCTTCACATCCAACCCATTGTCAAAAGTATAATTAACAGGCTGTTCTTTCCAGTCCAAAAGACATGATTTCCAGCAACGTAGGTTTTTCAGACCTGCAAGCAAAAATAATTTTCCCTTTATCATTTATCAATCATATTATATTTTATAATTAATGATCTGTACATTTTAAGATCTTAATTGGTTGTTTAACTGGTTTATTATTTTTAATTTCTGCTTATCCTGTGTTTTCAGTACATGACACTTTTTTTGATGAACATTGAACAAATATTTCAATTTTGGTCCAAGACAGCACATTTACCTCTGTACATAACCATCTAAAGAGAAACCAAGATTTCTAGTTTGACAAGAACCGTTTACTTTAAAGATTAGGGTAACTAGTTTGTTTTTGGTAAGTTTGCTGGCATATAGCAGTTAGTAGTTCATATGCATGCAAACTAAAAGTATACATCTAATAACATGTGCTCATATGAACACAAACTCATACAGGGTTCTGACAAATAATACATTTATTATAATCACATATTTTCAGTGCTGATTTTAATAAGAAGCTGAAGTTTCATTCTTATCTCGTACAACTCTGATGCATGATAAGTGAAAACATACTGGTATACTATTTAAGACATTAGAAAGATTCGGGTAAGGGGGTGCATTGGGAGGTCGACACAGATGAATTATATTTACATTATGTATTATGGGAAAATACGTTAAACCTATCAACAACACTTCAGAACAAGTCAAATTCGTAAGTCAAGGGTCCACTGTTTCATCATTAATCAACTAAATCAACATCATTTACAAGTTCCACCAGTTTTGAAGTACGGCTTAGTTGTTTGTGAAGAGAAATGATATTGGGATCTGTCTCAGCAGGATCATATCGGACATAATACAAGAGTATCTTATAAAGAGTTCTTTTTTTTGTAGCCTTAAGAAATGAATAAGCGTAACAGTTGTATTGTTCTCCTTTTACTTAATAAAACCCTGTCATTATGAAGACATCCAAACCTAGTTCTTTGTTAATGGTGTGCAGCCATTCAAACACTTTATTTCAGAACTAAATGAATCATATTGTGATGCCAGTAATTACTCTCAATACACTACACTATTACAATTGCTTTGACATCCTTGAATGACGTGTGTGTGTTTTTCCCTAACCAGTTTTTAAGCAAGTAGCAGCCTGGCACTTAGTAATGACTTTATTTCTGACTTTTTACTTATGTTCCAGGCAGGAAGCCGCCAGTCTTTACACTAGCCATAAACAAAATAGCATTGATACACCTGCAAGGCTAGATTTTAGCTCTGTTAAAAGTTATGAGGTTATCAGACAGTACTTTTTGCAAAAGAATCCACTCTGAAATCCACATTCAGATGAGAATTATGAACAGACCCGAGTCTCCCGGAAAACATCTCACCAGAAAGCAAAATGTGTCCAAGTGTTCAATGTGCGTTCAATTATTTGAGCTTGTCAGAAGGGCTGTTTACCAGACGAATGGCTTTTTAACATGCACGTTCATCTGTGCTACTATTTATGATACGCCGGAAATATTTGAAATTTCTTTTTGTTTAACCAAGCTTGTGAAGTAGAATCTGGCTGGTACGACTACATATCTGAATTGGTTGGACTGGGGAAACTTAGCAGAATGTCTAGGTGCCCCCCCCCCTTAAGGCATATTGTCAGTATGGGGTGTTTCATTTCCTGTCAGCTGCTCAGATATACACACGACGATAGAAGTGGGTGGTAATTAAGGTCAGTGCCAGGGAAGGATGTAACGATGTACAACTAGGCCAGTTTATTGCCGATTCCATGATTTAAATAGCTCTGACATGTAAAATGAATCGGTATTTACAGGGCACTGGCGCTGTACATTTTGCCTGGTTGATGTCAATGGCGCTATACGTTTGGTTGCCAGGTTTGGACTTCAAATGAATTCAAATTTGTTGTACATAGTTTGTTGTACCTACATCAGAAATAAAAGGGCGTTTATTATTTAGATAATCACAAACTACAGTATATTAATTAGAGAAATGATAATGGGAAATTTTTATTTACAACATTTACATTTTCAGCATTTAGAAGATGCCTTTATCCAAAGCGATTTATGGAACAGCACAGTTAAAGTATACGCTTCACATTCGCAATGTGGGCTGGTGTTGCTGCGTCCCAAATCACATACCGAAACAGCAAAAAAGCGATAGTAATGGAGATCAGTCATAAAAAACTAAAGCAAGTTTAAGAATATTTTAATCTATAATCTTAAGATTATGTAAAAAAAACTCATTGTGTGTTGTTGATACCATGACTTTTTTCTTCATTGCTGCGAGCACAGGCTTTTCAGAAGAAACACACAGAATCTTCTTTCAAAACATAAGGCAGTAAATAAAATATGTATTTGTGTTTGCCATTGATATTCTGTTTGTTTTATTTCATCTCATACGTATCGATTTTTGCTCTTTAATGAAGTAAAATAATTTCTTATCCGATTACTCGATTAATCACTGGATTAATCGATAGAACAGTCGATTACAAAAATAATCAATAGATGCAGCCCTAGTTGTGCCACCTCATCCCGTTGGTTTGAATAGCATGATGCTAATTGTGTTTGCTCGGTGAGTGAAACCCGATGCAATCGCTGTACGTTTGTTCATCAGTTTACATTTAGTTTGTGCTAAATTATTATTCTGCACAGTTTGTTGTTCAAAGAAGCTAAAATGAGATTCTTAAAATGTTTTTTTTTTTTTTTAGAGAAAAAGGAATCGGTTAGAATAATTGTGTAATCAGTAAAGATAGTATGTAGATTAAACAAAATAAAAAAACTGACAGCCCTAATTTCATGCCCCCTTAAAATATTTGAAATAATTCAGTCTCACCGGCCTTTTATTAGCATCTGTTTATTGGATTGGTAAATTGTAAAGTGAATACTTTATTCATTTGAGCATTTCCTATAATAACCATTGGCCGCTATCTCACCCGTAATTTAGCAGACCAACCAATTCCTCTTGTCCACTGAAAAAAAAAATCCCTTCTCTTGTTCATATTTTCTCGCGTTGAGAGGCAGACGAAAAAGACTCGCGTGTAAATGCAATCGTGGGGTTGAGTAATGGAATTGGCCCGAGGTCTGCGTCTCCTGAGGCGGGACAAAAACCTTCCTTTGCTTTGAAACAGCCTGCTTCACTCCAGCACACTAAATATATTCCTATTAAACATCGAATACTTTTATCCATTTCCGCCCAAATTTGCTTCCAATTAGTCATCGCCAGTTCCTACAGACTGGAGAGATTTCCTTTATTTTATGACCGCTACCAATCATCAGGAAAGTGGAGCATTTTCGGACAATCTGGAACTGTTTCGAGCTGCCTGCATTTAGCATATGAATAATTTAAAGAATGCATGTTAACTCGGTAATATTCTGCTGACTCAATAGCTGCCACTGGCATTAGCATCAGCACATAAAGCTTTAAAGCACAGAGCAGCTGTAAATCCCTCTTCTTTATCTGGCTGATAGACCAAATACTGGGTGAATTTGATAAAGGCCAGAAAGACAGAAATATTGATTCATTCGAAAGAGGTCCCGAATATTTTTCCATAACTCCGATTAGGATGAAGTACGCTACCTTCCTAGATGTATATTTAATATATTTTATTACTTGTGATGTTGAAAGTGATCTATTTTCTCCAAGACTCATTTCAACTCTGTGCTGCTCCTGAATGTATTCACCCATTCCAGTTTACATACCAGCTTCTGAATAACAAGTCAAGTCACGTCAATTATATTTATACAGCGCTTAAAATGGAAAATATCTCAAACCAGCTTTACAGAATTCTTGACCAACAGACCAAAGACCCATGTTGAGCAAGCCAAGGGCAGCAGTGGAAAGGAAAAACTCTCTTAAAATTACAGGAAGAAACCTTTAGAGAAACCACACTCAGTAGGGACTTGGGTGGTCTGGAGTCGATGAATGAATAAATAAATACAATTGACACAAAACATCTAAACACAAAATTTAATTAAACTAAAAGTTTTAACTGGCAGTCATAATGATACAATTTCTTCATTATTAAGTCCAGTCTGTGATAAAGTTTGTTGGGAGTTCTGGACATTTTTGGTATAAACATGCCAGGTTCTCATTCCATCTAGCAGGAGGAGCAATGTTGCCATTGTAGTTACACTCTGTGTGTGTAACACTCTTGAGACTAACACTCATCATGAACATCATACTTCTCAAATGGAATTCAAGTAAAGAAATATTTCCAAATAGGGGAGTGACTCAAAATGAATGCGGTTAGGTGTACTGTGCAGGTGTCCCAATACTTTCACCCATGAGAATATGCCCGTATCATACAGAGGTTCAACCTAATGAGGGCAGAGGTTGAACTACGTTCCTCCATCTGTGCGTATCAAACAGTTGCAAATTGGAATCAGTCTCGCTACACTCCAGTCCAATCAGTCCAATCAATGTGACACATGTCGACTCGCTTCTAATTCTTTGTTTGACAGGAGCCCTGCATGCTCCAGCTGCATTGCACAAGGCGTTCACGATAAGCTAGCTGAGAAGATCAGAGAAATGCAAATAAAGTACACAAGGTTCTTAGTAATTGCTGCAAAAGCAGACCTGGTTCTAAACCCGTTAGCCGTTATTGGCGTGTTATTGTGCACATTAAGTCAAACACGGCAAGATAATGCTGAATTATTCTGGTTTAATACTCTAAGTGGCATCATACCACTCACTCACAAGCATCTCATTTCATAACTTGCTTTAAAACAGTCTCAACAGTTTATTATCGGGTTTTCTTTTGCTTTAATTTATAAAAGAAACAAAAACCTTTTGCAAGCACAACCGCAAATCAGATTTTTTTTTCTGGTTTGTCTGGTCAACTTCATTTGGGGGAAAAAAAGAGACCACTTCAAAATGAATAGTTTATTTTAATCTATATCTGGGTATGTGTTGGGAAAAAAACCCCATTTAATCTTATTTTTGTCAATAAACTGGTCACACACCCACCCATATATTGTAAAAAAAAAAAAAATCCACAACTGTATGTGTAATTCATTCATTTGTTCGTAGAAAAATAACTTATCTTATGGAATCAGTGAACTCTCAACCTTTCAGCTGATAGCCTAAACCTCTGCCCACAAGGCTTCCTCTTTCTCCAAAGTTTGGCCGATTGGGCCGTTCATATAATCATCTTTTTCCTGTTGTGTTTTCATCCTTCTAGGGAAGAGGAGGAGAGCCTGCGGGATAAAATCCGAGCGGATCATGAACGAGCGCTCCAAGAGGCCAAGGAGAAACTGCGCAAGTCCAAAGAGGAGCTGAGGGCAGAGATTCTGACCGAAAAGAGCAAAGTGGCAAAAGAATTAAAAAAGAAGGATGGACCAAAGCCTCTTCCGCCTGTACCCTTGCCCAAACTGGTGGGCGTCAATGACGGAGACCCGGGAGACCTTGATGTCAAGGAGAAACGGGATAAGATCAGAGAGGTAAGATGGAAACTGAAGAAAATGGTGTGTGTGGGTGGTTTATTGGCGTATTTTTTTTTTTTTTGGTGTTGATTTAAAGTGTGTATTGTTGTTTTAAAGTGCTGCACCAGTCGAGCACCTATCAGAGAAGCTGGTAATGTCTGTGGTGTCAACCAGTAATCCCAATAGCAAGTAAAGTACCAGTGATTCAATTCAGGCTCTTTTTTACTTGTTTGTCTTTAGAGACAGAAGTGCAGCAAAAGTACAGAATCGGTTTTCTATCGATACACTATCGAGTGTCATTATTATGAGCACCAGTTAAGATCCTGGTAACCTCCTTGTGCTGTACACCAGCTAGACACAAATACGGAAATTTCCACACACACATACATTTGGCTGGAAAATCCCCTGCCTGGCAACTGTTGTCAAGTGACCTCAACCAGGCGAGGTGTCTAGTGTCCCTTGTTGTGTTCTCTCAAATGAACCGATTCAAAACATGGCACACGTCCACCGATTTTCTTTTTATCCGCTAGTGCATGGTTACATCCCCAGACGTCAGTAATGCTGGTTTGCTGTCTGCTAGCACACCTGTGCAGAGATTCTGAGCTACAGAGTTCGCAGATTAAATGGCTGAAGACAAAACTCTGCTCTAATCTGCAGGGTAGGAAAAACCTTGTTTTTCTTTGTGGCAGGGCTAAGCTTGGACAAAAAAAATCCATAAAGTAATAAAATAAATAATTGAACAGTTTGATGGACAATAACATTTTAATAACGTTGATGTGAAACTATAGAACTGCGTAAGTAGTAGCATACAAACTAATTTAATTAGGTTTGGATCATCTCCGTGAAACATGTTTGTATGGACATACATGCTGTTCGGCAGGATACTTGTGCCTTTACTTTTGTATCACTTGGGAAGCACTTGTTTTGCTGCTCACAAGGACTTTGAAGGAAGACTCGTCTCTGGGACTAATTAAAGAATCTGTGGAGGTTGTGTTGCAGTGTGGACTCCACACTACTAACAGAATACCAGCAGTACTGAGGAACTCAAGATCATTCATGCAGTCAGATTGATCCAGGATATTTCCACTGATTTTGGTACTAGGCCACTCCAGGTTGGGTCGGCCCTTTGGCTTTCTGTCTCCGGTTGGGGCTATTAGAAATCATCTGTAATTTAGTGTAGATCATACAATTGTGTTAATAAAACTTACGTACTTAACTACTGGACTAAGTAAAATGTTGCTGGTTCAAGCCCCTCCACTGCCAGGTTGCCATTGCTGGGTCCAGACAATACACTGTCACAGAGGAATTACAGTTGCTACCATGTCTCACTGCCTTTATCTTCTATTAAAATTAGAAGCTCTGGACCATTTAAATATGGCAGATTAGCAGAAATGGAAATGGGGTGAGCGCCGTAGCTTTGGTTCTGGTCTGCTGATGCAATTATCTCTGCTTGAAATGAGACCCGATGTTGTATGAAAGCATTGCTTGTGTGTCTTGGTCAGTGTGTTTACTGTGTCAAAAAATTAGATTTCTACCGGAAGGCTAAACGAACAGATGTTGTCAGCTATTAATTGGATCTTGGCTATTTCAAGCCACGTTCTCTATGGGTTTGCTTTTTTATTTTTTAAAGTCTAGTTATTTTTAACCTCTTATTATGGTTCACCAACGGGT
>JAYDZG010000010.1:8412477-8435969 GCA_034509265.1 Microcambeva bendego
ATACAGACACATGGAATTAACGAAATGATTAAGATGGAACAAGATGAAACAGACCTCTTCAGCATCAGACACAGCAAACACCACAGTGTCTATGGTTTCACCATGATTCTCCAAAAACCTGCGCACCGTCCCTGGGTGCAAAAGGAAGAACGAAAATGACATATTCAGGCATTTATCACTCTTAAACTAAGTTAATTTCCTTAGCCACCAGAGTAGCAGGTAGCTTGAGCATGCTTGCTAAACTAATAATCCTGAACTCCTGGGCCGGTACCAGTCTGTGAGTCATTTTTAACTGGGCCACACAGAAAGTATAAAGAGTTTTACAGCTCATTTTTCAGGTGTTATTGTCTCAACCACCCGGTTGAGTGTTGTTGGAGCAAGAAAAGAGCAAATTTACTTTATTAGTGAGCATTATAATTAAATCCTGCCAGTCCATGAAATTATGTCTTATATGAAACCAGTATGTGGTGCAAAAATGGCTGGGGACTGCTGGGCTAAACTTCCATGGACTGTGTTTAATGTTTCACATTATACTTTTCAGACTGAAATAAACTAATCACCATGTACTAGATCCAAGATTTGTCATCATACAATTGCTTGCTTAAAAATCACTAGTTCTAACAACATTTTTTCTTTTATTTATTACCTTTCCTTTATTTTCAACAAATGTAGCATAGTTTATTTGTCTTGTGCTGCTGGAGGACCCCTGATTGCAGTCAAGTTGGGTTTATGGTGGCTCACGCCTCCTCCAGGGACAGCCCTTAGTGGAACCCGTTTTCACCCATACATTCTGCACAGACAACTATCTCTTTGCCAATCAGGTTCCTTACACTGTGTACAAAGACCCCACCCACATACTCTGGTCACGCCGCACTGCAATCATGGCCAATTATGCCCGACAGATTTTGCCGCTGGGTGCCTCAACCGATATTTAATCCATACAAGTAATACTGACTGCTGTAAGTGGCTTGAGTAACAATCTAGAAAAGTTCATTTTATAGGATGTTTATGTATACATTAATTACTTAAGGCTATGTGAGTGGCATCTTCAAGCGGATATGCTCTTTTTGTAGTACTGATTACACACAGACCCACAGAAGCCATGGCATGCTCCCTAAAAACAAGAAGAAACAAAAGGTATTACACTTCAGATCACATTTTAAGATTGTCTCACACCAGTAAGTGATTAATTCCAGAACTACTTACATGAATGAGATAAAAAAAACTAGCTACTCTGCAGCTAAACATACTAAACATAAAGAAGACTTAATCCAGTCAAAAACACTGCTGCAAAGCTGGGGTGTGGAAGCTCTTAGCTTTCCCAGAAATGTTTTGCAACAATGCTTGTTCATCTTAAGATTTCAGATCCCTGCACTTGATTTTTACTGGCTGAGGAGAACGGCTGGCTACAACATGCCTCCTTTAACATGTGGTAAGCCACTTAGTTCTCTTTCAGAGACTTCCATAGACTAGGCTGTGATAATTCTGTACTTTAGGCTAGACAAATGGCTAGACTACAAGAATAGTTACATTTTAATGATATAGATATGAATCTATTTACCGTAAACAAAAATAAAATAAAAACCCAATCCAATTATTTGGTTTTAAACCACGTATTTTAGAAATATTGTAGCATCAAAATCTGGAATGTCAAATCCAGCTGTCATGAAGTGTTCTTACAGTTCTACACTGCTGATTCAGTCATTTTGAATGTGAGTATAGACAAGGTCAATGTATAATAAAATCTTATGGCAATTGAAAGAACGTCAGTTTCTAACAAGCTCCTATGAAATATAAAGGCATTGCTTACTTAGTTAGTTGCATGACATTTCTATAGCAGCTGTATAACGAGCTCTCAGCAGCTGTGCGATACTTGGCTTTATATTTGGGTCCGACTGTATGAATAACAAAGCGTGCTGCCAGGTTGAAGCCCTCAGTAATTTTTGCCTCTCCTGTTCGACAGCCTGTTGTGAAAGACACAGGTTTTCTTAAGAACAGATGAAGAATCAGTTCAATGATTGACACATATTTATGTATTTAAATGTCTTTCACATGTACCCAATAGTTACATTCAAAGCATGAAGGGTAGGCAATATTTACACGTTTACATAAGCCTCATCTTGTCAGGCCTCGTTTTAGTATGATGCTTTAACTTGGATTCTTTTATGACAATATTTTTTAAAAATGAAGTATTGTTTCATTAAACCTTCAGGAAATGTATATTTAATTGTAAATTTTGAAGTGTTGTGTTTCTTGCCTGTTTGTTGTTAGTATTTCTGCTTACCTTTCAGTTTATTCAGCTCCTCTCGAAGCTCAGGACCAGCGAGTCTGTGAATGCTGTCTGAAATCGGGTTCTTATCTGTTAGGGTCTCATTGCTTGTACTGACCACAGCAGTGCAGTTTAAAAGTGCCACGTCTCCATTGCTACAGCAAAAACACACATTACATATTTTATATTCTTAAAATTTTGTGTGACAAAATTAAATTGTGTAATCCTGAAGGCAGCTTTTACTGTATAGTGAGGAAACACATGTACTAAACTACATCATTTGTTTATTTCCATTTGATTTTTACATATTACTTGGGGCTTGGGTTGAATGAAATTCATTTGCCAGGAATATGCATTTACAAAGTATGCATTTCTGGTCTTTTGTTGTCTCTCTGTTGTGTAAGTATATACAAGGGATCAATCAATGGGTTTAAAGAAATGTTTGCACCACTAACAACTCCAAGCCAAAAAAGGCTAACACTTTACTCACACTTAACATTTTCATTTTATACCATTTAAATGACTCCGTAGCCTTAATCTATAAGAAATATTCTAAAACATGTTTATGCAAAAAATACATCCAATATATTATGTCACATATTTATATGCATCTCACATTAATCCACAACCACAGGAGATGTGCTGAAAAATATATTATCTTCTATTGCAGCATATAATGTTAAACCAAATTAAATTGTATTTTCCTTGTTCATCAAAGATCTTATGTAAATATTAAAAATAGGACAAGTTGAAACCATAGCTGAGCAGATACAAATATCTTAAGGAAGAAGCAGCAAAAAGCTTACAGCTATTTTGTGAAATTGAAGAAGAAGCCTAAATAAACAATTTAATAAATGATATATATATATATATATATCATAAAAACATGTAAAACCGATGTTAATTGTTACTATTGAAACTTACAAGAGAATAATCTTTTTGTTTAGATCCTCTCTAAATGGGAAAGGAGAGAGGGGGGAGTCTGACAGCTTCTCAAACATATTCTTCTGGTGAGACTCTCCATGCTTGTCCTGATTATCCACTTCATCGTGCTGGTCCCAGAGAGGAAGAGTGTGTACTTCCACAAACTGAGAGCGGGCACCCAGTGGATCCATACTGCTGATCTACACAGGCAGCTGTAAACAAAGTACAAGAAACACAAAACACCTATAGTATTAATTACAATGTGTGCAGTGATGTTCAGCAGAGACGAGCTAAAACGTAGAAACAGTACATCAGTACTTGAACGATTTTAGTATCGACCATGGCATGAAAACTAAACAAAGGTATAAAAAATAAGAATAGATATAATGCACACACTAGAGGACTTTACTGCGATTTTACTGTCGCAGACAAATTTCCAATGTCGGAATAAAAGCTTGAGTCTTGCCAGAGTTCTTGATCGTTTAGTGTGTGGTGGTCAGGATTGCACATTTAAGTCTTTTTCTAGTGCTGGTGTTCCGATAAAATCCAACATGTAGACATAGAGGGGAGTCCGGGGAGGGCTCAGAAATAAAATAGTAGTAATACATATAATAATAGCATTATAGGTAATAACAATAGTGTACAAATAATAATAATAATAATAATAATAATAATAATAATATTAATAATATCTGTTTATACACAGTCAGTGTTGTACGCCTTACAGATGACTTTCAAGTTGGCTCAGTACAGTGGCAGACCGATCTGTGTGCATCTGTCTCACATTCAATATAAGTGAATATTAAATATCTGTTAATAAAAAGCCTTCGGCAGGAGATAACCGACACGAAATTCATCATCATCATTATTGTTGTCATCATCATTATTGTAGTTGTTGTTATTATTGTTAGTAGCAATAATAATATTATTCAAACTAAATGTAATTCAATATTTGATTGATAATAATAATAATACTAATCATAATAATAATAATAATAGTAGTAGTAGTAGTAGTAGTAGTATATAAAAATAGTAATAGTAAAGATAAGAATAATAATAGTATTAAAAAGTAAATACAAGTACAATATAATAACACTAAAATAATAATGCTGACCTTAATAAATTCCACTACAAGCATGAAATAATTTCAAATTTCAAAATCTTGTAAACAGTGACCCTGCAAGATCCCCAGTCTTTGCAAAATCATAGCCTGTGACAAGTCTTTGACTAAAAAGTGTTTATTGGTCTTTTGACATGATATAGTAACTTTGGTCTATTAAAAGTATTTTGGGGTATTTTAAAAGTCGTCGTAGTTTATGGTAAGAAAGTCAAAAAAGATATTACGATTTTTTGTCTGATGTCTCGAGGTCGTAAACCTTGGGTTGGAATGATTCTGTGATTTCAAAACACAACGTATTAGCACCACCTACTGGTCATACGAATGAAAAACATCAACAGACCTTAAACCCTCGTGAATGACAAGGCAGAAATCATTCTTCATTCTGTTATATATTTGATTTGAATTATAAAAAGCACATAACAAACTACAGTATATTATTTTTGTGCATAAACCATTTGAATATACATCTCTATCAGGCTGCACAAGACCAATACTGTATTAATCCCGTCCAGTCTACTGACCACGTGATAAACTCTCTCTGCTCTGGTCTGTGTACAACACAGCCGATCAGTTATTTATTTTTGCATTATTGAGGTATTGACGCACCAAATGCAAAACTGAACAAGATGATTTAAATGTGTTACAATAATTTCTATTTTTTTATTTTAATGTAAACAATTTTAAATACGTAAAATGCGAAAAACAAAAGCATTTTATAACAATTATGTAAACTATATTAAAACTGCAACATATCTCTCTCGTGGAGGAACTCACTAAATAGAGTTCTATTGTGTGCATAAAACGTTTTAAAAAGAAACTAAACAAACAAATAAAAAATGTGTATTGTGCATATTTAGTTCTTTTACCAATAACTTTACATTACATTTCGGCATTTATCCAAAGAAGTGCTTCCACAGTAAACATCTCAAGTAGACAACAGATTAAAATACCAATCTGTTAAAACCCATTTACTACGTCATCTTAATAAAAAGGCTTTTCAAGAATGAGGCACAGTTCTGACAGTCAAAGGAAGTTTGTTGAAGTAACTAAGCTTGATTGCATCACCACCATTTGTTGCAGAAGTTTGTCTCATGTCCAATTTTTTACATAACCTGCTTTAGAACGCATGCACAACGATGAAGTTCACTTTTATTTAATTACAGTCAACGTGGGTTTATTAATCAAGTCTACTGCTATTAATACGATGTGCTATTGTTTTAAGGGATTGGTTTATTATTTAATAAACATAAACAAACGAATAAAGGCGAAGTGATAGAGTTGAGTATAAAAATAGCACTAAAGGCTGTTGAAATATCACTATAGTCTAATCACTAAAGTAAAACAAATTAAGAAGAATTCGAGCTACTCACCAGTATGTTAAACCTCCAACTGATACTACAACCTCCTGAACCGAACCTAATCTGACCAGCTCTAGTATAAACACTGGGATTTATCAAGCTAATACAACTAAGTCAGTTTAACTACCTATTCATACTAGTGAATACTTCATTTAGGCTCTCCTCATTCTCTCAGGATGACTGTAACATTAGAAACTGAGAATAATCCCAGTCGGTGTTAATAATCGTGTCACATTTTGTTTCTGATGTCTCGTTTGTGTAGCTCATGTGATCAGCTGATTCACTAGAACTGTATACGTTCATTTCCGGTAGGCGTCCTCTCAGGGATCATCGCGATTTTATAAACTTAAAAAAACGTAAAGTGGATGAAATTCTGCAGTGAGGTTACGGAATCTTGTTGCACATAATGCACACAAAACATCACCAAATATAAGATGCATTTGTATTGTGCATTGTACAAACCTAAAATTTTAAACAGTTGAAGTGGTATTACACTACATCACCAAGAGCCGTAGCAAGGGAACTTGCTGGGTCAGTAATCTAAAATCTTAAAGCATGGACATATTTTAACCCTAATAAGAAACTCTTTAGTAGATAAGTTAATAATAAATTAACAAAGTGTGTTGGTCTTGTATCATGAGCACATTGAATGTGTTTTGGAACTAGATCACGATAATAATGTGTTTTAAGTATTTAGTTATTGCTTAAAACTCTTGACGTACAGTTAACAAAAGCTTATCACTACTTACAAAATAACAAAAAGCATCTTTTAAAGGAAATAGCTACATATTTTAAATTAAAGCAGCACTACGATAACGCTGGTATCGATGTTCAGTAACAACAGACTAAGTTAATCGAAAATGCTCGAATCAGCTAAAATTACGACAGAACAATTCATAACAAGAAGCACAAAATTTCACTGTTTTCATCTCAGTTTTATACTTTACATTTTAACATTTGTTTTCTAAATTTAGTTGACACAAAGGTTCACACGAATCCTTCGAATCGACTACTTTTGACTTTATTGAATGCTACACATGGCGACTCCGCGTGAATGATCACGAATTCCTCTCGTTGAAACTTGAATATTGCCTGTATGTAGTAAACAGTCGACTTTAAAGGTAAGTCGGTAAATAATTAATATAATTGAGTATTGCCAGTGTGGAAAATAAGCAGTGATATTTCTGGATTGGTTGGATCACAGTGAATGCTGTACACGTGGGAATGAATTTCAGCTTTAAGCTATTGTCACAACATATAATCTTGTAACAGCACTGTACGAATTTGTATTTATTAACGTACTTAAATAAAATAGGTCTAAATATTAATAAATTCAGCTGGATTATCTGACAAACTAATTTGATTTTGATGTGTGATGTAACTGCATGTAAACTTTTCTCCTTCAGCTTTAGGAAACTATAGGAAGCATGGGCTTGACCAAGCAGTACTTGCGCTATGTACCCAGCGCTGTCTTTGGGGTGATCGCCAGTCAGAAGGCGAACCTTGTGTTTGTGAGGCTGAGAGGAGGAGAACAGGGTCGCTATGTGGCTGTAGGGGCCTGTGAACATGTCTTCATTTGGGATGTGCGCAAAGCTGAAAAGGTATCACTGCATGAGTTCAGGGTTTATACAATAACAATTCTGATCCAGCTCACTTTTCTTAGAGGGATTTGCAATCTTGACCAAATACAAATAAACCTGGCTTGACCCAGTGATCTTCTGATCAGGATCTACACACAGCTGAGCACCCAAATCCTGAAGTGAAAATGGTCTGCAATTGTGTATTAATATGAACCACCAGAGCCAACACTAAAAAGCAGCTGTACAAAACTTTGCGTGAAACCTGACTGTGTTCCTCTACTGAAAATATAAACAAAGACAAATCCAAAAATCTGCACAATGCACATTTACATGTTGTTAAATTATTTCCATAAAACCATAGGTTTGGATAATCTCTATGTTTTTGGCTGGCAGGGGTCTTCGTCGACATTTGCTTAAGGTGTGGGCGTGTATCTTAAACAATGCGACAGTATAAGACCCTATCCAGGGTATCACTCGATTACGTGGATGGAAACGATTAATTAAGTTTATGTTTACTCTTGTTACTGTTTGTGGTT
This sequence comes from Microcambeva bendego, assembly GCA_034509265.1. Lineage (NCBI taxonomy): Eukaryota > Metazoa > Chordata > Actinopteri > Siluriformes > Trichomycteridae > Microcambeva > Microcambeva bendego. Next base: position 8,420,265 of record JAYDZG010000010.1, read on the forward strand.
TAAATCTGCGGTTTCCACAGGTTCTTATTCTCGAGGGTAAGAAACATGAGGTAACATATATGTGCCCCTCTCCTGATGGTTGTTACATTGCTGTGGGTTATGAAGATGGCAGTGTGCGCATTTTTAGCCTGCTGAATGGTGAAAGTAATATCTCTTTCAATGGACACAAATCTGCAATCACAGTCATCCACTACGATGCACTGGGAGCACGACTTGTTACCGGCTCGAAGGTGAAACTTCATCCCCCAATCACAAAAAATAAAAAATATATTTTTATTATTAATGCTGATGATGCTAAAATAATATGCTATTTTTCTGCAGGACACAGATGTAATTGTGTGGGATGTGATAAATGAATGTGGCTTATACAGACTGAAGGGGCACAAAGATGCCATAACACAAGCTTTGCTCCTAAAGAACAAAAATCTCCTTGTAACAAGGTAAATTTTATCAAGTACATATTTACCTGCTTGTAACTGTGCATACCACTACATCCGTACCACTGACCATTGTAAAATGAACTTTTGTCAAACAAAAACATTACAGCTTCTTGTTATTATTACATTTTACAAAATCTATTTTTTCTGGAAATGTGATCGTTTGGGTTGTGTGCCTGATTAGAAAAAGTCATTTAATCAGCCAGTAAAACTTAAAACAACTGATCTATTTTACCATCTTTTAACCCCAGCTCAAAAGACAGTTTTGTTAAATGGTGGGATCTAGACACCCAGCACTGTTTTAAGACCATGGTGGGCCATCGCAGTGAGGTGAGTAGAATCAAGAGTTTCAATTCAAGAGTCTAATTATTTGTCTTGCATTTTGAGTTTGTGGCTTGTTCTTTGAAATGATAGTGCAGGTGTGGAAATGGCCCAAACATGGTACATGTGGGTATGTGTGAGGTTTTTAAACCAAGGTTCTGGTGTAATGCACCCCCAAAAAGCCCATAATAGAATCTTGGTAAAGACCCAAATAATCAAGTCTATCAACGTCTACAGTTAAAAGGTTTTTAATTTCACCTATTCCTTGACTGTTTATAATAAACACACTGCTGATTTACTGTTTGTAGGTTTGGGGAATGGCTTTGTTGAACCAGGAGAACAGACTGCTGACCGGCTCAGCTGATAGTGAACTCCGAGCATGGGACATTGATTACCTGGAGGAGGTAAACAGAGTGGATTTATTCTGTTTTTTTCATTTCACTAACCATTTGTAAGCTTTAATTGTTCTCATGTGAGTAGACAAGCATAAATAGGCAGTGGTATTTCAGCGGTAAAGGTACTGACCTAGTATTAAAATAGAAAAGTATTTTAGCATTTAAAATATTACCTAGAGCTAAATGACCCATAACAATAACTATAATCTTAAATATGAAGTGGGTATGTTTTACATTAAATTAAATAATTATATGAAAGCTTAATTTGATAATCTCTTTTCAGATTAAAGAAGTAGGGGAGCCAAGAGACAAGAAAGGAAAAAGTCTTTTAGATGATGATGATGATGATGACAACGATGATGAAGGTCCTAATGAAGAGCCAGAAGATGTAATACACTTTTTTGAATACCAGTGGTTTAGACTGTATTTAGTATTTAGATCGCTCATCAAATCTGTCCTGTTCTGCAGAGGATCCTGAGCTGTAAGAAGGCCGGCTCCATATTAAGAGACGCCAGAGACAGAGTTGTGTCCCTGATCGCTGATCCCAAAGCTAAATTTGTGGCGTGCCATGTATGTAATTTTTGGAGTTGCGAATTTAACAATAATTCATTCCTTGTAAATGTCTTTTTTGTTTTATTTATTTACAATATTTACTTTTTCAGGGATTAGATAATTCTTTGGAACTCTTTGCAGTCCTTCCCGAGGAAGAAATTCAGAAGAAAATGGAGAGAAAGCTGAAGAAAGCCAGAAAAAAGGCCAAGTATGCAAGCACAGTTCAAAACATAAACCAGAAAGGCAGCATGTTAATGTTTTATACTTTTTAAATGTGCATGTGATGTGTACCGGATCATCAAATAACTGCAGACAGTGAATGGTACTGTGTAACTCGACTTCCCCTAAAGTCAAAATCTTTGAAACTTGATGGCTTTGAGGAGAAATCTGTACCCTAAACTTGAATGAAACGATAAAGAAATAATTTATGTATAATAATCTATTGTGTTTTTAATATTTGACATTAGTCTATGTGCAGTTTGGGACCATGGTACATAATAACAGGATTTCCCATACAGCCTATGGTAAAAAAAAATACCTTGAAGTTGATGCCACTCCCTGAACCAATTATGTTGAGTTTTAAGGCATCGCTATACTGTATTTAGTCAACAAAATGATATGATTTTATTATCACAGTTACAATCGAGCAGTAATCAGATTTTGTACAGCAGTGTGGCTTATCCATTAGTTGACCTGAGAGGAGGTATTTTTTTACACAAAATACATGTACAAGAATCATGCAAATACCCACTACTTATTTCCTGTCATCATTATAAAAAATCTCTGAGGTCAAATATTTGTAAAAAATGTTTGTTGGACCACCCTGGATTATGACACACATTCACATTGTTCCGACAACCTTATGCAACAACATTTATTTCCACCCAGAGCATTAATCTCTGGTCAAATTCTTTCCATTCTGTAAAGTGTTCTCCAGCACGTCCCAAAAACTTTATGTAGAGTCAGGGTCAGAATTGGTGGCCAGTTCATGCGTAAATGACTCTTTAGGCTCTATTAACCACTCTCCCACATATTGAGCCTGATGAATCTTGGCATTGTTGTTCCAGACACCAGTAGATTAAGTTAAATTAGTTCGAGTTAAACAGCTGACTTAATTTTATTGTTACTTAACATTGCTGAGCCTAGATTTACCCAGCTGAATGAACTACAGATCGCTGTCAAACTCCCAAATCCTTATGCTCACCCATTTTTCCTGCTTCTAATGTCAGATTTGAGGACATAGTGTTCACTTGCCGTATCATTTTGCATTAACTGCTGCTTCTGTTTTAGATCTCAGGAAGGTGGTGCTGATGCTGCAGATGCAGTCGTGGACAGAAAACTGACGGACGAGATACAGAAACTGGCCAATATAAAAGCCTCCTCCAAAATCAGGTTAGACCACTTAAAATGCTTAAGTTTAGTAATTCAGTACATGACTTTTAAGGTGTTCAGATTGCTGTGCAGTTAACAGTACGCAGCTTGATCTCTTGAACGCTACGTGATTGTTCAGTGATCAGGGGTCACAGACTACACCACTTGATTCTCTTCCACTTCTGTGGAGTAATGGCTCAAAAAAAACATGAATTGGGCCATGAGGCCTTCAGGCTGTAACCTAGGACCTGTACTTTTTATGCCTCTGCCACACACATTTATATCTCTTCCTCCCACTTTTTCCTTACCCTCTATCATTTGTTAGAATTTGACTCCGTACTCTCTCGATATGATCGCAACACCTTTCACTAGAGGATTTTAGGGAGCCGTCAGGTTCAGATATTTAGCATGCTAGATATTTTTCATTAGTCTGCAAGCAGTCAGTTAGCTCCTGGGATCAAGTGGTTGAACAGTTCATAGATAGTGAGAGCAGTTTTTGAGCTTCCGTGAATGTTTATTTGTTCCCGATCTTGCACATCTAGTACTGACATGTCAGCAAAAAATAACTGACCACGGCATTGGTGTATCTGTGATTGATTGAAATCTAATGTATTATTTATCTGTCTTTCTTAGGTCTGTGGACTGCATTCTGTCTCCAAATGGAGAAATTAAGGTTGCCATGTTGCTACAGAACAACACCGTAGAGACGTACAGTGTAAAAACCGCCGAGAAGAACCCTACAGGAACCAAAACCTCCCGGCTCACGCTGGGCGGCCACCGAACAGATGCCAGAACTCTGACTTTCAGCTCTGACAACATTGCAATCCTGTCTGCCTCTGCAGATACAGTCAAAGTGTGGAACAGGTTAGTGTCTGTGTAGTTTCGTTAGCCCAGCTGTTTTTTATTCCATGAATTAAATGTCTGAAGAAACTTATAAATGAAGTCTTTGTGACTGAATCTAGGTTTTCAGTAATTTAATTACATACTATGTAGCACACGTGATGCTGTTTATGACACAACCAGGAGATTGCTTAAGTGTGTGGTGGAAAGTGTTCTAGCAATCTTTGTGCAAGAGACATGTGAATATCAGTGCATCCAGCCTCTGCTCTTTGCTAATTGGACAATTCAATCAAGCCTTAGTTAGGGGGTTAACTAACAGTGTTAGTATGGTGCATTGCGTTTTTCTCTGAGAGTGAAGCAGCTTTCTGTTTGACTTTGCCACTAGCAGGTGGAACAATGTGGCTGGTTTCTGGGCTAGTATTAGATGATGAATGAAAAAAGAACACCATTGCCTTTAAAAAGTACTGAATGAAAAATCCACTTCTGGTGTGATTTTAAATATCTTTATTGCACTAAGGTTTAGTAGTTTTATAATTACGTCTGCATTACCCAGTTAGATAAAAAACATTAATTGAAGTCCATACTTGACAGATGAGTTTGTTAAAACTGGTTTGCAGTTGCATCTGCTCAACAGAAATCTGAGATTTATTTTCCTGTGAAAAAATATTCAATTATTTGTTTGCTTTAGGTCAACCCTGCAGGTTATTCGCACTATGGCTTGCGAATATGCTCTCTGTTCCCTTTTTGTGCCTGGAGACAGACAGATCATTGTAGGGACTAAGGTATGTCGCACTGATGTTCCTAAAGCTACAAAATTGTTGAATGAAATAAAACCTGATTTGTTCATTCAAACAGGCTTCCAAAGTAAAAATGGGGTTTAAACATTAATGAATGCCTTTTTATTTCTGAAGTAGATACAAACTATGCAAAACAATTTTGAATTAGGTCCAATCTGGCAACTTGGCGCCATCAAACTATACCAAAATATTTGGTAGCACTTTAAATTACAGGGTAAGTATGGGGGTAAGTATAGAGGAACTAAGGTGCAAGAAAAAATAAGCACAGAGTAAGTAAAGGGTAAGATAGAATTATATGATTATGACTTGGTATCTTACAAACATTTTACACAGGAAGTACAGAGTAAGTAAAGGGTATGATAGCAGAATTATGTGATTACTGGGTATTTTTAAAACATATATTGTTTTGTGTTTTGTATTATAAAATACAAGCATGTTACATTATATTACGTAAATATAAATATTATGTTTTATAATATATTATCATATTATTAAAATGACTTACAATGCACATCCAAGGAAGGACACATGGCCACCTACCTTTATTACAGGCACTAGCTCACATGGGCATGGCAGGGAGTATGCATCAGTGCTGTCTTCACTTTTTCCGGCTTCCTCAGCTCATCAGAATTACACAAAAAGCCATTGAATTAAATTCATTTTATTTATTTATTCATTTTACTTTCGTAAGGAAAAGTTTTCCCTTGTGCCCCTCTTTGACGCACTTAGGGCGTATTGTTTTAAAAAGCAGTATTGCTAAAGTGAGCACTAGAGTGAACTGACTTCGAACTGTGTTCAGAAATGTTTTATAAATAATTCTGCTATCATAGCCTTTACTTACCGTACTCTGTCCTCACTGTGTATGTTGTCTGTAAAATGTTTGTAAGATACCCACTAATACTCATAGAATTCTACTACCTTACCCTTTACTTACTCTGTGCCCATTTTTTCTTTCACCTTACTTAACAGGTACTCGCTCTATATTCACCCCGCACTTACCCTGTAATTTATGTGCTGTATTTAAAGTGCTACCAAATATTTTAAAACTAAAAAATTACATTTTATGGGGTGACTGGAGAAAACCAACCTTCTTTACTGTGTTTATTGGGAAGTTAGTGCTTTATGCTTTTTGTGTTGGATGGATAGTGGTAAACCTATTTAAAAGTAAATCAGGCCTATGGTGAAAATGTTTCTTCTTAAATTAGTTTGGGTTTATTTTAGAGTGGAAACCTTCAGATATTTGACCTGGCATCGGGAAGCTTGCTGGAGACAACAAAAGCACACGAGGGAGCTCTGTGGTCCATCTGTCTGTCTCCTGACCAGGTACTTTAAGACATTTAGGATACCATTAAAACATTGTAACACAATTGTATTATATTACATAATACCACCACCTTTCTTTTGAATTAAAAAAGACAGAAAATGGTCTAGCTAAAATTGTTTTGCTCATAAAAAATGGAATTGTCCATATATGTATTGCTTGTAGTAACTTTGCTGTTTACTTGTGGTACAACTGCAGTTTAAGAGTAAGAAGTTGCAGAGGATTATTGACAGGGGTGATGATGTTTTGGCTAGTCAAATTCCAATTGACTTGGCCTAAAAAGCACAATGTTTTATAAGCTTTGTCAGTAGTTTTAAGCCTAACTTATTTTTGGGAAATTAATGTGACTTTTGCATCTATGTTGTTCTGTTTTCACTTGTGTTTGTTTAGAGAGGCATTGTAACCGGAGGAGCTGATAAAACAGTAAAGTTATGGGACTTTGAGCTCATAAAGGACAAAGAAACTGGACCAAACAAGTGAGACAAGACAGACTATTTCTGTTAACTCTATTTCTTTCTCTTTATGTTTTAGGGCTTATGACCATTATTTTTACATTTCTGCAGGAGGCTGACGGTGAAACACACTCGTACATTACAGCTCGATGAGGATGTGCTGTGTGTGCGTTTAAGTCCTGATCAGAGGCTGCTGGCTGTCTCACTGCTTGATTGCACAGTGAAAATATTTTACACAGATACACTAAAGGTATTTCACTCAGCAGCCCACAGAGTGATGCTTACAAGACTAGAATGTGTAACCATTTATTAATCATCATGGGTCACTAGGCTGGTCTGTTAATTAAAAATATTTTTACATTCACTTGCCACTTCAGGGCTTAAATTACAAGTTGTTACATGAAAAAATTCAGCAAAGGGGTTTCACCAGCATAATTTTGCTTTTGTGAAATGCAGTGCATCGCTTATTATATTAACGCTGATTGATCAAACATTGTGGTTAGCCATGCTTGTCGATAAATCTTGTTTATCTTCCTGTAATTAATATCTATGGCAAAGGATCATTTAAAAATAATAATTTGAAAACTTGATAACATGCTGGGATCAAAATTCAAATCTGATTTTGGTTGAAACTTTATGAATGACATTTTTATTAGCTTTAAACTTTTCTGTACACAGTATATCAATATTGTGTTAGGATGTAATGAAATGTTGTATTTTGATAACCAGGTCTGACTGAATGTATGTTTTTCTGCTTCAGTTTTTCCTGTCTCTCTATGGACATAAACTGCCAGTGCTGTGCATGGATATTTCACATGTGAGTTGTTTACCATCACCCGTATAGAAAAATATAAACTAATCATAAAATTTTATGGATATTTGGCTTTTGATGGAAATTTATAGAAAACTTTCTTGATATTATATCAAGAAAGTAGAGAATTTAAGTAGAAGCATTACATGATGATTTATACCCCTACAAAAATGTGAATGTCTCAATAACATTTGCCCTTGAGCATCAATTGCAGCTTGACGATGCTCTCTCATGCTGCTCATAAGTCGACTTATTGTCTGCTGAGGCATGGCATCCCACTCTTCTTGAAGGGCGGCCCTCATGTCATTGAGGTTCTGGGGTACAGAGTCACGAGTGTCTACACAGTGACTCAGCTGATCCAATAGGTTTTCTGCAGGACTCGGGTATGGAGAGTTCCGGCCACTCCATTTGAGGTACTCCAGTCTCCAACAGCCACCTCCTAATGATGCGACCTCGATGAGCTAGAGCATTTTTGTTCCTGCGTTGTTCATGCAGAGGCACAATGACTGGATTAATGATGTTATTGACGCAGTATGGGCTTGTCACTATACTATTCACAAAGTGTGTAGGGCAGTTCTGTATTCACTAGACACACCTGCCCACACTGTAACACCACCAAAGGCTTGTCTGGTGACAACAGTGGCTGTTCCATAGCACTCTCCTTGACGTCTCCAACATCAATGTAATTTGTTTGGAATGGTCTTATGTGACACTTTGGGGTGAAATTTCAGGTTGAACCTAAAATGCACTCTAACCTTTACAGGTGAACTTAATGTGACCCTCTCTAAACTTGTGTATGTACATGTCCAACTTTTCAATGTGTCAGTACGTTTTGCACAACTTGCTGTAATGTTTCATTTGATTGCATCTGAAAAGAACAGACATTTACTCTAAGCTGCATTCTAAAACCACACAAACTGGAACTGTGCTTTAGGACAGTGCTCTAATAGCCACTGGATCTGCAGACAGAAATGTAAAAGTCTGGGGTTTGGACTTCGGTGACTGCCATCGTTCGATGTTTGCACATGATGACAGGTAATGATTGTTTCTGTTTCTTTTACAATATTGCTTCTCTGCAACAGCTTAAATGACCTAGGTTACACTGTGCAGGAGGCTGTGTGTCCTTGCTGTTGGTGTATGACATAAGTGTGGTAATTTCCTCTATGCAATCTGCTTTTAGTCAGTTGTTACGTTTCTCTTGTGTTAGTTCATCTCATGTATGGTGAAAAGTCACAAGATGATGATGTCATTCCAGATGTTGAATATTTATCTTGTGCTTTTTTAACTTCCTGGCTTTTTCTCTTATTTCTCTACAGCGTTATGTTTCTTCAGTTTGTCCCCAAAACCCATCTGTTCTTCACAGCGGGGAAGGACCGAAAGATCAAACAGTGGGATGCTGACAAGTTTGAGCACATTCAGACCCTGGAGGTGATTGTTTTTTAATACAGTGACTGATTCTTTTTGCTTGCGTGATAATTATGCACAAGGTTACAGGGTGAAAAAAGCCATTATATACTTATGTATAAGACATTATATATGTGTGTTATGCAAGTAAAATAATTGATCTAAAGCCTTAGTCGATACTGGTACAAAAGTAAACATATACAGGAATTACTACACCATATGCCTGACGTTTGACTGTGTTTTCATCCTCAGGGACACCATGGTGAAGTCTGGTGCCTTGCCATCAGTCCCAATGGAGACCATGTCGTCTCTTCTTCTCATGATAAGTCCCTCAGGCTTTGGGAGAGAACTAGGGAGCCCATCATTTTAGAGGAGGAGAAAGAGATGGTGAGTCTCTATAATACAAAGAAAAATATTGACTAAGAAGGGATATGTCTCGGATCAGTCATCACATGTTTTAATAGCAAATAATAGTCAGAGGAATGAATTGAAAAAATATTTGAGACCAGTCCAGGGATTCAAGCCAACAGACCCAAACAGTGACCTACAAACCTCATTTCCCGAAAAATCTGGCATGTTTTGTGAAATGCAAAATAAGAATAGGAGATTTATCACCTGTGAATTATCTTAAATCAGAAGAAAAGGAATTGCCTTTGTTATATAGTGTATACATATACATGTATACAAATACACTCTAATTTTGTAACACAAAATGAATCCATTATTTTTGACAGTTTTGCAACTGCCTCCAGAAATAAAATAAACTTTATTGTCTTTAAGTAAGTTAATTTAAACAAAGTTTATTTTAAAGTATAAAGTAAAAAAATAAAGTATTTGCTGAGTTAATAACAAATAATTTGTCTTCAATTTCATGTTGTTTGAAAAAATTGTATAGTGAAAACAGTATTGTAAATTGCATCGTCAGTAGAGTGTATTTTTTTCTAAAAAAATAATAACTTCATGCCTGCAGGATGCCACCAAATGTTATGATGGAGACAAAAGAGTGTTGCTTTTTACAATAATCAGGTGAATTAATACAGATGTATAAAATGAAGCATCACCAACCAGCTCAAAAGAGACTTGCCAATCAAGTTAAAATAAATATATATATATATTTTTCCATATACAGTTCATAATTTTGTGTACTAATCATCTGATTAATCTCTAAACAGCTTGAATTGTAAAATATGACTTTCAGGAACGAGAGGCAGAGTTTGAAGAATCCTTGGCCAAAGGAGATGAGCCTGTGGTACGTAGTTGTCGTCAAATATGACCATTCTTTAATTTGAAGTCTTTAATTTAAAGTCTGATTTATCGCATTCCCCATATTAATTTGTCAGGTCCCTGGAGAGACCAAAGGAGAGGCAGAACCAGCAGGAAAGAAGACTGCCGAGACTGTGAAAGCTGTGAGTTACCCAGCACTGATACCTGGGATTCTTCTTCTGAGTTACATAAGACATCAAATGACGTTTTTGATTCTCTGCAATTTATGACACAAACAATTATTTCTCCTTGTTGTTGTAGGCAGAGCGTATCATGGAGGCTCTGGAGCTCTACAGAGAGGAGAGCACAAAGCTGAGTGAGCACAGGGCTGCCTGTGAGGCAGCCGGGAAGGAGGTATGAATGATTTTAGATAATGTGCCTAATAAGCACATAGAACTTTATCAGACCCCTTAAATATACCAATCACCCCTTTGGAAAGTTTGCTTTTTACTATACATGCTTAATTACTTACTTATCTTTGTTCTTTAGTTACCTCCCCCCAAAACTAACCCCATTCTTGTGGCCTTTGGAAATATTTCGGTAAGAGGAAATTTTTTAAATTTTGTGGATTTTAAAATTCTGCTGTAAAAACGTGTTCCTATGAATCTTGAATAATTAAAAAAGTTACATGGAAATCTGTGTTCTTTGTCATAGTACCATCCAGTGATGGTACTATGGCTCATGTGGTCTCATTGTGCTAATATATTCTTTTCTGTTACCTGCAGCCCACCTGCTATGTTCTGGATGTCATAAAAAAGGTTCGATCCAGGTAGGGGAACATTTTCTATATATCCTGTAATACCCCTATTCATTACCTTGTAAAAAAAAGTAACCAGTGGAACCTTGAGTTTGCATACAATCATTTTAGGTTATGACCGATTGATTTTGACTTAACATACAAACAAATTTCGGGTTGTGAACAGAACCTAGTGAACGTAGTACATAGGCATAATTTTGAAGCAAATAAAGTTATTTTTAACTGTAAATAAATCATTGTTGATGTTTTTTCCATACATTAGAACATTTAGAACTTTTTGAAATCAATAAATTCTTAAGTCAAGGTTCTACTGGACCGTAAATAGTGTTACAGCAATATAGATATTAAAAATGCAAATGATGCTTACAATATTGTTTCTTTTGGGTCTTAGTGAGTTGGAGGTGTCCCTGCTGGTGCTGCCCTTCCTTTACATCCCTGACCTGCTCTCACTCTTCAATACCTATATAAAACAGGGCCTAGAGGTAGAACTCGTCTGCCGTTGCCTTTTCTTCCTGCTTAGGTATTTACCACAGAGTCTTAACACATTACATGTAACAAGTTTGTATGTTGCAAAGTGCTTATACAGCAACAGTAGTCATTTACACACTGCTCTGCTCAAACTTGAAATAAATTGAATCTGCAAACATTGTTTTTTATAATTAGACATATCTTTAGTGTGTACATATCAGATTATGTTACTCTTTTTACTGCTACTTTCTTCCACTCCTGACCCAGGATAGCTGTGACTAACACACTCCCCCTTCTGGCATGTGCACTAGCCTACTACTTCTTTTCACTCGTGGGGTAATAGTCAGGAACCAATCTCCATTATCTCTCATATCTGTGGAGATACTTGATCAGTCAGCAGAAATCGTAATTGCATCAGTTAAAAGAATCTGATCTGTGACCCAATGGGTGAGATCATTGTCCCAGCGATGGCCCATCCTGCAGAGATTCCAACTCACGAGTTAGCTCTACTGTGCTGGTGGGCATTACCATTATGTTACGTAAATACAATATACAAAAACTGAAGCACTTCTATGCTGAGAATTATTCTCTAAATAATAAAGTAAGCAAATGAGAGCGCACAGGCAAAATAAAAAAGTTTTTATTATTATGATAGAGTTTATTTAAACTGATTTACAATTAATTTGTTTTCTTGCAAAGAATTCACTTTGGCCAGATCACTAGTAACCAAATGCTGCTGTCAGTCATTGATGAGCTGAGGGCAAACACGATTACCAAAGTGCGAGAGATCAGGGTGAGTAGATTTTCCTGCCAGCCTCAACACATTATTTATACCACACATTGTTTAAGGACTTCAGAATCCACTTTTTATTCTAGGACGTGATGGGCTTTAACAGTGCAGGCCTGCAGTTCCTACAGCGGGAGATCGAGAGCAAAGAAGATGTGATGTTTTTTGTGGATGCTACTGGTCAATTTGAAGAGAAGAAAAGAAAGAGGAGAAAGCGCGAGAGAGCCATACTGACCATCACATAAACAAGCTCATAAAAATTATCAACCAGAATTGTCCTCCTAATTCAAATAAAAGAAAATCTAGAGTGTCATTTTAATTGATTTAATTCATAATTTTTCAAATAATCAAGAATAAGACTGTTGTTTTAGTCTTTAATCATTCATTCATCTTTAACAGTCCTTAATCCTATTAAGGTCCTGGTGGATACTGATTCTATTCCCAGGTCACTGGGAGGATCTGGTATTAATGTGTACAAATTGTTTAAGGACCAGTGTGCTGGTAGTATACTTTTGGATCAACATGTTAAGGCTGTAAACAGATGTGTGGACCGTAATGAATTGTGAATACTCATATAAACAAAACAATGGTATAGATAACATTGATAAAGCTTTCTTTACCAATGATATTGTGTGTTAATCCATGCAAAGGTGGCAGAAGTACACACAATCCTTACTTAAGTAGAAGGACTAGTCATCTGGTAAAAAAAAATACTCAAGTAAAAGGTGAAGTATATTAATACACTGCACGACATACAACTCAACATTAGATATTTTGGAATAATAGACGTAGTCTATTAGACTGCACATAGAGCGCACATACATGTCTGGACTAAGCTTGACATCAAAATTTAGCACATGCATATTAGCCTAGTGAAATTTGGAACACAATTTCGTGCTGAAAGGTGATTCTGAAATTTCTTTTCATTTTATTGGTTTTATATTTCAATCCCACAACTCTACTTTTTCCTCTAAGAGGATTTTGTGCTGTTTGTGCTTTAGGCTATAAATATCACACCTAACAAAGACATCTCAGGAAATTAATATACTTGGACACCTTTGCAAATTGAAAAAATGTTAACAGGTTCTGACTGCCATTGTGCTGTTAGAGAAGAATCTTTATTGCAGTGAACAACAAGCACTTGTGTTGATAAATGAGCAGAGCTCATAATTTTTAATCATCTGCACATTTTAAAAGTCTAACCTCAACTTCTTTATTGTTGTCAGAGGTGTAATAAAACAACACTTCCTTTTTTTAAGCATAGTACCCGCAAAGCCAACTAATATCCTTGTCAATATGTGCTGTTTTGAACTAATAATGTTGACGGTACAGAAAGTGTGTCTGAAATGTTAATTGTATCTCCTCATTTCGCCCTACATTTAAGTCAGCCTTTATCTATTACTATGTAAACAGTGACATAAGTAAATTTCAGTGAATAAATGAAGCCCAGTTTACATCACACTCTTAGGGTGACTTACACTTGGTGGCAGTATTGCCTTTCAAAAAAATCCTCAACAACTAGGCTGACAAGGCTTCACACTACTAAAAGATCAACCTCGGCAGTAATCACGAAATACTACTGTAAAATAAGTGGTATAGTAAGTACCAGATTATAAATATTGGGGTACAATCTTTATACTCTATATAGGCTGGTAACATTCATTGGCAATCGTTTGTAATATCTATTGATACTTATCAGCCATGCTTTACAATGATGCACTATTTCAGAACACTAACCACAGTGAATGTGTTGTTTACCACCTTATCTGACATAAATTGAAGCCCCGTTTTTAATTTTGGGACATTAGTAATATGAGTTAAAGTACTGAACGGAATCACACTGTGACAAGACCTTAAATGGGTTAAAAAAGGTTACTGCCAAAGGTGGCACAATGTCTTTTTGCGTTATGCAATAGCTTCCTTATATGAGTGTTGGGTTTGGAATAATGATAATTTTAAAATGCATATTTGTGTTCAGTAATGTTTTCTTTACCTTGAACTGAAATCATCTGTCTGAAACATTTAAATATCTCAAATGAAACCGGGTAAGGGGCCACTAATTTTTCACATCAGTGCAAAATGCATGTCATAATATTTTCTTGACTTTTGACTTGGTCTTGCACCCAAGATGTCAGTATAATTAATCTATAGCTGTACAGCCTGGTGACATCAAAGCTGACGGGTAAGTATAATATTTACAATCCGTAAACTCTTTTATTGGCCTCTTGGTTAAGATCAGTTAAATGTAAAATAAGCAGAAGTAATGAGGGAACCATCAACATTCTTTGGGCAATTGTTACTAACCATATTATTAATCCACCATCAGTGATTAAATAATCACTATGTTTAATAAGGTGAAAATGTGATTATAAAGCTTATTAATTAAACTGTTCTGTATTCTGTAAAACGGAGTAGGTCTGTAAGAGTAACTTTCTTTCGGCTGCTTCCATGAGGGGTCACCACAGCGGATTTTGATCTGCATTATTGATGCCCTTACTGACACAACCCTCCGTATTATTGGGCTTGGGACAGGCACTACAATAAAATGGACAAGGACAGAGTTTCGAACCCAAGGACATTGACATGTTTTATATATAAATCTGGATAGGCACTAAGCTAATAACGTAGTAAAACTATGTCACAGGGGTTCTGGGGGTTGAAATTCAAGGGTTCTGCCATGTCCAGTTGTGTAATGAAAAAATACAACATGATCTGGAAAAAAGATCTGGACCAAAAATAAAAGTGTTATCAGCAAAATAAGTTTGCAGGAATAGTAGGACAAAATAAAAGCTGAAAAAAAAGATCACTCAAAATGAGTTTTAAATGTGGTGAGATGTGAGAAATATATATTAATTAATACATACATTGTTGAGCAGACAAAACATGAGATGTAACTATTTTTTTTTTCATGATTTGCATTTTCCACACTATCCCAACTTTTTCTGATTTGGGAGGGGTAATTGGAGACTAAATGTCTAATTATAATTGTTTAAGTCAGTAAATTTCTTATTTTGTTGGGACACCTTCAAATATCTAATCACAGGCGTCTTCAAATTCAACCAGTTAAGCAAAAAAAGAAAATGCAGTGAATGTAAGGCAGCTTTGTTTCAAATTGTGATATTACCTCGGTCAAGACATACACTAAATACACAGAGCTCCAAATGACACACCGCCAATTTCCTGTTCTGAAGAATGACCTAACTTTCTCTCTGCAGTACACTTGGCAGTGAGCGAATGGAAAGAACAGAGACAGCTAATTCCTTCCGTGCCTCAGATGAGATGGTAAGAATATGCAAAATAAGTAAAACTGGTTTCATCAGATCTATTTGTGGGGATTTGGCAACAGGTGTGTGTTGAATGGCTTTTAAGTGCTCATCTGATCTGTCAGCGATGTCTTTGTTTTCTCAATTGATCTATAAGCAGTTGTTATTCCATCCGGTAAACCCAGGCTTGGCAATTACCAGATGTTTACAGAGGTCACCGAGGTCTGATTACCCAAACATTCACCGATAATGAAAGTCTAAGACAGCCAGTCTATGTTCAAACATTATTATGGTAAAAGCAATGAGTGTGCTTGGTGTGTTAAGCAGTTAGTGTATTTGTGGCTTATCAGTGGTGGATATACAAAATACCCAATTAGTGTTAGTAAAGACCAATTAGTAAATGTATCACAAAAAAAAAAATGAACTGAATGATTTATGTGTGGATTGATATGGACAGGACACAACA
>JAYDZG010000010.1:8482585-8497545 GCA_034509265.1 Microcambeva bendego
ACACACACACACACACACACACACACACACACACACACACACACACACACACACACACACTCTCTGTCTCTCTCTCTCTCTCTCTCTCTCTCTATTCTCTCTATTAAGGTAGCAATGTAAATTTGATTTTAAAGCGTAACTTTGTTTATCAAAACAACACTGGTGTTTTGGGGACCACAAGGAGCAAGACAGTAAAGTCAATGACGACATAACACAATTGTTAACATCGCAATCAACAAAAATTAAATGATGGTTATCTGGTTGTGCAACACATATCCTTTGCATAATTAGAAAATACTTAAATAAGATATACATGACATCAACCACCCTGAGAAGAGTATCTAGCGTGTTGATAAAGCTGTGTTTGAGGGAAAGGTGAAAGCAGGTCTACTGAGGAAAATAAGAGTGGAAATGTCATAAATCAGCTGGATTTTAGAATCTGATGACAAACCTAATTCCTGTCTGAAAAGAGCCGAGCTATCCCCTCCTGACTGTCATCGAAGCTGGCCTATAAACATCGCAGCTGTCATCCAAGCTCGCCAGGCTTGCGAAAGACATGCCATAGTATGCTTGCAAGCTCTTTCCCTGGGCCTATTCTGGAATCGAGGGGCTGGCAAATTCCACTTTGCATTTTGTCACATTGGACCCCCAATGCCCCCCTACCCAAGGTCTAACTTCATACCACCCTCTTTTAAAGTTTGGTCTGGCCATCTGTTGAAGGGCATTACTCTTGTAAAATCACTTTATCCTTTCGATCACTCCTAAAACAGGTTGTGAAAACTTAATATGGAAATATGGGTGAGGGTAGGGTCCTGGCGAGAGGGAAGAGGGGCATAGATGGGCGAGACGCTCAGTGCTAAATGTTGCCACTGCGAAAGGTGAGTAGAGAAGCTTTAGAAGCAATTTTCCACTCAACAAACATTCTGCACCATTGCCAAACCCCCACACACATACACCCCATAGCCCAATACACACATTGAACTATCTGTTTTTAAACGTTTTCTGGTTAAACCGGGTCATAAAAATATAAGATTACCAACAGACTTGCTCATCATCAGACATCATCGGAAACGTCATCAGACATCATTGGAAACCATGACATAAGCACCATACACTGGCACAAAAAGCACTGTATGTCTGTAACCAAAGTAAGAGATGCAAAAATATGGCAAAAAGTCCTATTCAACTATTGACAACCTCAGTATTACTCACTTCTTACATACTTGTAAGTATACAAAATGCACTAGATAAATGAGCTGAAGTAAAATCAAGTCAAATTGTTCTCATGCACTCTTACCCTGCTCTACTTTTTCCAATACCGATGTAGTGTTGAGACACGACTAATTGCGACCCCCTACAACCTCTACTGGGACGTAAATGCTGTGAAGAATTATGACTAGGAATAAATTTGTACCAAACTCCAAAACAGGGCACTTCCTTCTTGGTAGGCCTTTGGCCACATCACACATCATAAATAAGCAGGAAAATGTTGCGAGGTCTGCTTTCTGCCTAATTAAATAAATGTGTGGTGTGGGATGCTGTGAAAGCCCTGTGTTGTGTGTGTATACTAAATACAACCTCAAAACATAATAGCAACATAAATTAAGGCTCCAGCAACGGTTTCAGTTCATGAAGGTTACACTTTATCAAGTTAGTTATTTATTTGTGCTTGGGCCAGAGAATATTTTAATCAAATTAGTACAGACTGTAATCCCTTGTACTATCAAAAACAGATGTGGTCAAATTAATTGAAACTTTTATTTTCTTGTGTGGATTCTGGTATTCTGTGCCTGCCATAATTTATTATTATAATTTATTAGGACTTTTCCAAAAAAGTGGACATTTTGCAAAATCCGATAAAAAAGTAATAATTTGTGATTTGCTAATATATCTTGATTAAATTTCTTCATCTTAAATTAATTGATAAATCTATAAAATAAAACAATGTTTTGTGAATATTAAAGCATTTACAGTTTGAAGCCTGCAACAAACTCAACATTTACATTTGTTCCATTCAACAGACACGTTTATTCAAAAAGGCTAAGCAATTGAGAATTGAGTGCCTTGCTCAAGGCCCCAATAGCCTGCACCTACAGTAGCTTACACCCAAAAAGTGGGGACAAATACTCTATTTTTTTAGGATGTTAAGGTTAGAGTTAACGTGGTGATGGATTGGTTATTGAAACAGCTGAGGGACACATGACTTAGTATTAAAGGAGGCTTTGTCCATACAAGCATTGGTCTTTACTCAACACCTCCTAAACCTTTAATGTCTCATTATTAGGAAAGGTGATAGAACACAAACACAACTTTAGTCTGTGCAACAATTTTGCAGGCATCAATATGTTTCTATATTTGTAAAATACAATGAGTCATTTAGAATGTTCTTTACATACTGTGGGAAATGTACAATTTAGTGTGCATGAAATATCAATGACTCCCTTAGCTTACTTAAAATGAAAACAATGTATGGATAGTTTCTACCTATTTTGATTATTTTACATTAGTCCCATTGACTAATATTCATGGAGATGTGGTATCCATTTCAATCTGATGAAAAAAATCTAATTAAAATGTGATGTTCCTTTAATAGTCCTGACCAGAAACTGTTCCCCAAAAAAATCAAAAAACAAAACACTAATTGCATCCATAATTACTAGTGAGTAAAATCGAGCAGCCAAGCATCTGCAACACTGAACAGAGAAGAGTAAAATCTAGTGCTGGAATAAATGCCATTGTTGTTATTCCCTCCTGTGGCCCGCTTCCATTCTCATTTTCAGAATGGTGATCACAGTAACAGCCTTGTAATTGCTTTTAAGTGGATTAGGGCTGAGGCATAACACCAATGCAGCGGCTTGCATGAAAAGCTACAAAGCCAGAGCTGAGCCCAGTCAATTTCCACTCAGATTCATTTTCATTTATCCACATGGGATTTATGCACATATTTTTGGGGAGGGGTGGGTTGGGGTAGCACAGTTTCATATTCATTACTTCATACTCATACCATGTACAATATGGCACAACTTAAAGTGTGATTGAAAGCTTAGCATGGAGCGCGCTACACTCAAATCACTTTGATGTGTGTCTTGTTCGCTTACATGACAAGTGGATAAATTGATGTTTTAAAATTTCCTTTGGCAAATTAATGTTAAGAATCTTCATATGAAAATATTCACACATTGTTTGTCCTCTGGTATGTAAATGGTCAAGCACTATGCTTCTAGCAAGTTACTCTAGATGAAATATTACCCAATGTATAGACTAATTGCCTAGTGCGTTTAAAATAAAGTTCCAATCTCAGACATGGTCTTAGATAAATATTAATTCTAATATTTAATTATTTAAACCTTTATATTTAGAAAGTGAATTTATATAGACATGATGACCCAAATCAATTATTATCTCATTACCACTGTAGCCAAGTGCTTGACTCACTTTTTAATATATTTTTAACATTTATTATTTTTCCTATAATTTAAAGAGAAAGCATTTGATTTGGTTGATGATGTACGTATGATATGTTCTCCCCAAATCAGTTACTATTCGAAAATCTATATTTCTGCAGCCTACTTACTGTGTTACCACTTAATGTTTTGATCTCTTGAATCCAAGCATATTAAGCTCGGTGGTGCAGGAATCTGATGTTCTAGTCCACCACTGCTGAAACTGATGTTTGAATGCTATCAAAGACAATATATTACACATTTTAATAGTTGTGAAATGAAGATACTTGTTTTTTTGTTTTTAGTTATATTTTAAGGATGTTGAATGAAATCCAGGATCAATGATGTAGTTGATTAATTGAACATTTAATTAAAAGTTATTTTCCAAATGGGCTCTCCTTACCAACATAAATTTAACTCAGGACTTCCTTGAGTAAAGCAGGTGCTGGGGATTAGTGCATAAACCCCATCTACAGAGCTGCTTGGGTTTACTGGCGCACATGGTGGAAAAAGATGCCCAAAATACAATTGTTGTCAGACATCTAAATTTGAATTTTGATAGTTTCTGAAGAACGATCCAATTTAATCTTGTGTGTGTGTTTTCTTCAGCAGTTTAGAAAACTGCACAAGTAATTGTGTCATTATGGCTCTTTGAAATTGTTTCTGGCTTGCAACTGAAGTCAAAGGTTTATGGATACGTTGTAAGGGTCTTTTAAATCCTCACAGTCTCAGGATTTTAATGATTTACATGACGTGATTGTAACACTTTTTTATTAGAATGAAGTTTTTAAAGCTCTGCTGTGAAAAAATATTCATTCCTAATTCCACTGCCTTATATTCGCTTATCTTTTTAACAACATACTTTACATGACCAATTGTAGTTGTTAAGAATTTAACTTCCCCCTTTCATAAGGCTCAGAAGATTCATCAGCTATTAACAGTTTAGTCTCTGTTGTTGAATATTGCACTTCATAATGTACTAAACATGTTCAATAGGATACAGATCTGGACTGCAGGGAGGCCAGTATAGCACCTGCATTTTTAATTACATAGCCACACAGCTGTAACACATGCAGTGTGTCGGCATAGGTTTGCAAATTAATCTGGGAAACCATCTGTTGCTCTATGCCATTGATACTAACACCCTTATACAATGACTTTTGAAATGCACTTTAAAACAATATGGTATAGATTCCAGAAATATTTCCCATTAAAATTACATAAATAAATAAAAAAAATTTTTTTATTACTATGCAGTTCTTCTCACAAGTGTATGTAAACATCTACCTCCAGCTGGTTCAGTTTACATAACCTCACACTTTATTATTCAATTATTACTAAAAAAATACTGAAACCTGTTTTTTGCTCAAGATTTGAAGGTTCATTTGGTTCAGGGGAGCCCATGGTCAGCACTTTTCACAATGTTGTTGTATCTACATTTCAGCTACATTTCACAATGTTGTTGTATCTACATTTCAGCTAATATAACGTAAGTGACGAAACTGTTTTCATAAAATGTAAGTATTAAGAGTCAAGTGAAAGTACAATGTCAGTATTATACTTTTTTACAGATTTTTACATGTATCCTTGAATGTACACTTGGTCTGTTGAACAGCCTATTCCTAAGTAATATACACTAATATTGATTTGGCTTTGAGTTTGATTTACATTTTTGCCACAGCATGACAGCTGATAATGTATTTATATAATTAATGTTTAAATGTGATCAGGGTTTAGTCACCTGAACTTACCTTTAGTATTTTGGAATTGTCTTTGGATACTTATACAACACTGGTTTAAAATTGTTAAGACCAAAAATATTCAAAAATTTCAGCAAGCACAAGCGTGAAGCTTAACTTGTAGTAAGCTTAAGGGTAGTGCTTGTTCCTTGTTTAGACTGATGGGTACAAATGACCACAACAAGCGCTTTGGATAAGTAAAGAAATAGAGCTTTTTTGAAAGCGCTTTGGTCATGGGATTGAATGTAAGCAATCAGTCTGATCAGTATTTTACAACAAGGCTATTTGGGAAGTCAGTCATGAAATTTCCATGAAAGTCAGATTTGACTGGAAAGGTCCAGGTGAAGGCTGCAGAGGAATGCAACAAGTGCTCTTCAATCCCACATTCAGACACGCACACTGCACATATCTACAGCTTTCTATACATAGCCTGACCAAAAACTGCATGCCACCAGAGTCCCCCACATCAGCTTTGACTCAACAGACACAGTCTTAAGCCAGTCATAATAACATTTTATGTGACAAGCATTATAAAGGTGATTTATCATACACATGTGTGTCGCTCGAATATTTCCCAGAATGTTTAAGTGTTGGGAGGGTGGGGGTTTTGGTGCTCTGGATTAGCTGTGCATTTTGAGGCAACTTAAATTGATGGCTGTTAATCGTCTGTCTATAGAGCGTTAAACAAACTTCCTGTGAAAATAACAAGCGTAACGAATGGAGTAGCCGAATGTGAGCTCAGAGACTTAGACAAGGACAGAGGAGGCCAAGACTCTTTATAGAAAATAGAAATCCATGACTTTGTTGATGTATTGTTTTTACAGGCCACCATTATTTATAGTTTTGGTGTTTAGTCTAACACAGCTGCTGACAATTTCAGTTACTTTTACATTTTCTGACAAGATTTTATACAACACAACAGGATGTTTTCCTGTTTATTTATATATATATATATATATATCTTTGTAACAATACTGTTTTTTTATCACAGTGTATAAATGACTCTGTACAAATGTGTTTGTGACCTGTCTAGTTTTTGAAAGCTAATGTATATAAAATAAAGGAAGATTCACCAAAGGCTTAGCCTTTACAAGCAATGATGGGTCATGGCTCTCAATATTTCACAACACACGATTTAAAATGATAAGATTTTTAAATTATTTGCTATACAATATTGCAGATTCAGGGAATTTAAAGAAATGAATTAATGGCCATTAAGGGCCAGAACCCCTGGTCAGTGTGTGTTATCTTTTAATGATGTCTTTTATTCTTGTATCAAACAATTAGTACTTACACTTGAAAAACTTTTGCCACCTATTTTGTTTTTCTTTTATCAAATTTTCCAATTCTAAGAGTAGAGCTAAGAATGCTAAGAAGCTTGTGGACCTTTAAAATGGTGCGGTTATGAAATTTCCCATCCATCCACACAGAAGAGCTGACAGACCAACTTAATTAAACGCCAATCAGCATATGATGTATCAACTTATTAACGATGAACAAGCTTTTGGAATGAGCTCTTTACCCATCAGCTTTGTAGGATATTATGTTTGGGTGTCCCTGTATTTACCATCATTATTATTAATTTAAAAAATGATTATTGTTTAGAAAGTTTAAAGTACACTAAGAAAAAAAGTGTTGTATCAAAAATCTGATGCATATTGAATTAACTTGCAGTCCAACCACGACAGTATATCAGCCCACCTTAACCTACACTCCACATCTGTGTACCATTCCCCCAAAACTCAGACAACACCCTCTCAAAACTCCTTTCACTCTAGACGTGTGGCTTCATGTGGTCAGGATGCAATTTGAGACCCCAGTACCAGGCCTCATCCCCTTCATTCCATAACTCACAATTCACAACTCAGCTCTTATATTCAGCTGGTCTCAAGCTTAGAAAGGAGTAAAAGGTCTAATCCAGTCTTTAGTTCTTCAGAAGGGTTACTTACATGATCTGCAGAACCTCTCCAAACCGGACTTATCTCATTAGAAGGGGGAAGCAGCTTAGCAGGGCTCTTTTGTTCTCAAGCCGAGTTTGACCCAGAAGAGATTGAGGCTGAGCTGGAACTGTGCAACTTGTTCTTATTACATTATGAGATTCACTTCATTTAACTCCAAGGTGCTTTCCTAAATATCTCTTCTCTTGTCTGACAGTTTTTGCAGTTTATAGCTTCCTATTCATGACAATGATGTAGAATATTGTGTCAGGCAGTATTCCACAAGGTACAGAGATGTCTTTTTCATTTAAAAGCTATCAGATCTTTAGCACTTTGGATGTCACAATCTTAGCTTACATTCTGTCCTGTTGCTCCTTCTCACTCTTTCTCACCGCTTTCCTGAGGAGAGAGAAGCCAAAACAACCATTGCAGTGTTAAAAATAAAAGCATGTATAAAAACGGTCTGTGGTGAGGTGAAAGACCCTTTACAACCACAAAATAGTATGCAAATGTCGTCTTAGAGAAAGCACATTCGATTAAAGTTTATCGAAAGAAACTCAAACAAAAAAAGACAAACATTAGAAATAAAATACTTTTGATACAATAGTTACAATTTACAATGACTATTAAAAACTAGATCTGTGAAACTTATCTTATAAGTTTAACTCAACTCTAAAAATGACTCCTATAGATCATTAATGACATACTTCTGATATAATGCCAGCAATAGACTTTGACATTGATTAGTCTTGTGCTTGTTTCCTTAGGAGGACTAATATTTCTGCATGGAAGAACTTGATTGGCATGTCTAATAAGTCATATGGAGTAATTTTGTCTGACAAATAAACGTGAATAATTATTGGAAATAATCTCCAGATTAATGGAGCTATGCCAAATTCTGAAATCATCCAATCTGCAACAAAATATGCATGGAGTTTGGAAAACAGGTGTTTCTAATTGTTAGGGATGTCTCCGTGGTATTCTACCCCTTCATTTTCTGATGACAATTCAGATCAGATATTTCATGGATGAAACTGCTCACATAATGGGAGGTGATTTGAAAGAGAGTGAGAGTGAACGATGCTGATTATGCTTCTAAACCACTGGAGCCTGTCTGTGAATCCCTGAATAATAAGCAGCATGACCAAGACAAGATGGAGTGACCATAAATACATATTATTAGTGTATTAAAAACAGACCTGAAAAAAGTCAGTCAAGTACCTCTTTTATATCCCTTAAACAGATGGCATATTTAAATGCAACATTAACAAAAATGGTAAATGTGAACTGAACAATTAGTCAAAAGTAGAAAGAATTATACATTCAATCATTTTATTTATAATTATTATATATCCATTTTAGATCTTCATGAACCCATTCTGTCTCAGACCCATGGCAGCAACAGAATTGTTTAAAGGAGACAGCGATTTACATTTTCACTTCCCTGTCCAGATGTCCACATTTCTCTGAATGACTTTCATGCATAAAGAACACAGCTTTGAACGTTGATTAGTTGTTGTAAAAGCGACTTGTATAACTTTTCAATTGTGAAGATGAGGGTTTTGTTTTGCGTTGGCAACAGACACAGAATTGTTTTTTAATACATGTTCCTACCTTTAATAAAAGGTTCAAACCGATTTTGTCTATGGGATTATGGTATTTACAATGTGTTTATTTTTAGAGAAGAAACTCTACCCTGTTTATACACACACCATTTTCTGAAAGTTCCATCACTATGGTGTCAGATATATCCAAACAATATAACCACTGAACAAAGTTATTGAGGCTTTGTGCTTGGCACATATTTCATTTTGCACCTTTGTTTTTGGGTCACCATAAACTGGCAATAAAACAATATTGTTGCTTAGCAATTAAATACTTTACATTTCTACAGCACGCCAAACATAATCTGTGTTTCTATGTTTTCACACATTACCTTTTAAATGTAGATTCTTATGAATATATATATATATATATATATGTATAAGCAAGTACCAATAAAACAAGTACATACAACTTGCCAAATGTAGCAGACATCCAAGTATAAATTCAGTCTTTGTTTATTAGTGTCCTTCAGCTAAAACACACTATTGTAATTCACTGGATGTTTAGACTGTCTGGTTGTATTGTCCATATTAAGTTCTATTGGCTTGAACTGCATTTCCATTCATTCATTATTTTGCTTGATTCCTTCTTTTTAGGAGAAACACTTGACAATCTCCCACTTTCTGATATAATATATGGTATTCAAACAAAGTACAATGACATAAAAACCAGATCCCATGTGGGTATCTCCTGTTTAGAAGATGAGATGAAAACTGATTCACTGAGTCCACTATTGCACCAAGTAGAAAGCATCAAGTGCACCAACATTGTTGCTGTTTCTGAGGTTGAAAACTGTGAAGAGGGTGTCCTTAAAAGCTTATACATATTTTAAGGTATAATAAACAACAACAAAAAACATAAATAACACATTTATTTTGTAAATTTAAGTGATATTATTGGAGTTTAAGGCCTGTGCATATTTAAAAGACGAATACCTGATTACATGTTCTTTACTTTTACTATTATCAACATTCTTTAACAAAGACCACCAGAATTTTATGAAAGCAAGATAAAGTAATGTATGGCTGCAGGCTGAGCTGTTGCACATTACGCCCCGTGTTTTTTTCATTATTTTTTCATACCATATGCATGGACATTTGAGAAGAAGAGCTATACTGGCGACCATCGCATGCCGCAGACACCTGCTGGCTACTGCTGGGATTCCCTATCATGTGCATGCTGTCCATACCGCCACTTGAAAGGTACTGCCGCTCAGCAAAGGCTCCAGCAGAAGTCGATGAGCACAGTAGACCAGCCTGAGACTTTTCTGAGGTTGCAGCTAAGCGTGGTGAGGCTGGAAAGTTGTATCCATACAGGTTGTAAGGATTGTGCAAGGAAAATGCATTATACGAGCCCTGCTGCATGTGGTGATGGCTCCCAGAAAACATGTGGGCTGATGAAGGTGACGATCCTGGAGAGGAGGATGATCCAGAGGCATTACTAGCCCCTGCCTGCATCACATACTGGAGCTGGGAGGCGGGGAAAGATGACAACTGGCTTCCGTAAGCATCCATCTTACCGCTGCCACTTCCTCCACCATTACTGTTGGCAGCCAGCGATGTGTGAGTGCTTCCCTGCATTCCTGCTGCAATTAAAGAGGAAGTCCTTTGGGGCAGGAAGGAGTCTGAAGGCTGGGCGGTGGCCACGCTGCCCCCTGATGTTTGAAGACGCCCATAGGAGCCGTCAGCCAGTCCTCCGTAGCCCTGCAGGCTTGACATGTTGCTGCGAGCGCACGCAGGATACTCGGACAACCCAAGGTTACATAGCTGGCTTTCCCTGCAGCCCACATTGAAAGTGTTAGGAGCCAGGTGAAAGGTGGGAGGGGAACAGGAAGGAGAGAGAAGATGTGCTGCTCCAGAGGGAGATGGTGTGCCAGTGCTCGAGGTAGTTGGGGACGTGCCGGTACTTCCTCCTAAAATGCACAGCTAACAGTCAGAAACCATAATAGAAAGGAAACACTGACAAATATTAAAATGGAACCAGGCACTCATACAAAGGGAAGTGCCAGAATGTGCCTTTGATTAGTAAGTAAATGTACACTATGGACAAAAGTATTAGGACAGTCCTTGTGTTTCAGCCACAACAATTGCTAAGAGGTGTAATAAGTCAATTACAGAAAATAAAAGATAGGCTTCCAAGTTTAAGGAAGGCTCTCTTCTGTTCTCCAGTGCACAAGCAATGTCTATAAAGACAAAAAGGAAAGTCTGGTTTAAAGAAACTACTTTGACCTGCACTGAGCACTAAGCTTGTCCCCACTGAGCATATTTAATATTAATAATAAGTTCAACTTATACAGCACCTTTCCCAAACCCAAGGATGCTTTACATAGCATTTGGAATTGGAATGAAATGGAATGTCAATTAAGGCTTTCTTGACCAACATCACTGTCCAGCCATAAATACACTTCACACAGAAATACTTCTCAGAAGTGTGGCTGTTTTTAGAGGTCAGTCTATTTAGATATATACTGTATTTACATATATAAACATACTTCTCTCTCCGTGTAATACAATTTGATACTTTACACATTTAATACATTAGTAGTGCACGTTTCTGATTACTTAATACACTAAAATATGATGTCACAGACTATATTCCAGCTGTTGCTCTGTACACATTGCTCACCCCACATACCCATTTATCAGTCAGAATGAAACCACAGTAGAATCCCTACTGACAAGATAATGTTCGGGTGGCAGACCATTCTCTGCAGTGTGAAGAAACTAACAAGGTAATGACATGGGAGTGTGTTGCATTGGTGTGAGTGTATCAAGTGCAGTGACCTTACTGGTTTCTTATTAGACTTTTTAATAATAACACAGACCTTGTTAGCACTCTCTGGACTTTTTTTGTGCAGAGTAAGTGTTACTCTTCATCCAGGATTTAATTTATGCTCAACTACAAAACAAATTACACTGCTGCCTTTATATTTTGGGGTGGTGCACTATTCACCTCTCACAACACACACAGAAATGTCATTAGCACTGCAGTGCCAACAATGGTCCACAACCTAAATAACATTTGATCAGTGAAGGGCTGATTATCTAATCAGATGTGCGTAAATGATGTGCACAGGTGGTCCAATGACAGAGCAAAAATGTTGGTAACACCCATAAAGGTAAGTTGTATGGAAGTTTATAGGTGACTAGCTAACAATCATACTAAATGGAATCTCCCTACAACAAGAAATGCATGATCCATCGTGTAGGACCTGTTTTAGTATGATGCTTCAACAATATGTAAATTCTCAAGTATTTTGTTAGTATGTAAACATTTAAATCATAATACTGTGTGATGAATGCATTTATGTGAATGTGGCTTAAATTAAAAATCATTAAGAAAAACTGCACAAGTATACAATATATCACATATATACGGTCAACAATAAGCCGGCTTATCTTTCTGCCATATAAAAAGGAGTATTAATAAAGTATAAAGAAAAAGACACTTGGCAGATCCAGAGCGAATATATCAAAGTCTTGGAACTGAATGCTAGCTGTGGGATATCAATAATCACATATTTCTTTATTAATGAGAATCTGGCCAAGGTTCATTTTTGCTCTGAACAAATTTGAGCCCATAGTAAGAGAGGAAGGGAAATATCATGCTGTCAGTCCAAAACAATTCAGGACTCTGTGTCTTGGCTGAAGTTTGGGCCAGCTCCATATGCCTTCGATAATACAGCTGAGCTCTGCTCTGCATGGTACTCCTCTGCTGGCTGAGTGAGAGGAGCTCTCAAGGTGATGTCATGTTTTTCCCTATTGTCGGGCAGGGGTGAGAGGGCCTTCGGAGGTGCTGAGGGAATAGTTGATTACTCAGAAAGAGCTGGCTGTACTTCAGGAGGGGTGAAAAAATTAGGAGGGGAGAAAAGTCTTCACAGAGTACCAAAAGTTCATCAGGCATGCAAGACTTTAATTAACATTTAATCTATTAGGGGGAGTGATGATGAACAGATGTCCGGTCATGCTAAATATCGCCTTTACGCCAGTTTTTCTAAAAAGAACCAGTGGAGGGAATAATATAACTGTAACATTTAATTTTCCAGATTGTTTGCATTAGCCTTAGATAAGAAATAATGGGGAACTATTACAATTATGGACATCTAAGTCAGGCCTAATTGTTCTTTATGATCCTCTGCCAGAGCAAAATAATTAAATTTGAGTTTAACATGGCACACATGCGCCTAATTCTGCTATTAAAAAACATTATTGGCTGAACTTACCCTACACATATCCAGATATGTATGTGGGGTAGACATAAAGCATTACTATCACAGTGGTGAACACAAAGATTTTATTAATTCATTATTTTTTGTAGCTTCTTTTCATAGGTATGATAGTATAAAAATGATGCCATACAATTATATAAATACAGTGATAAGCCCAATAGTAATATGAAATAGTCTGCTTTGGGAGGACACTTTATACATTTTTGTCATATGGTGACCAGTCAGCATTTTTAACATGTGGAGTCACATGCTTTTTACTGCTTGGGTGTTTGCCATGTTTTCATGTTTGCATAAATTAAACCAATGTCCCAAAGATGGCAATGCCCAACAAACTGAGTCACTGAGCAATACGATCAACCCCTCTAAGAAGTGATGGGGCTAGTGCCAACTTCATGGTGAACTACTTATAAAAGCTCTATAATAGAATACATTACATTTGCAGCATTTAGCAGATGCCTTTATGCAAAGTGACTTACAGTACTGTATGCAGTCTGAGCAATGAGGGTTAAGGGCCTTGTTCAAGAGCCCAACATCAGCAACCAGGCAGTGGTGAGCAGCGACCTTTGGATTACTAGTGGTTAGCTGTACCCTAACCAACTAGGCTACGGCTGGACTTAGACAGAAAGCAGCATACACCCAATTAAGTCCACAAGTTTAATATGTTTGTGCAAAGACCAGATGTGGTACTTAGTTAGTCTGGCTCAGTATGTTTGTAGTTTTGTTTGATTCTTTTTTCATTTCCTTTTAGTTTAAATAACTGTCTATGAATGCTTCTAGGATGGCTTTACACAACCAGACATTTAAATCTCTACTTCCTACAACTAGTCTTATAAGTAAGTCTTGGAAAAGTCCAATAAAATGATTCTGATTCAGTTCTTGGTGCAAATAGACAAATGTAAGGAAAAATTAACACACCTTGCTGCTTTTGCATGTTAGTGAAGTCCTCAAAAGTGAGTGTCCTCACAGGTGGCCTCCAAAAGGCATATGTTTCCATGATTGCCTCCAAACCAGTCCTGTGTTACAACATGTAAACAAACACGAAAACGAAAAAAGGTCACAGAGATATAGACAATATTAAGGAAGCAGTTAATGAATAAATCTCTTTGTAAGAAAAAGGAATACCATGATAAAAATGTATAAATACAACGAAAAGTTAAGAAGGAGGCATAGGAAACTGGAGCCGTAAAAAGTGATTTTTTTTTATAGTGTACATAAATCTGGGTGATGTTTCATCCCGGCTCTGTACAAGACTTTCCTTCCTGTGTGATTTACTCTTCTGTACCAAGAGAGACGAATAAGCCTCGGGCTCAGCTTAGCCTGCATGACACAGCTTCCTTTAAGGGCTGTAGGACTGTACTTACTCATGCTCATTAGGCACACATAATAATAATGTAGGCTTAGAGATTAATCCATTCCAACCAAACAGCTCAGTATTATAGCAATAAAAAGATTTAATGCCTGGCTATGCAAACATAGGCATCAACTATGGTATTGGCTGTACATTAAAAAGAAAGTATAGAGCTCTACAAAATTTATGATGCTCTCTGGCTAGCAAAACTTTGGTTACTTTGTGGTGGATTTATAATTTTATTACTCAAACAGAGTTATCATTCGCAAGTAATAATCTGAACTAAATAACGATATATTTAAGAGTAAGTATATTTTTTGACTATATCTTATTCTCATATAATCTTTTCATCTGTGTTTTTTATGTTGAAACTGCTAGTTCATAAATCAAGCCCTCTATTGTTTGGGAGGAAGAAAGATGTTTCAAATATCTATGTTGTTAATGTTCCCCAGATGGCAGCGCTCTTTCATGTGCTGTGCTTTTTTTCAGTCTTTCTCTCCCTATATGATAATTCAGACTCACGTGGTAGAGCAATGGAGAGCCATTTAGAACAGTGTGAATGGCGTTGTGGAGTCAGTAGAACCATACCGAGAAGGAAGACAAAGAGCAAACACAAACGAGTGTCCAACACACAGGGAGATGGAAATGAATAAGAGGAAG
>JAYDZG010000010.1:8502611-8516377 GCA_034509265.1 Microcambeva bendego
GATCTGAAAAATTAGTGTTTATATATATATATATATATATATATATATATATATATATATACTTTTCTGTATTTTCTATAATTTTTTTGTAACCTAATCCAGCCCTGTCTGTCTAGTTGTTCTGGATACGTTCTCAATGCTGGTAAGTCTTTCGACTCCACACGCCGCTCCCTGAGGCACAGCTGTTTGACTTTAGTTCTGGCTATAAGCACACTTGAAAGCGTTTAGCTGTGATGACTTTGCCTGTTTTGTAAGTCAGCCCTAAAACATGAATATAACTCAATAAATGGTCTGGCATCGTTAAACATTGTTTGTGGCTTTGTGTATACCTTTTCTGTGTACATGTATACCATTACCTGTCAACTTCATTAAAAACTGAAATAAAATGACATTTAAATTTGAAGCATACTGACACCAACACAGGAATGAATTTTCTTACATACAAGACTTCCAAGTCTGTAAAAGGATATACCAAGACACATGCACACACTCTCTTTCACTCCCTCTCTCGTGTACACACACACACACACACACTGTAATTTCCTGTTTGGAGTCCTGTTTAGGGTTATGCTCTGTGTAGCAGGGAAAGTGTTAAGGAAAAGAGAAATCTAAACCCTAAAGAGGACTGGAAATTTGATTAGTCTTCGTATTCTTCCATAAACATTCCACATGGCACTAATACGATCAGTAAGACTCAGCCTTTATGTAACACCTTTTTATAGCATGTATACATATTTAAATACAAAGTCCATATGGACTCACATAAACACCAATAAAACCAAACACAGCTAGCTTTCTTGAACAGCTTTAAAGTTGAAAAAGATTCAGATGTTTGCGCACACACAACAGAGGCGAGTTAAAAAGAACAATATGACACGAAAAGTTCAACGTGTTAGCTTTTATGTTTTAATATCCAGACACATTAAAGTAGATCACAATTAAAAGTAGATTCAACAAATTTCATCATAAACTTAATTTTGCCGGAAAAAAAGCCAATGTGCCTAAATAAAGTGAGTGAATTTTAATAAAGCTGTGATAGCAGGCTCCAGCCTGTAAGTTGGATAAAGCATTCCAGTGATAGCTTTGCGCTCTGTTTTAAAAGGCCTGTGGTAAATTCCCTAGCCAGAAAGAAATCCCATTTAAATTTACAAGATCCTTTGACTTCTAAAATCCTTAATGATATTTGAGGACTGTAAATGTCTCTCGTCAAGCTCTGTACTGCAGCCTATAAATGACTATGGTTCTATTTTAAGTACACATGCAAGACTAGTTCAAACTTCATTCAAATATGAATGAAGATAACTGCCAAAGATGTAAATGGTTTACACAGCATGCACCAAATGACACGGAGCCATAGTGCTCTCGAACCACTCACTACTATTCGTTGATTTTTCATTCATGTACTCTTTATTCTATTCTTTGTGGGTTCCCGGCCTATTCCAACAATACTGGAAACAAGGTGATAATGCACACTGTACGAAGTCCTTAAAATCAGTCAGCTAAAAACCCACACAATGTTCCTTGAGCACATAAATGTTTTTTTTGTTTTCACTACACAATTTACATTAATACAGGACAGAGATTTAATAAACATGAACAATCTAAAGTTAAATGTCATGAATTGCTAATTCTTCAAAAGACACT
Source organism: Microcambeva bendego (assembly GCA_034509265.1). Classification (NCBI taxonomy): domain Eukaryota; kingdom Metazoa; phylum Chordata; class Actinopteri; order Siluriformes; family Trichomycteridae; genus Microcambeva; species Microcambeva bendego. The sequence continues at coordinate 8,504,256 of JAYDZG010000010.1, forward strand.
GCGTTGGAGGTCATTTCATTTCCTGGGTGAATCCAGTATCCCATATGAAACTAATCTGACATGGAATTTACAGGTTTTAAAGAAAGTATGCTAAAACAAAGATAATGTTTACAGAGGTACTTGGGTAACAGCAGTGAATTACGCTAGCCCACCAACAGGGTGTGAATCTCAAGTGGTGCTATCAGCTGGTCAGAAGTGTACATACAGACTTAATTGCCGGTGTCTGGGGCCGTGGAGAGCTGAGGCCTGTGGGTAATTATTCCATGGCACTCTATGACGCTAACCAGGATAAAGTAGTAGTAAAAGATAAAAAACACAAGTTTACCTAAAATATACAGATTGTTAATAACACACCTGTATCGCTTGTTGTCCACAGGTACTATATCCATGGCAATATAATACTGCTGATGTGGATCCAGTCCCACGATTTTAACTCTCATTGCAGGAAACATTCTCCTGTAAAAAAAAATGTGAGACATTATTGAACATTTCTGGTTGAAAAATTCAGTAATATTAAGATGTTACATTGGATTAAGCATATATTTTGTCTGACAGAGATTTAAATAAATACATCAATATTTCAAGATGAAACATCCACAGTGAGTGTGCAAGAAAGAAAAACAAGTTTTGAGTTGGTCTTAACTGTCGTTCTTGAAATTATTATTTTTTTATTATTTAAACACAATAAATCTCATTTAAAAACAGAATTCTATAACCAACACTGTCCTAAACTATAAGTTCTAACCTTTATAGTTAAATGCATAAAAAGTTTTCTTGTTCGGATTAGAATCTCCGAATGCAGCTTGCAGACGAAGCTGGAGCATGCACAATGGAGATGAGTGAACGCATGTTTCAAACTGGGGTTTGCTTTACTGAAGATAGACCAATAGTTTAGTCTAAATGCAAGTGGAGAGTATAGCTGTTTCTGTAATTAATAGTAATGTTTCTTTAAATAATTCCCTATTGTTGCTGATATTGTGCCAAGCCCAAAAATACAAAAGAGGACTTTTAACAATTTTTTCCAATTATCTGTATTAATATTTAATATATCCGTTATGAAAGTTTACAGTTTAAGCAATAATTCATTTTAAATAGTGACTTTCACTTCCAGTCATTCTTTAAATATGTTTCCAAATATAAATAACATATTCAGTTAAAAACGTTTTATATTGATTATATAACGTTAAAATTATTTCTTTAGTTCTTAGCAAGCAAAATGCTAGTTAGCAACAGTAAATTATGGTAGCAATTTTTTTTTTTTTACCACCGTCAAATTAATTTACTGTACATTTAAGGTCAGTTTAATGTTCAATGCAGTTAATAAGTCAGTTTGTTTTAGCGGTCAAATAGCAATGTTTCTTAATGCTAATTTTAAATAAATATTTAAAAGATGCATTTTAAGCCCATAGCCTAATACTGATAAATACCATGACTAGATGCGCTAGAAGTTCTTCAAATTACAACCATCATATTAGCAACAGCCTCAGAATGAAACAGTTCTTTTGCTGTTGTGATAATAATTTGGTCAGAGTCACCATAATTACAGTGTTGTTAATTTAGAGTGTAAGACAAAACCAGAACCTAAGGCTATAATCAGATTTCTGTGTCCTCTGGATCCAGTACCACACATATAGACCTTCCACCAATTTTGGCTTTCTTGTATTTCACATTTCTTGGATTTCACATAAGCAGTATTTAACAAATATTTTTCTTACTACAGTAAAATCACATTCGTTAAAGCTATATCAACACCCTTCTCACCCTAAGAAAGATCTAGAAAACATACTTCAGAATTAATTAGAAGCAGCTTTGGTTTTCCTGGTGCTTCCAGTGTACTATACGCCAGTGGAGCCTCATGGTGAAAGGATGTTCTGGCATGTCCAGAGCCACTGGCCCTCCATGTGCAACACACTGCGAAATGACTCAGTGTGAAAAGGCAAGTCTGTGTGTAGGTGTGTGCATGGGGTCCACTGTCTTTATGCCACCTCGCTGTGGTGAAGAAATGTGTCTTTAATAATACTGAAAACAGCGGCACCTTAACTGTAGACCTTCCCTGCAGTTTTTTTTTATACTTTTACCATTTATGTCTAAAAACATGTATTTTTTAGACTGTTCTTTGACAAAATCTGGTGTTGTACCTTCCTGCCTTGGTGATGATCATCTCAGTGCCGATGTCATGGAAGCGTTTCCACAGGTCAGCACACTGCAACTCCACCTGGATCTCCTCCATGGAGGCGGCAGGGTTCAGATCAGCCGGGCTACCTAGAGAACACGATGATCTCTCTGCCAGCGCTTCACCATCTGAACCCGGACTGGTATCGGATTCTGCAAGCAGTACCACAAGAACACAATAAACTTCATGAAATCTCTGATCGAGAAAGGGGGCGAGGAAGGGAGGCGGCTTCATCAAAAGGCCCCTCGCTATTACACGCTATAATAACAATAATGACAAAGATTTAGAAAAAAGTGGAAAACTGAAATCGAGTTTGTTAATGAAATAATTTCCTGAGCAATTATTTAGAAACAAAGAAATTATAAAACTCAACTGCCTAAAAATTACATAACATTCAAATATAAAACAAATACATTATTATTATTATTATTATTATTATTATTATTATTATTAACTACAGGCTCATTTTGGCTTATGATATAGGCTTAACATAAAATTGACAGGACAAAAACACTCAAATAAAACTAATTGGTTTAATTTATTTAGCTATTTTCTAAAGGTTTGGTTTATTTATGTATTTCAAACACAGCAATCACAGAAGCTGCTTACATGAGTTAGATTGATTTGGCAGCACTCACTGTGCAAACAAGGCAATCCAAGAATTTAGACTGGACACTGAGCCAAACTGGTTTTATAATCACTGCTCACATACGATCTAAAGCTCAATGACCAAGTCTTGACTTGAAATTTGCGCACTTTTAAATGCTATAATACTTTATAACGGATGAGAATTTAGGATGACGGATAGTATTTTGAGTTTTGGAAAGCTGTACAAGAAGAATACATTTAGGTTATACCCAGAAAGTTCTCAAGTGTCAGAACCACCTTATGCAACAGCATAAGATGCACCTGTTTCCTATGTATTTAATTATTTTCCAAATTAAAGGCAATAAAGACAGATTAAACATTATTTTAAAAAACGTCTTTCGTTTCGAATGTTTTAACATAAATTTAAAAGTACAGTATTAAACGGATTATTTTAAAGACACGAATGACAAAAATGGAGACCGAACAATACGTTTACGATGCAAAAGAGTCATTAACATAGCAATAATAAAATATATGATCTTGTGAAATAACATTTCGTTTTATCATTAACAATGAATTTTGTTTTCATCACCGGATTAATTCCACCAAATACAAAGCCACTTGTTTTACTATTTACATTGGATACAGTAAAACATTTAAAATGCATTAAAAAAAATATTAAACAAGGCACCACCATTTTTCTGGCCACATTTCTTTTTCAGAATCTGTAAACCCCAACCATAAGGAAGATGGTCATTAAGTCTGTTTACTTCCATTAACGTTGTATGTAATACAGAACAGTGCATTTTTATTGGGAGATTTTTATTGCGATTATTAGGGTGGTGTATGTGTCTAAAATAAATACTTTGGTAATCCAGACACCACAGTCGTGTTTCTATTTGGAGCAAAAACACTGATAAAACTGCACTTTTGCAATGTGCAAACCATTGTGACCAGCTCATTGATAGTAGAATTTGATTTGAAAGTTTGTTAATTTTTTTAAAGAATTTGCTAACTTAAATTCATTATTCGTTCTTATTTTCTATTTAAACAGAATGATTTGGTATCATAATATCTACATCAAACAGCAAAACAGAACTTTTTGATGACAAACATATTGTTCCTAATCACGGTATATATCTACATCTCACTTAAGCTACGCATACATAAGCAGATACCTAATTCAATATTTTTATAAATATATAGATAACAAAAATATCCTATTTAATTAATATTTCTGGCAAAGACATCATAAATAAAGCAATAAGATCTACTGTTCACATCGGCCGCTTATCAATCGATCTTTTCTATTTCTGCGGCATGTACATCAACGGGCAGAGCCAACAACCAAGTTCCTAAAGTAACTTATTAGATAATTAAACCACTATTATTATTATTATTATTATTTTTTAAAGATACATATCTTCAACAACCAAGTTCCTAAAGTAACTTATTAGATAATTAAACTATTTTTTTTTAAACATACATATATTCCATCTAGAAAATACAGACTGTTGAAATTATGCTCTATGAAGTTATATTACGTTTATATTTATTTTATTGTGTTAGTATGCTTTATCTATAAGACAAAGCTACATTCAATAGACGCATAACTTATACGTTATAGTAAGCAGGACTACGTCTGTTGTATTGACGTTAAAAACAAAGTTGGATAAACTAGACTTTATCAGAAGAATATTTCAATAAAGAAAAAAGTGAATGTTTTTTTTTCTGAAATAACGACAAAAACCCCGAACCCCATGTTAGGACTGGTGATAGATGGATTTGAGTAGAAAACTCCAGTGCATTGCACACCTGCTTCCAGCTTGGCTGGATCTGCGGCCGGTCAAGATAACTCTGGTGACCACTGGCTCGCAAGAAATACAGACCTAGATGTAAGCTGCTGAACAGAATCAATACTACTTGGTGCAGTATATATGTTATATATTTTGATAATGTTTAGTTTATTAAAACTTAAGTTTACTATGAGATCATGTTGATTTTTGCATGAACCTAAATTTGTAAATTGGTTTTACCACTTACTTTGTTAAAACTGGTATGAATTCACATTTTTACAAGAATTAGGGCAACCTCATGCACTGTCATTTCACATTGAGCTTTTAGCGTTAGTTTCAGTTTCATATATTAACTGTGTTTAAAGAAATTTGATTTATTTATAAACATTTCTATATTCAAGCTCCCGAAACTAAAAGTTCATTAAATGTATAATATGCCTGCAAATCAAAACTACCACAAAAAATGTATTTTATTTTTTGCAACGCTTTCATACAGTTTCTAATCTGAGTATTGAGTATATTTACATATTTAAATAGTTATCACGTACGCAAAACATAAACTTAAAAACTGTGCATTGGTGCATTGGTAATCGTGCATTTAGGTTTGAATGTGGAGAACACGAATTTTAATATCAGTGTAAGTTCTAATCCTATTGCCTATTGTTTTTACACGTCATCTTTAGACCCTAAGAAGCATCATCCACATATTTATATTAACATTACACAATAATCTGTTAAACGTTTTATCATTGTGGGATTAACTAAATTACACACTTACTTAGCTAAAAATTCTGTTTATTTAGTTCATGTTGTAATGGTTTTCACCCTGCTTCATTCAAAGCAGAGAGATGCAAAATATTCGTACTACATATTATTAGCCTGTGAACACGTACGTTGCATTTATTGATCAAAAGCAGTGTTTGCATTTGACTACATTCGTGTCTTTAAAAGCAGTAGGACTGATTTAGACTTTCATAGTGAACAAGGGCGTCTCTCTACTGGAAGACATTTAACGTGCATGTTAACCGCATCTACATTAAGACCTGAGGGCAGAACCCACACGAGATGAGATCAGGACAAACTAAACGAACCCTGGTCAATATCCAGGCAGTGCGTGTCGTCCTCGGCGTCCCCCAGCTGTCCGTTGTTGGTGAGATTTTCCATAGAGAGCTCAAGCGCTTTCTCGTCCCAGCCTCGGAGCTTCCGCTTCTTGTTAGTACCGATGAGGGCCTCCACAGAGAAGGCGTGCGCTCTGGAGCTCAGCGCGGCAGCAGATCGCCTCCTCTCACTCATCTCTTCCTCCCTCTCCAGATCCAGCCGACAGCCCAGATTACACTTTATTAACACCTAGTGTTAAAATCACACAGACACCCAGAACCCCTCTGCCGTCTTAGAAAGTCGTCCGGCGGTTAAAGTAATCCAAACCAACATTTATACAAAACTTCACAATGTCCTTGACGCGAACGATGCCATCCCTGATGTGTACTGGTTCTAGCAGTTCGTTTAAAGCTTTAGTGTTTTAATCTTGCTGTTTGCTTGGATTTACACGCACTATAATCCTCTGTCTTTCTCGCTCTTCTCTGATGGATACTCACTTCTGCTGAACTTTTGTTTTTTCGAAACTTTAAGGGCATCCCCCTCCAACTCGCTGTCAAACTCCGCTCGACCAATCAAAACACCTGGAGGCACAGCGAGCCAAAATGACCTGTCCAATGAGAAAGGAGGACAAGAACACTGGAGCCAAGAAAAGTAACACTCCGGACCACCATAGACCAGCGACTAACCCACAGGTCCACTTTTTAATCTTGCAGAAAATTGTACAAAATCAAAGAAACAGTAAAACTACGCTGATCGTTAAGCGTTTTAATAAATCAAAGTTTTTGGAAATTGTAAATGATTAAATTATAACCCGGGCTCATCATATCGAACCACATCAAGTTTATTACTGGCTATATCTAGATTATTGCACCAGATAGACTATTCCAAAACATTACATTTAGTTGGACTGTATCCGGCACCCTATTTAGGATCTGTTTCTCCACAACTCAACTTGGTATGTGGTTTCCCTTGCTTTCTAGATCTTCAATTGCTTAGCTATTTAAAACAAATAGATTTCAAATATTGCTCCAGTAAAAACTCCAGTAGACATATAAAACCTACTTGTAAATCTTTACACAACGATAACGACGATCATAATGTCATATCAATATTTTAAAGATACAATTGAACTCGGAGAAACACAAAATCAAATGATGAAAATAGTGATTTTAGCTCCTAGAATTAAAACGATTAGCTGATAAAAATGAGGTCATAATAGCAACAGTTCTGCAGAGTCAACAAATTATTTACATTTTATTTTGTTACGTTATGAATAAATAAAGCTGTGTTATTTGACGTAAATAGAAATGTGTTTAAAGAAGTTGTGTATCAACTCATATATATATATATATAGTTAAAAAGTGACATGTGTCCTACTTAACAGCAATAAACAAATAAAGCATATATTTTTGTTGTGTTGAAATTACAGCACTGCAAGGACCTATTGCGAATGACAATGTACTATTTTGAAATGTTTATATATAAATGTAAGTAAAAATGTTTTTTTTTAAATGTTTTAATCTACAAGCAAGAACCGCAAAGGCAAATCATATTTTATATTCACAGCAAATAAAAAAACAAACAAAGAATGACTACAGGTGTAGACTAAACAATACCAAGTTAAATAAGATTGACTTACTCTTGGGTTAAAGTGATGGTAAAAGTTTTTACAGTGTCTAAAATAATCCTGACTTCACTCAAACGCGGACATTAGACATTATAAACTTACAAAACTATTGATTATTCCGAGAAAATCTGAACATATCAAATCGCCGTTATGGAGAATTACAAATAAACTCTTGTTGAAAGCAGAAACAAAATGTGGGAGCGAAATTCAATAGTTATTATAACAAAAATAACACCGACTTTGTTCATACTAACTCATAGGTCTAATTAAAAGTAGACAAACTCCCTAATTATAAATCTAAACTAAGTAAATGTTACTAAATACCTCAAACTCTCATTTATGTTCATGCATCAACTACGTCTACAATACAACAGCAGTCATCTTCCATTTGTACGATACTATCTGGTGTACTTATTTAACTATTTATTTGGAAATGTAGTTACTTTTTGCATTTATGTGCGTTGTATAAATCAAAACCCCTTTCGTAAGCACACTTTTAAAATACATAACGTAGTTTTATGACACAAAGTTTAGAGATAAACTGTACTACAATTTAAATAATATACTTTGCCGAATGTCCGAATGACTTGTACCTGACATTGATTGACTTGAGTGATTTAAGCATTGTAATATCATTTATCATTTATCAACTCAGAAGGAAATATAACATATATATATGCACCTTTCCAAAGTACCATAAGTAAGATCTTATCTTTATCTTGGTAAAGCAATTATCTCTAGAGGACGTTTTGTCTACGATGCTGTTATACATTTACGAATAAATCCAACAAAATTCTAAGACATTCCTTAATAAACAAATACGCATAAATAGGCTTGTAATGAGTACAATTTATTGTACAAATATAATTTAACTAGAAATAATATGTGACTACAATGATACAGTTACCTTGAAGTAAAACACACCATGCCCCTGATTTTTAACTTATAAGGCCATAGCATCATTTCCCAACTTATAACATTCGGAATGGTAAAATATAACATTACATAAAGCTGGACTTGTTTTCAAAGTTTCAACAAGTGGATTAAGTCAAAATGAGACAAACCAACACAATACACCACTGCATCTTCTCTCTATTGGTTTTTTGAAGAAGACACAAATATATTGATAATAAACCTGATAATGTGACATTTAGTAGAAATTGTGTATGTACGGCTGTTATAGAAGGTTAGCACTGAAACAACATTAATGCTAAAGCTGTGAGCGGTCAGCCATGTTGTGCGACTACGCCATTAAGATTTATACCATTAACATTCACTCCACAAATGTTATGATGCTAAACAGAACTCTAGTATGGAGTAAATATTTCACCAAAATGTAAAAGTTATAATATAAGCAAAGGGATTTAAACAATCGTTGCAAATTTTACTACAGCGTAGAAATAAGACTCAGCTGGGCAAAACAAATGATTTAAAAAGAAACTTTCCGAGAGTAAATCGCTGGCAGTTTTGCTTCACTAGACACATGAGCACGGTGTGAAGTTATTAATGGTAGAGTTAGATTTCATTACTACACGTTTAATGTTCGCAGGTTATCCTGAGTCTGAAAACACACACATGTCCAATACACCAGACACAAAAGCCCCATTTCATCTATGACTTGTTTCTCTCAGGTATATATGTAGATATTATAGCCTTGTATGATACAACAAATGAAAAGTGCTGAAGCTATCCAGCATAAAACTTGTTCTTTAGTTCTGATGCGGCAATAAGACTCTCAACTTTACGCTATTACTACAAATTTAAATGGATTTTAATTAAGTTAGAAAATAAGCTACGTTTTGGACTATCTGCCATTGCTATTTAGTTTGTTTTATTAGAATTGTAACGTCATAATTTACACTTTGGTTACATTCATGACATAAATGGTACACTCATTACACAAGGTTCAACAATTCACAAGGTTTTACCAAACACATTTGTCATGGACAAATTATTATATTCAGTTTACCTCACATTTTGGACAGTAGGAGGAAACTGAAGCACCTGGAGTAAACCCAAGCAGACAGAGGGAGAACATGCAAACTCGACACAGAAAGGAACTGGACCGTCCCACCTGGGGAGGCGACAGTGTTCCCCACTTAGCCCCCCACGCAACCACTAATGTCTTTAAGAAGCACAGGGTTGTACAGTATTTATGCTTCAAAAGTTTGAAGTGATTCAAATGGACCAGCTGGTGGAGTTGGTGCTCCACAGTGACATGAGTTCTGGGGACCTAAGCTTGATCCTTGGCCTTAATCACTGCCAGTTTGAACTTTCCTGTTCCAACCTTACATACGTTTTAACTGTAGTTATTTTTAAGTGCTCATATTTACACCAATATTTCGCCCTTAAAGCAGATTCTATTTCTGATTTGCATTTATGAAACCAAACATTTGGGGATGTTCGAATAACTTAAATGGTATTTCCTTTGATATGTGCTGTGCATATTTCTTTAACATAAACACAAAAGCAAACATAGACTTACAAAATTGGTGGCCATATATTACAGTGACATTTAAAATTATATTAATATCCAATACTTCCGGTCAGGTTCGCCAGCCTGTGAAAGAGTCTCAGGAAAAACCCACAGATTTTCTGACCTCTTCCATCACTGGCGAAGCCAGACTGATGGCTTTTTCTGCCCCCTCAGCAAGAACACGCTCTAGATGACCTGGGTCAGCCCTTAATCTCTGGATTTCAAGTCTAATAGGCTCTAGTCTTTGCACCACAGCCTCTGCAACCACACCCTTGTAATTTCCAGTGTGCAGTCCTTCAGCTAACCTGACCACGTCTTCCACAGTCTGTCCAGAAACAGCAGCATGTATGGCCACCAGGTTGGCAACACCTGGACGTCCAGCAGGATCATAGGTGACCTCAGAAGTGAAATCTGTCACTGCTCTGCGAATTTTAAATACTATGTCATCGGGACTGTCAGTTAAAAAAATGGTAGCTAACTTCTGTGGATCTGACTTGGACATCTTGGAGGAGGGATCTCTTAAAGATTTTACCTTCCGAGTAGAACCTGAAATAGAAAGAATTCTGGGTTAGGAACAAAATTCTATATTTATATATCAAATACCGCTGCTTAACCTTTCTTAAGTACATGGATTTGGTGTAATTAAAGGTCTGATATTCTTCCAGGGCATTCAGAAAAACACATTCTGACTCAGCTGTTCAACTCCTTCATGTATTAACTAAACTTATTAAATGATAATTTGCCTAAGCTGAACAAAAAGTCAGGAAAAAAATGTTCACGTTTAATGAAATTAATGAAGAAACCACAAACATTTTGGAACAATATCCTTCAAACTGACAACACCAGGATTCTAGATGTTTGGTTATTCTAGACATTTGGCGAAAACCAAACAGCATATTACCACAAACACCTCATTCAAACTGTCAAGTATGGTGGTGAAGGGCTGATAATTTGTTTTGCAGCCTCAGGGCCTGAGAAGCTTAGTCACCAATTATTATGGAACAAACTTAATTCCAGAGTATGCTTGAGAAAAATGTCTATCTAGCAGCTTATGCTTGGGCCAGTGATCTCAATCAAGCAAACAAGCAAACCATCATCATGTATGACTGGACTACAAACCTTGAAATTACTTGTTAAGTACTACAGTATAATCATTTTTATTAATGCAAATTTAAACTTGTTTTGTTTCAAATTATTCTACTATGTGCCCTTTCACGGACAAATCAACAACAACAAAGTGTTTTATATTATCAATCTAAAATTATTCTTCATTCTCGATACATCACACAGATAAATTGTGATTGCTAGTACTTTGATACAGAAGAAGATAAAATAAAGCATCTCTTCCATACCAGCTTCGGTTTTAGGATTAGAACACAAAATATAACATTTATATCAGCCAGTAAGTAAACAAAATATAGAGCCCATTTTTCATCATTTCCCCCTACATTTCCCCCTGCACTCATTCCAAAGGTCAGACTGAGAAAATAGCCAAGCCTTATTGTAGAAAGACAAAACTCTTTTAATCATGATTGATTTTATATCTCACTCTAATGATGGTGATAATTACAGACCGTAAACGGTGGTGCGGCCAAGAAGCTCATCCCTGCAACCATTCCAACATGGCCCTGTTGAAAATCTGACTGTCCAAGTAAAATAATATGCAGACCTTTGGAAACTTTCTTGCATGTACTTCATGATGATTGCTCTTGTCTTTCTGGATAGTGTTATAGACACAATTTTATATTATTTTCATTTAAGCTTGCTGGATCCTTATGAATAATTATAAATACTGTTACTTGATAGTTTAATACTGTGTATGTTTATTTAATTTTCATTACTATGTTATTCGTTTAAATTTCAAATAGTTCAGTTCACTATATTTTTACACAACTACACACCAAAATACATTATAACATTAGTATATTTCCATTGACTGAGATGTTGTTGGGTTTTGTTTTGAAGGTCCTTTGTATTGTCAGCCTATACAAGTAATTTTGGTAAGTGAGAATGAAGAACGCAATTAATTGACCACCATTCACTTACTAAGCAAAGCACGGGGCTCAGGAAAGAGCTCTCCATAGTTGTTGTTGAAGATACGGGCTAGATCCTGGGCTAGTTCCAAGTGCTGTATCTGATCCTCTCCCACAGGTACATGTGTGGATCTGCACATATCATGGATCATTCAAAAACTGATGACATTATTTTGTCATGAAACAAAGTAGTTTTTAATAAATACAGTCCTACTTATAGAGCAGTATATCTGCAGCTTGTAACACTGGATAGGTATACAGACCCACACTACCTTCATTCTTCTGCTTACTCTTCACCTAAGAAAAGACACACACACACACACACACACAC
>JAYDZG010000010.1:8517920-8528736 GCA_034509265.1 Microcambeva bendego
TCATGATCACAAACAGAAGCTCAGCTGTGAAACACAGTGAAAGTGATGTCATGGCTTGAGCTTACATGGCTTCTTCGGATGGGTTAATTAATCTTCATTGCTGATGCATGCATGATAGGAGAAGTATAATGAACTCAGAAGTCTACAAGAACCTTTTGTTTGTCAATTTAAACTGATTTGGAGCTCCTTCATCTTGCAGCAAGATAATGACCCAAACCACACTTCCAAAACTACAAAGAAGCATGAAGTGGTAGGATTTAGACAGGACTAGTTAATCTCTACACTTAAATCGTACAGGACATGCATGCTACCTCCTACAAAGAAGTAACTCCCAAAAACAAACACCAACTGAAAGAGGCTACAGTGAAAGCCTGGAAAAGCATTACAAAAGAAGGAAGCAAAAGTTTAGTGATGTCAGTGGGTCACAGGCTTGATGCAACTAAATATTAACTTTAACTTATTATCTTAAGTTTATCTGTTCCAATACTTTTGCTCCAAAGTAAAATAGGGTGGGTTCAGACAAAAGGTGCTATCTTTTGAACTGTGTATTAGATCCAGATGTAAATACCTGGAAATAAATGTTGATCTTTTACCTTGTATGAATATTTGAATGACAGAAATACATCGGCTAGCTTCTCTAATTCAACTAATATGTGTGTGACAATGGCATGGATTAGCAAATTACCTCAAATATTTGTTTATTTAGGAATTAAGTTTTAAACTTTATATTATTAAAATATTTAGAATGACAGTGTGATTTAATAATGTTTGGCTTGTTTAATTGGCTGTGGATGATATTGAGTGGTCTTTGGCCTGCTTTTGACTTTTTAAACAAAAATTGGGGTTTTATCAAATCTACAAGTTAAATAGTAAAAGAAATAATTTAAAGTGATCTTATTTTTTTTATTCTTATTATTTTCACCTTCCACTGAGGTAAGTGCCGCAGTCGAGGCATGCTTGTCAGGCAGCCTAGGATCCAGGAGAGCTCAGCATGCTCTGAAACCTGCAGAAAAAAATCAAGGATACATTTTTCTCAAACATATATCAAAGCTAATATTCAATTTTCAACTATCCACATTGATAGTCAAGAGAAAGTGCTACTGTCAGGCATAAAAGCCAGTAGTAGTTAGTGGTTAGGGTACAGGACTAGAAATCCTAAGTTTCAAATCTCACCACTGCCTTGAGCAAGGCCCTTAACCCTCATTGCTCAAACCGTAAACTGTAACTACTGTAAGTCACTTTGAATAAAGGTGTCAGCTAAATACTGAAAAGCAATAGAATAAATAAAAAAAATAAAAGCTAAAGAAAATCAGTGACACTTAATATGCATCACAGATTTTTAAATCCCAGACTATGTTTATGATTCCTTGGCAGATGCCCGGTTAGGAAAGCAGTCAATTACACCAGCCCACCACCACTGATATAGGGTATGAATGCCTGTTTTTCAAGGACAGAGCAATACAGTTCCAATCAGATAATCTAAGGGAGATTAGTAGTAGTAGTAGTAGTAGTAATAAAATAAAAATAATAACTGACAAAATACAATCTATTTTTGTCCGATGTCTAGTTAAACAATATGGTGAAGTAGCAGTACGTAAAATTAAGGGTGAAGAACATAAATATTGATGATTCCTCTACCACATTAACCAGGCAATTGAGATTTCACGTTTATATTGGCTTAGATTCTCGCAAAGGTTTTATAAAGTAAAACTGCCAGGAATATTCACATTAGTCTCTATCTCCGGCATGTGGGTATTATTCTGGTAAAAGGGGTGCACTCTCAGTAGAATCACACAAACACACACAATTCAGATCCATCTGATTTCAGATTGTCATAATCTTTTTACAAATGAAGTCATTTATTTTTTCAGGCAGTACTTTTATTTTTACATGTGGAATAGTCCTGCGCTTGAGTGTTCAATGGGAGGTCTTTAAACTTGCCAAGATATGTAGCATGAAGTTAAAATGGAATAAAAAAACAAGAGGTGTTTGAGTGTGTGTGTGAAGACAGCACAACTCATCCACTACTCACTAACACCATTCTTTACTTTCTCAAACTCTACCATGCCTAATTGGTACACACACATACACGTGTCTGGGATCTGAAACAAAACCAGACCACATCATTGTTTGTCTGGGTCCTTTCTGTGTGGAGTTGCATGTTCTCCCTGTCTATGTGCGTTTACTCCAGGTGCTCTGGTTTCCTCCCACAGTCCAAAAACATGCAGGTGAGGTTGTCCATGACAATGTGTATTATAAATCCTGTGTAATGAATTACTAACGTGTGTCTTTGTGGCTTTACTTTTGAGATCAGTGAAGTATAACAAGCAGCAACGCAAACCGCAATTAAACAAAAAATAAGCAATGACAAAGATTCTAGCCAACAAGTAAATTTAAATTATTGGGACAAAAGGTGACACATAGGTGGTCAAGGGCTTCTCCACATAATTCTGATTCAATATAGCAATTCAATAATTCAGGTCACAATCCACTGGGGCGACCCCTAACGAGAGCAGCCTAAAGAGGTATAAAAAAATTATATGAATTTGATGACATTAAGGATTATGGTTTAATCCAGTGTGAAAAGTAGTATTTAAGTGAAGTAAAACTGACCACAGATTGCTGGAAGAGGATGGAGCGTGTGGGGTCAATGCCACAGGCCAGAAGGCTCGCAGTCATGTCCAGAATGTTGCTGCGTAGTAGCTTGGGGTTCTGTGGTTGGGTAATTGAGTGAAGGTCCACTATGCTGTATAGCACTGAGCTGTACTCATCCTGCAGTGCCACCCATCTCTCCAGAGCACCAAGGTAGTTCCCTAGGTGAGGAATCCCTGTAGGTTGTATCCCTGAGAACACCCGACCTTCCATTGGGCCCTACAGATTAAGAGAGATAAATTATTTAAAGACATCTTTAAAAGAGAACTCTTTAAACAGAAAGGAAATGAAACTTGAAGCACCTGCAGCTGCAGCTGGGTTTGCTACTATTAAAAGTTGGCAAAGAAAGAGGGGTCTGCACAAAACTATATGACTTATCAAAATGATAAATATTAAGTGTGTCTTGTACTTTGGAGGGTATCCTGCTGGGTGAGTGAACATTAAAGTGGAACCACTCAAGGGCCAATGAAAACATTCCATCCCTGGCCAATAAGAAGCCTTTATAAGCTGCACAGTGAGGGAATAGATTCACAGCAGTAGACATCACCAAAAAATGATTAGGATCCTATGATAAGGATCAGAGTGGATCCAGTGCCCCCCCGAAACACAGAATCAATGGAAACTGCCAATTGCAGTTGCCAAGCCCAGATAAATAGAGAGGATTGTTTCAGAAAAGGCAACCGGTGTGAAATCTATGCCAAATCAGAAATACGGATCACAATTTGCTATGGCGACCCCTAATAAAAAAATAAAAAAATAAACAAAATAAGCAGGCCATATGAATATTTTGGCTCATCATTGTAGATGTGTATTACTTTGCTTCTTTTCAGCATGGGGATTTTCCATGAGGTGAAATTACATACTTATAATAACCAAAAGTGTTTGAACACCTGCGGACAACTTACACCAAAGAAGCATGCCACTGCTGTCTGATTTAAAGCTAGCTTGGCTTAAGGCTAGTCTATGTCTTCCGGTGTACAAAGTTATTAACTGGCTGACCTGTAGGAGGGAGCATGTTATTTATGCTTTAGCTGAGTGAGCGGTGATTGTGCAGTGGTCCGAATGCAGAGGGCCTCCCTGAGGTGTCAGAAGTGATTTTAGGGCATGCAGCCTGAGTCTGGCTTGTGTGTGTTCTCACCTTGCTTTCACAAACCAAACCTATGCTCCCCTTTCCCCTTCAGGCTGCCATTACCCTTTTATACATAGTCACATGTCATTTGAGACGATCACACATTAGCCGAAACTAGGAAAACCTCTAATACTGAAGAAATAATCATACTATCGCATCTCAAATCTACAAAAACCTTGAAATGTCCAAATGAAGGTCCTTCAGGGGAAGGCAAAAAGTCTCCAATATGTTACATTGCTTTGGGAAAAATAACAATTAGAGCTAAGCTTCATAGGGTTTGACAGCTAAGTCCATGCAAACAGGAATGCCAAGCAACACGGGAGCTCAAAGTTATTCCTAACAAGCCTGTCTCTCTCATTATTTAGATCACTGACCCATCTAAAACCAAGAAAGAACTAAAGAATGAGGAAAAAAATTGGAGGTGTTGAGCGTGGATCAGGTCCAGATGGAAACCAACACTTCACTAAAGCTCACTCTCTCACCTTTTACACCTCTTAAATTCATCAGCCTGAGGACAATTACAGTAACCGATTTCATAAGTCCTTAGTCAAAACCATTTTTTTAATCTTTTTTTTCTCAATAGGAAGTGTAATATCTCCTCACAATACCGCTTTTCTACCCATACTACACAATTACATTATCATTACCAGCAGCTAATATCGAGAGTATTCGCCATGTGCAGCATGGTCAGTAGCTAGACAAGCTTAGAATGGAATAGGTCCTGACAAGCTGGCTTTCACAGCTATCTATAGCCATATAGGCAGTGCACCCTACCACTTCTGGAGGGTGTGTGAGGGACCATCGAGGTGGTCCCACAGATGAGTTCATGTCTGGGGAATTATAAAACAAGGGTAGTACATGTAAATCTTGGTCATGAGTGTACTTGATCAGCAAGTATGAATTCATTGCCTTTCACACCTTACGGTTATATTAAACACAGTCCTGGACTATTTTATACCTACAATTTATCTCACTTGCATGTTTTTACACTGTTGGCCCTAGCTATTTAATGTCATCCCAGACATCACAGCAAAGTATAAAAATACTGTCAACGCCAAGACGTTTTAAGAATCTGATAAACTACACTAAAATATTGTTATAATCTGAGTGGGAAAAAAACCAGAATAAAAAAAGGGGGAAAACTCTCCTAGCACAAGATCTGGCCTCAAGCACGAATCTACAAAAGTATGCACCCATGGCACATGTACAGTACATGGGCACAATGGATGCTAAATCAGAAAAAAGAGAGAAATTGCATAAATATAATGGCTCCTTTGGTAGCAATTATAACTGAGTCTTCTTGGATTTGCACACCAGGATTTTTGCCAGACACAGTTGTTTGTCCTTTCGCCCCAGGAGTTCAATTTTCACTTTTCAGAGCAGAATAATTCCTTTTCAGGTTTCCAGAGTCTATTACATGCTGACATACACCTTTTCTTCAACAGTGGCTTCTGTCTTGCCACGCTGCCATGAATATGTGCTTTATGGAAAGCTGAAGAGATGGTTCAATCAGTCCCATTGTTGTACAGACATTTGGAAGTCTTTAAGAGTTGGTTCTTACCTCCTTTACTAAAGCAATTTTCCCAGTCAGCAAATTTTGGGAAGGTTTAAGACTGCGGCCAGCTTTTTAAATTTTAAGGCTATTGTGGTCCTGTTTTATTCTTGCCCTTCTCTGTGCCTTGTAACAGCTTGATCACAAAGATCCTGAACTTGGTTTTTAACATAACATAGGAAGGATTTCCAACTTGGAATGCATCCGTGAAAAATAAAAAATAATTTAATTCATTAATTTTAACAGGCATTATAAACACAAAATTAACTTTTGCATAAACATCCCTTGTGCATGATTTACATCTTGTACACCACAGTGGGAAACTATTTCCCCAATCTTTAAGAATTAATTCAATTATTAAGTATATTTCATTTAATTTTGTTGATTTTTTTGTGTTGCCTTGGTCACAAGAAATATCATGGGCAACCTATGAGTTACTTTAAAGAAAATGTAGAAACCTGCATTATTATCCCTGGATAAATGTTATCAATTCTGATTGTGGATGTAATGATGCACTACAGGACAGTTAAAAATCAGTGCACATTTGCAAGGATATTTGGTTTAAACTGCAGAGGACACTGGCAATATTAAACTCACTTGGTTTGCTAGGTATGGGATTGTTCATTAACACAAAAATGGGAATGAGCAGCATTATTTGTACCTACCTCAGAAATAAATAAAAAATTATTTGCATAAATAACATAGAATCACTTTTATTTGGAAGAGAAATAATAAAAGGAATGATTATAAATTTAAAAATGTATCATAAACCCAGTATTGTGAATCGTATCACATCATGGGAAGAGTATCGTACATCCCTGGGTACAATAATTGGCAAACTACTTAATCCCTTAAATAACCGCATTTATGAAAAATTTGAAACAATCCTGTAATTCCTAAACTAAAAGCAAGCCAATTCCTATATGATGAATAAAAATGCACCTCTAACTGAACTTCTCAACTGACCACTGAAGGTTTGAGAAAAGTCAGGGAGAAGTTTTGACAATACTGATGCTGTTGCTTCAATCTATCGGCTTCCAGCAATCCTAAAAACTACAAGAACCTACTCTTAGTGTGTATTTCAGTTTAGCCCCATGTGACTTATTAAAACAGACATCTCGCTGAAAAACACTCCTGTCCTTACACCCTCTTAACAGAGCCTGATGGACTAAGCTACCAGTCCATCTAAACTTTTGTATTGAGCCGGAAACCGGTTTAGTGGTCCTACTGTTACCTTTGAAAAAAGGTGATACAGTGGGGCACAGTATGTTTTCGCTGCATTGGAACACACTCAGCTGGAAGCAAAGTGTGAATGACCTAAAATAAAAACAGAGGGAGTGAAATGAAAGGAATCTATTTTAAAAAAGCAAAGAAAGCAGGGAACGAACAAGCAGGCGGACAAGGAAGAGTGAAGTATTTTAGGGATAGGAGAACCATGTTCTGGGTATGAGGAGGGGGAAGGTAGAACGTTTGATTAAATCTGCAGTTGACGTTTCGGACAGGTGAGATTGATGAGGTTCCTTTGTGCTTCACACTGTGCAGAGAGAGTAGGGAAAGGAACAGAATCTTGCAGTGTGGAGAACCGGGGCCAGGGGCCCTCTCTCACCGTGGGGTCCCTGGACTGATTAATGGTGCTGAAGTCCCTTCAAAAACAGCGCTTGCAGCAAAAAGGGTTGTGCTGCTTTCCAAAAATAACCAGGCCAGGACAGCTGCAACAGTATGTGCCGCTGGTCCACAAACCCACGAGACCGAAGAGCTTAAGCAGAGCTGGAGTCGTTTAGCACCACTGAGTTTTATTACTATACCAGTCACCTACTGCTGATCACTTTACAACAGCCAAAAAGAGTTTTTTATTAAAGGATTATTATTACCTAACTGTTATAAGGCAATGGTATTGTATATATAAGGACATCAATATTACAACAACAAGCATCAAGAACAAACTCACAGAGACATTTTTTTTTGTTTTTAATTCTCTATCTTTCCCCCCAATTTTTCTCCCTAAACTAATGTCAATTTACCCTGGTTACATCTGACACTGATTCAATTCTCCCCCGCTGACAGAGCGCACTTTTGAACTGACATTGTGCCAAACAACATTGTGCACAAATAGCCACACCCGTGGTCATAATTGAAGCAGTTATGAGGGTTGACAATTCATCATAACCCACCCTAAATAACAGCCAATCATTCTTCATGCAGCTGCCCGGCCCAGCTGAAGAGGCAGAGTTGAGTTTCAATAGTACGTATTCTACTGTAATGTTTATAATCACTGGAAATTCTGTTTATAATCGCTGGAGAAACAGGTGAAAAGCTGGCCAGGACAATCCATCTCTGCTCTTCAGGACTGTTTTAAGTATACTGACTGGGACATGTTTAGGGAAGATGCAACATAAGGAGATTTCACGAATCAAGAAGAATATACAACATCAGTGACCTCCAACATTGTAAAATGCATTGATGACATCACCAACAATAGATTCATTACTAGACCCAACCAGAAGCCATGGATAACTGCAGAGGTGCGTGCACTGTTGAGGGCCTGAGACTCCGCTTTCAATGCCGGCAAACAGGCGGCTCTAAGAAGAGTGAGGGCCAACCTGTCCTGGGAAATCCGAGAAGCAAAGCGGGCACATGACCAGAGCATCCACAGTCACTTCCAGAACAGCGCATGAAGAAGGACATCCAGAAAAATCACTGACTACAAGACTAAACCACCCGTCCCTTCCAGATGCACTAAATGACTTCTACGCTTGGTTCGAAACACTGAACGTCAGGGTGGCGAGGAAGACCATCAAACCTCGCGATGACCAGGTGCTTCGTCTCACTACAGCGGACATGAGGAATGGATAGTTCCATGGATAGTTAACCCGTGGAAAGCTGCTGGACCAGACAACATTCCTGGCAGAGTGCTCAAAGAGTATGCAGACCAGCTGGCAGATGTTCTCAGACATCTTCAACATCTCTCTGAGCAGTGCCGTCATTCCAATGTGCTTCAAGACCATCGTGCCTGTGCCAAAGAAATCGTCAATGTCCTGCTTCAATGATTACCGTCCAATAGCACTTTACCATGAAGTGCTTTGAGAAACTTTGAGGCACATCAATACCCTGCTGCCTCCCACCATGGACCCACTGCAGTTTGAATATCGTGCTAACCCCTCAATGGATGATGCCATAGCCATAGTATTTATTGTACCATTGTTATTTGCACGATGTATTGTATTGTTTGCACTTTTTGTTCCATGTTGCACCATTGTCCTGGTAGAACACTGTTTCGTACTTGTATGTATCTGAAATGATGACAAAGACTCTCAGACTGATTCAGAAACTATGGTTGATGCACCCTTGATGCAAAACACTGTTTAACATGCTACAAAGCACACTGTATGCCGTTTGGAATAAATTAACTGTATATGTCTGTGTAAAATGTATATGAAACTGCATTAAAAAAAATTACCCACAGTGGAACTGCAGTTGATCAGAACTAAATTTTGAAGCAACGGTAGAACCTTAAAAGGACTATGGACTTTTCAAATCCTTCATTAATGTAGCATAATTAAAACAACCAATAACCAAAAAATAACCAAAAACAGTTAGCGAATAAAGACAGGAAGAGCAAAGAGCCATCAAATGAACACAGTAATGATCAATCAAGCAAGGACACGATTTCTCTACAGACAGCCCAGAAAGAACTTTTTAGAGAAGTAAATAAAACACTGGATTCCAGGTATGTCTTATGGGTCGAAAGGTTTAATACACGTTTCTAAAACGGTCAAGTTGTACAGTGTAGTTTGCAAACATTGTTTTATTAGTTTAAAAGAGCAAACAGTAATTACGCAATTCTTAAATAAACAATACAATTGGTTTTATTGAAACTCTTAATTGTACTGATTCAATTATTTATTGTGTCATTAAAACCTTAATTATATACAGTGTTGTGAAAAGGTATTTGCCCACTCACAGATTTTAAGTGTTTGTCACACTTAAGACTTCAGATTATACTTGTCAGATTATCGAATAAATTTTAATTTTAATATCAGTCAAAGATAACTTGATTGAATACAAAACACAGTTTTTCAATGATTATTTATCAAAACCAACCTTACCCTATGTGAAAAAGTAATTGCCCCCTAAACCTAATAACGGATTGTGACACCTTTGGCAGCAACAACTGCAATCAAGCATCTGTGATAACTGACAATGAGTCTTTTACATCTCTGTGGAAGAATTTTTGCCCACTCTTAATTGCTGAATTGTTTTAATTCAACCACAATAGAGGTTTTCGAGAACTGCATCATGCCACAGTATCGCAATCAGACATAATTTTGGACTTTGACTCTAAAACCACTGTTCCATGTTTTCTTTCTAAAGAATAGCTCACACTGTGGTTTGCTGGAGTCCCAGAGCCTTAGAAATGGCTTTGTAACTATTCCAGACTGATAGATACCAATGATTTCTCATCTCTTCACATCTTCTTGCTTTTAGCCTACTTCATGTTGTCAGGCAGCTTCTATTTAAGTGATTTCTTGATCCTACGGGTCTAGCAGTAATCAGGCCTGGGTGTCGCAAGTGAAATTGAACCCAGCTTTTCCAGAATTGTTGTTAATCACAGGTAATTCATTAAACATTAAAATTAGCTTGAAATGTATTCAAATTAGTTTGAATTATCAAAGTTATTAGAATAAAACAAAAAATTAAGTTTAAAATTTAAATTTAAGTAAGGGTCAAATACTTTTTCAAAGATTATATTATATTATATTATATGTTTTTATGACAGCAGAATAATCCACAGAAATAATAAAAAAAAAAACCACACAGTTACATCCCATGCAACCCTCAGAGTCTTAAAAAATACCACCCAGCCCTAATGTACAGTACCAGCAATAATTTTACAGATTTACAATGTCTAAAAATCCATTCAGTTATTGGTCATTATTACTTAAAAGCAAACAAACAATATATAATGTTTAACGATATATGCCCCATCTCCCAGTACCCTTCAAACAAACCTCAAATGTCTGTACTCAAAGGTTCTTATAGGTTGTCTAAATGTAAACATTTTTCCAGGATCCCCTGTGTCTACTTTCAAACAAAACCTCAGCTCAACAAAACTGACAGTGTTCACCTTTTAGTAAAAGAAGACTGGAAAGTATTGCAGATCAGTTATTAATGCATTATGAAAGAAAAGCCACAGGCAACTAGGACTGCATTTGTCCACGTCTGGACCAGCATGGCAAAGACAAACTTTTTATCCATCGAATGACTCAATGCCAACAGACACAAGGACCAAGGTGTTGGCCTACTAATAACACATTAGTTAAATAAAACTTACAGCTAAGCAAAAAGAACCCACACACACCTCATAAATTCATCAATATATAATTCTGGGACTACTCGAATATAGCTCTGGCTAACATTTTCTCCCTCTCTCTCTCTTGGGGGGGGGGGGGGGGGGGGGGGGGGGGGGGGGGGGGGGGGGGGGG
>JAYDZG010000010.1:8547939-8559754 GCA_034509265.1 Microcambeva bendego
TTCGATAAAGATAGTAACACCCGAAAGCAGCGGCAGCGATGGCAACTGCGGCGGCTGCTGATGGAGCTTTCATTTCTGATAAGTTCATGCTCTCTATTTTCTAAAATCCAATGAAAAAAAAATATCTATCTATCTATCTATCTATCTATTTATTTATTTATCTATCTATCTCTCTATCTATCATAAATCAGTCATCGATGTGAACAAGCGCAGTGTCGGTGAACGACTGAAGAGGATCATCCTCACCTCGCTCTTTAAACATTCCATCTACGTCATCGTCCGTATGAGCGCCTGCCACTGAGAATGACGTCATCGAGTTCGTCATTTGTAATGATTTAAAACTGTTGTCATTATTTAAAATGATTCATTTTAAACGTTACGTTTTGTACTGTCTATGTCTACCTGTAAGGCAAGGTAGTTAAATGTATGCATCGTTCTAGATAGTATATTATTATACTTATTATATGGATTATCCTTATTATTGAAAGTCATCGATTATTCATATATTAAATTAAAAATATCATATCTGTAATTTATTACCATCAATTATTTTTTTTATGGAAAAAGGTTTACACACGCTTATTTTTTACAGAATGGGACAGTTTAGAAGGTGAATTCCTTGTTTTGAATGTGTAACCTTTCACTTTACAAATATTACATTGATGTTGTGTTATCCATATCTCAAAAAAAAATTGTGTGAGGTTGTAAAACTTTTTTATGAAATACACACACCACATGCAAAAAATATTAAATTCAGTGGAAATGTGATTGGACAAGATTCCCAAATGGCATCCCAAAAAAAGAACCAATTCACAATTTACCAACAACTTGAACTTGCTGTCACTTTTAAGGTACAACACAATTAAATAACCCTTTAGGCGCAAAAGGTTAGCGCATTCGACTGTTAATCGAAAGGTTGGTGAATCGAGCCTACCCAATGACGAGTATATTTTAATGTACATGTGTGTGGCCTTTTTGCCTTTTGTACACTTGAAATCCTTGTCCATAGTAATCATTGTAATCATTTCATACTACCATTAGTTACCACAAGTACCTGATTGTAAATGTATTTATTATGTGATAATTCTATCATAAATGTGGCATGTACAACTACTTACAAAAGTATTTTAAACATTTATAAAGAAAGGCCAAAGTGTTTTGATCAAGTTCATATACAGTATGACCAGAATCAAGAGCTGGTGGATCAAAACAAATTAAGTAAAAAAGAAAAACATTTGAGCATCCAAATTGAAGTAAATCGAGTTTTTAGAAAGTTTGTGAGCAAGCAAGAGGGTTAGGCGAGATAAAGACAAATAGATTGTAAGCAGGCATGAGAACCCCAGTACAATGTAACACACATGTGGTGGGCTAACGGTGTTGTAGCCTAAAGGCAAATTCAACACCAGTGTTCTGGAAGAATGCTTTCCAACAAGAATTTAAAGTAGTTTGGATTTTAAAAATATGGTGAAGTGTGTGTGTGAGTGTGTGTGCGTGCGTGTGTGTGTGTGTGTGTGTGTGTGTGTGTGTGTGTGTGTGTGTGTGTCGGAAAAGGTTAGAGGGCAAGACAGAGAAAGATATGATCAACATTAGAACCAGCTGTGGATTAACCCAATTTCCACCTCAGTAAAAGCTGGTCTATCAACACTTCAATAGACTCATCTGAAAAGATCATCAAAGAGCTTTCCCTGATGCTGAACCTTTCCACCTTTTCTTAAATTTTTCAGCCCAACTGCAAACCAAAATAAAACTGAAACACAAAATGGTCATCATGATGACATTTAAGCTGATTTTTCTAAAGACATTGAAAACAAACTGTAATGAAATAGAAAAAAGAGAATTTAATTTAGCCATGGTTTTACAACTGTGTCAAGATTTAGTTACAACTGTGTTTATATTCATTACACCCTCTCCCCCCCCCCAACCCCAAGGGCAAACACAATTTTATCAAAGCTTTTCATCTGAACGATCTACCAAAAATGTAAAGATTTAAGCAAGCATCAAACATTAAGTTCCCGAAATTAAATAGAGTTTTATTTCTCAACCAACCACTTCATGACATATTTGAAATAATTTTCAACCCTGAATAATACCAGCTAATACAAATAGAACCTTTTTATTTGTGGTATTTTATTGAATTAATGTTTACTTTATTTTCAAATGATGTCCCAATCCCAATTGCGATACCCTACAGAAATGCATACATATTAAAGCTGTGTCGTTTTGCTCAGCATCAGTTATTTTCTTCATTTCACCCAAACATAAACGGGGTGAAAGGCACTACATAAGTTGAAGATATTATTATAATTTAGTAATTCAGTAATAGAATAGTGTATTTCATTTTCATCGATTTGAAATTGATTCTAATATTTTTATTCTATCCAGGCACTGCAGCTCCAGTTTCACTGGGAAGCACTGGAGGCAAGTCAAGAAAGTATAAACCCAGACCCCAGCTGTGGTGAGATGTTGTATTGGTGTAATCACTTGAGTGCATACTGCCATACTGTTGTTTTTATTTACAAACAGAAAAATAAACTAATACAATTCTTTTATAGTTTAGGCATTCGATCAAGTTACTGTATGTGTGAGTAGAATAATGCAGGCCATTTACAAAATATTGCATAGGCTGTTCAGAACATTTAGATATACTATTCTTAGGCATCATGGCATGGATTTGAACACAATTACAACAAAACATTCCCATAGGCCCCTTTTTCAGCCTTGTACAATGTGAGGACTGCGCCCACAATGCTGACAGTGGAGCTTACTGCTCTGTGTATATGTGTATGTGTGCGTGTGTGTGCATGTTTGAGTTAAAAGCTACAGAATCGTCACTTCCAGTAGCCAGGGAATGGATAGCTGTAGTACAACCCTAACTGAACACATGTTCCAGGAAAGGGGAAAGGCTTCAAGAGCAACACAAGAGCATAAATAATAAGGTAGGCCCGTTTTATCTCTTATGGCAGCTATTTTTCCTCACTCACTAACTATGTCTGCCAACAGAAAATACACTTCAGGTCAAACATTTCCGAACACTAATACAGGAAATGTCATTTCACTGATGTTTGGCTGGCTTTTTTGTAACCGAATGATTGAAACACTACAACTGGGTCAGAAATATACAAATAGTTAGATTTTTGACTTACTGTTGTAAACATTTTCATGATGTCACTTAATTTAATACATGTACCTATAAAAAATCCTTATTAATAGGGCTAGTTTGAGTTAAATGTTTACATTTTTGTAGACAGTCATCCATTTTTCAGCAAGCAGTTGGATTTATAGAACAGAAAATGTATACATGATTACAAAGGCACAAAGGACAGAATAATCCTTCTCCATGAAGCAATTCTACAACTGAGGGACTCAAGGTAAAAGCATGAAGTGTAGTACTTGGGTATAGATCACAGTCAGCAGTCTAAGGGCCCTCTCTTACACCATCCGGAAGGGCAGTGAATTGCTTAACGAGATTGCACCAAATTGATATTTAAATATAGTTAACATAGTATCAAAGGAAGAATTTTAAACCTTCAATTTGTTGTTTTATTTAATGAATTCAGTCGAAAACTCAAAATGTATGAATACAATCGTGTCAGTTTGTGGGTCGCTTGTGTCAGCATGATGAGCTTTGGCGACCCCTAACGGAAAGAACAGAAAACAGAAAAACAAGCAGTTCGACTTAAACACGGGAGCCACCTAATGCGGTTATTATTCCTACAGTTTCGTTTGGTTTTTTATCAAATCTTATATATTTGCCTGGATAATTTCACTTACTGTGCAAATGCGTATTTGGTTAAATGTCAAAATGGCATTAAATAAAATATTAGAGCAGCCAGAGAGTTCATAGTTCAGTTACATATTCCCTAGCAGCCAGTCTGTTTCGTCTCTGCTGAATTTGGAGTGTCGGACTTGGTCTTGTTTGGTGTTTTGGCTCGTGTGTGTAAAACTGCATGTAAAACCGTAAACAGTAAGTTTTCCCTTTACTTATACAGCACACGAGACTCGATTTTGTTGTTGTTGTGAGCATCATGTGTTCTTGTAAATGTAATTTGAATGTAATCGTTTTCGAGTTGTTTTTTTCAGGTGAAATAAACAGTCGCTTGAATGCTTTTTTTAAACTATGTTCAGTACTATAGTAGTTACGAGCTGATTTTAACTTTCGCCCTCTAGAGGATAATTCTTTGCTTCGTTACCTCTGAGTTATTTGGCTGTTTGTATGTTCCACATTAGGTCTTGACATATTAATTCATATTATTTATTTACATTACACAATAATACATGAAATGCATTTTTTTGGTGAGCAGTATTTTCATAGCCATTCACCACACATAAGTGGGTAGTACTGTCAATTCACTGCAAGATGGTCCTTGTTTCAATCCCCAGGTGGGATCCTGCCTTCATTTCTGTGTGGAATTTGCATGTTCTCCTTGCATCTGCATAGGTTTACTCAAGGTGCTCAGGTTTCATCCCACAGTCCAAAACCCAGTAATTGAGGTGAATTGGAAACACAAAATTGTCCAAGACTGTGTTTGATATAAACTGCACTGATAAACCTTGTGTAATGAGTAACCCTTTCCTGTCATGGATGTAACCAAAGTCTAAAACATGACGTAAAAATCTCAGTAAACAAACGTCCTATTCTATTTTAAAAACAGATGTGTTTTATATTCTTCCTTCAGGTTTATGATACACTTTCTTTGATTAAAAGGCTTAATGCTCAGAAGCTGGAACGTTGATACTAATATTTCTACGTAGAGAGGGTGAATTTTGTCACGATATGGCTATGGTGTGTCTGACTGACTTTGAGGAATATGCCAAACAGCATCTGTCCAAAGCTACCTGGGACTACTATGCAGCTGGAGCAGATGAGTGTTGCACCAGGGATGACAACCTAATGGCTTACAAAAGGTACTGTTTAACTTTCATTTTATTTCAAGTTCCAAAGTGCCAAAGTCAATGACGCTTTGGATAAACAGGATTAATCACGTAGTGAAGGAGAAAATTGTATTTGAGTATTTTCCTTTTTTGTTTCCTTGATTAGGATCCGTCTCAGGCCTCGTATCTTGCGGGACGTGTCTGTAAGTGACATTCGAACTACTGTCTTGGGTACGGAGATTAGCTTTCCTGTAGGCATTGCTCCCACAGCTTTTCACTGTCTGGCCTGGCCTGAGGGTGAACTAGCCACTGCAAGAGGTGAGAGTCAAATATTACGTAACAAGCAGAAATAGCTGAATTTGCTTCTTATTTGACCTTTCCTTTACATGGAGGAACAGCAAACAGTATTCTGATATCCACTAGATGGGGGTGTGGTGACAAGTGAAAATCGTGGTGTTTTCTCCATGTATTCTTTCAGCCACTGAAGCTCTGAGCACGTGTTACATCACCAGCACCTACTCGACCTGCTCGGTGGAGGAAATTTGTGCTGCAGCACCAAAAGGTTACAGATGGTTTCAGCTCTATGTGTATCGTGACCGTAAACTCTCAGAGCAGCTTGTGCACAGGGTGGAGTCGCTTGGTTACAGGGCTCTGGTGCTCACAGTCGATGTGCCGTACACGGGCAAGCGACGTGATGACATCCGCAACCAGTTCAAGCTTCCCCCACACCTGAAAGTGAAAAACTTTGAGGGGATATTTCAGGTAATAATTCTGACAGAACTACACGTATGTGAAATGCTGCTTTAAAGAATGTTCTACTAAATTACTTGGCCTTTTCATTAGGAAACTGGCCCTGAAGAATATGGAATTCCTGCCAACACTTTGGACCCATCAATCAGCTGGAAAGATGTACACTGGCTGCGTTCTATCACTCACCTGCCAATTATTATTAAAGGCATTCTGACTAAAGAAGATGCAGAGTTAGCAGTGGAGCATGGTGTCCAAGGAATCATTGTGTCCAACCATGGGGGCCGACAGTTGGATGGTGGACCAGCCACTGTGAGAAGGAATATAAATTTTATAGATTATATCACTGCTTCTTGATTCTTTTCAAGAGACCTGCTATTACTGAAGTATGCATTAATGATATAAAGTATAGAGTAGTAATATCAATTCAAATCTTTTTAATTACTTAAATCTATTAAAACTGGTTCTACTTACATTTTGTTTACATTTGTACTCATTCCCTTATCTGTACACCCTCTGTGTTTCTGTCTGCCCTTGTCCCTGGTCCTGCCCACAGATAGACTGTTTGTCTGAGATAGTGGACGCAGTCCAAGGCCGAATCGAGGTGTACATGGATGGTGGGATCCGCACTGGCAGTGACGTGCTTAAGGCCTTGGCTCTCGGGGCCAAATGTGTGTTTATTGGTAGGCCAGCAATCTGGGGCCTTGCATACAAGGTAACCGTTGTGTGTGTGAGTGTGGAAAGGGAGTATGTGGATGGATATATGCATTCAATGTTAAATGGGGTAGTTAGATTATTGACTTTAACTGAGTGTGAGGTTAACTACAATACTCATATATGTTCTGTCCAGGGTGAGATGGGAGTAAGAGAAGTTCTGCAAATTCTAAATGATGAGTTCCGTTTAGCCATGGCCTTGTCTGGTATGTCCAATAATTTATTCACACATTGTACCTTTGTGTGACATGAGCGACAATCCTGCTTTCTGCATTCACACGGTAAAGAGAGCATTTGACATTTTTTATTTAGTAAACTCTAAAGTAAAAACATATTTTTACCTATCCAAATACAAATTCATAGTCCCTAACAACAATTATGGCTTCTACTCTACTCTTCTAAAAACAAGTCACTTGAAGTCTTCAGAAAACTGCCTCGCTTGGTGGTGCAGTACTTATTGGGAATGACACACAGCTAAATGGTTCCAGAGACTTGGACTGACTTCACCTGGTTACTGCTGTCTGTATAGATTTCGTTCATAATTTCATTCTGGTTTTCTCCCACCTTCTTAAAACATTATGATAGATGGATTGGCTACATATAGCATTGTAAAGCTTATATTTGTTGTGTGTTGTGTTTATAATTAAATAAAAAAGATAAATGCTCCAACCGTGGCAACCTGGCACATGTAAGACTCGAACCAGACTTTAAAAACTCCTGAGCTATGACTCGGATGCTACTAAAAGTTCCCCTAGGTGTGGGTTTTATGTTCTAAAATTAAATGGTGGGAATGGTGGCCAGGCCCTGCTTTTTCTTGAGTTGAGTAACTTTTTTTAATTGTTTAATTAGGCTGTGTGCATCATGTTTTCTATTTAAGCCACTGCTCTGTTACATAGCACAAATACTGTTTGTGTAAATAGCCATCCCGAACACACAAAAACTATACTCTTCGCTCAAGTCACACACAGGTAGTATGTGTGAATCCACATTGAGACACATGGGGAAATACATATATTTAATACAATTCTGTTTTGTTTTATCAGGTTGCAGAAATGTGGCTGAGATTAATAGGAACCTCATTCAGTGTTCTAAACTCTGACAAGAAGTGCAAGATCAAGAATTTATAAGCAAAGGTTTTATTAACCCAACACAATTTGTATATGACATTACTCACTGGTAACATTTTCTGTATTTTAATAATGACCAGTTAATGAAAGGACTCTTTCACAATGATTCTAACAATATAGTACTTTACAAATGATGATGAGCATGGGTTGAGGAAATTGCAATTAAATATGTTACATGCATTCTAATTACCAGAACAAAATAGAGGCTTGATGAAAATTGAGCGTCATCTCTATTAAGAGATGGATAAGATGCAAGTGACAGCTATTTCATGTCCTACCATTTTTCTCTGCAGTTTGTTGCAGTTTGTTTGACTAGATGGAAACATTCTGTAAGCATATAAAGTCCACGTTCTCACCAAGGGATATCAATAATTCTTGTGACAGGTCTGGCAAGTTACTGTGTTTGACTACCTGGAGTAACATGTCAAATGAATTGTGTTAATAAACAAATAAATAAATGAAAAACATTACAGTGATTTACTTTTTTTTCGATAGTGTGGTGGTCTTTGAGATTTAGCATACATTTATGGTTTCGTCTCATTAAAGTATTGAGTGATTTTGTAGTGCTGTCGATGGACTAGCACCTTCTTTAAGGTGTACACTTGCACTCAGGGGCTTCTTTTCAACTTGGTAGCTTTTAAGTCCATTGGAAAGTAATGCTTATTTGTCAACTATGGCCAGAGATGTTCGATGGCTGGGCCACTCAAGCACATTCTCAGAGTTGTCCCGAAGCCATTTTTTTGTTATCTTGGCTGTGTGCTTAGAGTTGTTGTCTTGATTGAAGGGGATCCTTTGCCCCAGCCTAAGATCCAGAGTAGTCTGGAGCAGGTTTTCTTCAAGGATGTCTCTGTACATTGCTGCATTCATCTTTTCCTCAAACCTGACTCCATCTTTCTGCTTCCAAAAAAACACTCCAAGGTGATACTTCCCCCACCATGCTTTACTATAGGGATGGTATTTGCCAGATGATGAGCAATGCCTGGTTTTCTCCACACATGATGCTCATTTTTTGTTTCATCAAACCAGATAATTTTGTTTCACATGGTCTTAAGATTTCTTTAGGTGCCTTATGTCAAACTCCAAGAGGTCTGTGAATACTTTCCAGATGCACTGCATATTTAGACACAATATGCAAAAACTTATTTTTAACAAATGAGTCTCTGTTAAAACCCCAAAATTGTGATTGTGTCCCAACGGGTGTTTGTAAACATTCAACATGAAGCGTAGTCTGCCTGGTTTATCACTATTTACAGGATTACCACTTGAGATCTTTATATAGAATTACTGAAACCAGGGTCTTTCATCAGAAGTGTTCTTAAGCAAGTAAAAAAGTGGGTGTTCGTGTATGAAAGAGACAGAGTCTCAGAAAAGAGAAGTAGCACAGGAAACCAAGGCTTGTGGTAAATAGTTCTGTCTTGGTTTAAAGTGACAGCAGTGAGATGTTCAGTGCTATGATGAGAGGAAGACTTTGAACCTTCACAAAACGCATCAGTGTTCGGTAAGCTTTTTTTTTTAAGGGAAACCCTATGCTTGTATGTTTTCATATGATGAAGTTATATAATACCTTTGAATGTACCATTATTAATCATGTCATTATGACAGCTTTGTGTAAGACATTAGCAGTATAATGTATACATATATAATGTAGATACAGATTAGAAATATACAAAAATGCTATGCAATATGTGGCTTTGAGTTATAATGAGGTTACACCTGTTCCTGTGTTTTCTTCATGTGAACACTTTCACACAAGGCCATGCTAAGCTTCTTTCACTTCCTTTTTCAGACAGAACTGTTTTTCAGTTGATGCATGTTGCAGACAAGCTTTTAATTTGCCTAGCAGAAACCATTGGAGAAGTGTCGTTTACAACTAACAAGAGTCCCAAAACATGGGGTAAGGTTTATTGTTCTTTTTTATTTGTTTACAACTAATGACATGGTAGATTTAACAGATTTGGCATTGCTTTGTTACAGTTATTACAGTCCATAAAATAACTTTTGTTGAAAGCTTTACTTCTCAGACATTGTACCATACAATATCGATGCTCATTTGGTAGCATGTTTAGTTTGTACTTCATTACTTTTAGGAAGACGCCCTTAAAATATCTTCACATGCATTCAGCTGACCACATTGTGGTTGTTTGTTTGTTGGGAACGTGCGTCATTAAATGCCAGCTATTGATTGCACACTTAGTAAAAAGTAAAAATGGCTGGAAACTTCCCTAATCTCGTCTGTCTTCTAACAGAAACGGTGGAGAAGAGGGAAAACTGCATCGAAAACTGTCCCGCATAGGGAGCAGGGGGCAGAGAGAACCACCAAGACCTCCACCTCAAGCCGATAGACTCCCACCCGCTGCCAATCATAATGCACCACCCAAACAACCTGAACCTGTTCCAAAACCTCCAGAGGCTAGCGCTAAACCTTCAGTTCCTACTGCAAAACCACAAGTAGTTCCAACTAAACCCAGTGTTCCTCCCAAGCCACAAATACAGATGTTTAGCAGTGTAGAGCATGGGAATGACATGCTTAAGGTAAATAACATGCTTTATTTTATTTTAATTTTGTGCAATTCCAATAAATGCACCAGGTGTAAAGATTATACAATGTGGAAGCATTTATAAATAGATTTACAGCATCTTGCAGCTTACCACATGATATGCAGCAATGTCGCTTTCTGCTGACTGTGCATTAATGTCTTACAAGTGGCAAGCCGAAAAACAATTTGTATCATGTATCATTTGTATCAATGTAAGTTTCCTCTTTCCATCTCTGCTTCACTTTGGTATACCACAGGTAATTCCGACTCTGCAATGTGATTGGCCAAGAGATGTTCCATGAGTGCTGATATTACACGATACACACATAATGATGCATTACAGCACATACACACAGAACGCTAGCAGAAGCCCAAGTTCATAACATCTGTTAATTATTGGGTAGTTAATGATGATCCTCGACTGTTATAGTCTGATGTTTCAGCAGCAGGCCGTCTGATTAAATGTATTTCACGTTCGTTTTATCCTAAAATCTATCAATAAACACTGATAACGGAATTGTGTTATAATCACAATAATACACTTGAGGTTTGTGGTATTGGCACTATTTTACTGATCTTTTGTACTTATCTCATGATATAGCACTCCCTCATCTCTGATGTGTTATTGCTTAACCATGCTCCTAGTGGAATTTTGAACAATGGAGTGGAAACTGTTGAACAATGGAGCAGAAACAAAGCATCTTCATGCACATCAAGATGATGTGAGCAACTCTAGCAAGATTTGAAAGATTTCTGACACTGGAAATTTGTCCGTGACAGTGAATCACTTGAGAAGTTGTTTGGTGTAATATCGGCAAAAGTTATCACAAACAAGCCAAATTTGCAAATGAACACACTTGTACACATTTGTACTAATAAAACATATAATAAAATATTTTAGTTATGATTAAAATAACTCAGTTTTTTTGCCCTGCAATGCTCCCTATGTAAAAAGTGAATAAGGTTTGCGTGCTTCATGATGTTGCATATTTCATTCGTTAAATTTGTTCAATTAAAAATACTTTTTGGTTGGAAAAAGATGAAAAATGGTAACTCAGATGAATAATCATTACATAGACCAGAACCGACTTGACATTTCCCATGGGATTTTGCTACCCAATTCTTCTTTTTTAGGGACTGAATGATTTCCGCAGAGACACAACCTTGTGTGATGTCACTCTGGTGCCTGGTGATAGTACTGAAACTTTTCCAGTTCATAGGGTGATCATGGCTTCAGCCAGTGACTATTTTAAAGCTATGTTTACAGGTAAGTCTTAAAATAATCAATAGTTAAATACAACATTACAGTGCTTACATTTTCCTACAAATTGATCTTACTTGACTTACTTGACTTACTAAATTTACTTACTCTGTTAGTAGGGATGAAGGAGCAGAAACTGGAGGAAATTAAATTACATGGAGTGAGCAGCACAGGCCTTAAAAACATTATTGAATTCATATATACATCTAATTTGAGTCTGAGCTTAAGCACCCTCCAGGACACTCTTGAGGCGGCTAGTTTTCTCCAGGTACTCCCAGTCCTCAACTTTTGTAATCAGCTACTGAGCAGTGAGGTATGTGAGTTTACCAAATATATATACGGTCGTGGAAAAAAAAGGGACCACTTCAAAAATTCTCGTTTTTAGTTTTGCAATTTATGGGTGAGTGTTTGACCAAAATGACCAGTTTTGGGTTTTTCTTATAAAATAGATTAAAGAATTATAATAGAATAAAACAATACTAGTAATTTTGGACAACTTGAACAGAAATTGTAAATAAATATTTTTGAAGTGGTTTCTTATTTTTTATTTGTTATTA
>JAYDZG010000010.1:8621866-8634028 GCA_034509265.1 Microcambeva bendego
TTTTAAGAAACTAGTTATTAACTTTGAGAAATAGAATATTTATTTAGAATTACCCTGTAAGGGCAATTTACACTGTATTGTGTGGTCATATAACAAGTATTTAAGTCTAAAAACCCACAACATTTGGACAGACAACTGTCTCTGTAGCACTCCATAAATCAGGATTTTATGGCAGGGTGGCTAGACGAAAGCCACTGTTAAAAAGGCAAAAGACAGCCAACTGGGACATACATGGCAGATAAAATACGTAAGCACACAGATATTCTCTTGCCCTGTTGAATGGAAATTTAACTCGTTAGGTAGAACAACAAGCGCTTTGTTTTTGATGAAAAACAGGCATGACCATCACCTGCGTAATACAGTCCCTAAAAAGAAACATGGTGACGGCAGGGGCATGAAGAATGGTAACAATTTTAACTCTGGGATGACTGCTCACATTTCAGCTTGACAAGAACCAAAGCCCTAGATTAATTTCATGAGGGGACCTGAAGATGGTAGTTTACAGATGATTCTTATGCAATCTGGCAGACTTTATTTAAAAAAAGATTCATGAATTATGAGCTGTACTGCCCAAATCCTAGTGTGTAAAGCTAGAAGAGATGCAGCCAACTTTTACTGTACATGCCATCAAACGGCATTCCAAATATTGTCTAAATATTTCTGGGAATAACAGATTTCTGTTTTTATAGGCAGTTATCTCTGACTTTGTTATTATGAAATTAAAGAAAATCAGCCATACAACAAAGCATGCTGTGGTCTAAATTCTTTCTGAATCCACTGTACAGGGCATCCAGAAAGTATCCATAGTATCCATAGCATAGTGCTTTCCACATTTTGTTATGTTCAGTTCAGTTCATTTTTTAAAAAGCTTATCCTAAGGGTCGGGTTGGGGTGCTGGAGCCTAGCCCAGCTCTTCCAACAGGTGCAACATTTTGTTATGTTACAGTCTTATTCCAAAATGGATAACATTCATTTTTTCTCAAAATTCTACTCACAATAACCCATAATGACAAAGTGAAAAAAGATTGTTTGGAATGTTTGCGTATTTATTGTTGTGTACTCTCATGTACATAAGTATTCACTATGTTGG
Source organism: Microcambeva bendego (assembly GCA_034509265.1). Taxonomy (NCBI): domain Eukaryota; kingdom Metazoa; phylum Chordata; class Actinopteri; order Siluriformes; family Trichomycteridae; genus Microcambeva; species Microcambeva bendego. Next base: position 8,622,957 of record JAYDZG010000010.1, read on the forward strand.
CCATGACACTCAAAATTGACTTCAGGTGCATCGTGTTTCCACTGAAAATCCTTATTTTGACAACTTGATTGAAGTCCACCTGTGGAAAATCCAGTTGAGTGGATTTGATTTGGAAAGGCACATACCTGTCTATACAAGGTCCCATAGCTGACAGTAAATGACAGAGCACAAACCAAGCCATCAAGTGCAAGGAATTGTATGTAGACCTCTGAGACAGGCTTGTACTGAGGCACAGATCTGGGGAAGGGTACAGAAAAAAATCTACATCCTTGAAGGTCCCAATGAGCACAGTGGCCTCCATCATCCATAAAAGTTTGGAATAAATTTTGGAATAAGGCTGTAACATAACAAAATGTGGGAAAAGTGAAGCTATGTGAATACTTCACAGATGCACTGTATATCTAATAATTGTGGTATTTCAGGTTTAGGCCAAACATGGATCAAATGCAATTTTCGGCTTTATCATGTTTGAGACATTAGCTCCTAAGTGTTGTAATGTTGTTTTGCTTCCACTGTAGTATCTTTGGTAACTCACTCCCCTTAATGTTACAGTCTCTTGGCTTTTCTTTTTTTGCTGGCTCTTTGGCTAGTGGTCTTTAGCTCTGTTGCAATTGTTTTGTAGCTTTTTTTTTTAAAAGCTTTTTAGGCTTTTGGTAGTTTATCTGGGCAGTGCTAGAGGGTAGCATTATCGTCTCTCAGCAAGAAGGTCCTCAGTTCAATCGCCAGGTAGTGTGGTCTGGGTGCTTTCTGTGTGGAGTTTGCATGTTCTTCCCATTTCCACATGGGTTTACTCCCACAGTTCAAAAACATGCAAGTGAGGGGAATTGGAGACTCAAAATTGTCCATGACTGTGTTTAATATAACATGTGAGCTGATGAAACTTGTAAGTGAATGTTTCCTGTTGGGTTCAGGCAAGTAGTGAAGATTACTTCTATCAGATGATTTTAAAACTTTACACAATAAGAAGCTGAATTGGTAAAACGTGAAGTAATCAGCTTAAGTATAAAAGGAAGATTTAAAAGGAGGCCCAGTTTTTGCAAGTTGGGTGTGGTTAATCACATTATGTTAACTTTGTGAGAGCAAAGTCAATCAGTTATAAACATTTTTCAACACATATTGGAAACAAATATTGGTCTTTCATAATCAGCTGTATAAAATATTATGAAAGTCAGATTTCAGCAAGAACAGAAACCTTTGTTAAATATTCATGCCTCGTTAATTTACAAAATACAATTAAATTGGTCTGTGATTTTTTTTTTGTTCTTGTTTAATTGCATTTTATAAAATGTAAAAACCTAAGGAAATATGTTTTAACATACACACGTTTAAAGCGTTGGAAAATTAGCATGCAATGGTGTTGTACAGAATTAAGATTTTTTTTTCTTAAAACCAGAATTAAGTCTCTGACAAAAGTTGTAAATAGCAGCACAAGTTGCTTTAAAATACACAAATACCATTTTGCATTAATGGTAAATTTACAGATGTGCTGAGATAATCAAAGTACAAGTTTGAGGAGACTTTAGCAAAGTAACAGCATGTACTGTATATACAAAACATGAACACCATGGCTCCAGTATTTAGCAATATCTGATAATTGACAGGTCTATTGATAAGTGTCAGTGGTTGACAATGTATTGGTTGATGACTAGCAATAATGAACCAGACACTACTCTGACGTAGTCTCCTGGAAAACCACGGTTATTGACTTTCTATGTCTATTGTCTATGTCTTTTCTGCCCCCTTATTCTATTAAATTAAATTAATTTAAGGAGGGAATTTTTCAGCAAGCCAAATCTGAGCTTAATCTGAGACTAGTGCACATTTACTACACTTAATTATTATTTTAGTCATGTCATATTCAGTGACTTGGTATTAGCTTGTGAATAAAGTTAAATTTTTTGCTCCACCGCATTCCAGAGAAGTAATGGCTGCCCTGACTAGCTTCCCCTTTACTGGGCTTCATTGGCCAGATTTTTATCGAGGCTTCTCGCTCTACAAATTATGCTGCGATGCAGCAGCTGCTTACATAATCACCTTGAAGGAGGAAATGTTTTGTTGGGTAAAGAGGAGGGGGTTAACAGAGGGGATAAAATGAAAATCCCATCTTTCTTTTTATAAGAATGTGTTATCTGGGTTTATTTCACTGTAAAGCAAGAGGGTGGCTGAATAACTGTTTTATATGCTTGTAATATTATTATTATTTATTCTGCACACCTTGACACTGAAATGTGATGCTTTTACAAGAAGTCAGTGATCAAAGAAGATCGATCTGAACCAATTTTTTTTACACTTAATACAGTATTAAAACTATTAAAACAAGATCTTAAGCTGTTAGTTTCTTTTTCTATTGGAATTTGTATTTCTGTCCATTAGAACACGTCCTAGAGAGTCCTACATATGGCATTCATTTTCACAGTCTATGAAGGAATGTGATTCAGAATTGGGTCAAAGTGAAGGATTAGAAAATAACATTTAACACTATCTCACTACCCTGTAGCCAACGGTGGTCATTTTAGTCATGGAGATAGTTTGTTTTTATAAATATTCTCTGAAATGAGTGTTGCTTTCCCTTCGTCAGAAGTGTGTGTTTTCTGTGTATGTGTGTGTGATCATATTGTCTTCAGACCAGTATCATTTGTTACAGTAACTTCTAAGAATTCATTTACATTACCATATCATATACTGCAGACCTTTAAAATATCCCACAACTGTTTCCTCAAAAACACAAAGAAACACAAATGTTCTAAAAACTTGCTTTTAATGCAAGCATATGATGAATAATCTTCTTATAGCATTATTCTAACTAGCCAAACACTGCCACCTTGGATTACCCATTGTGTGAACTTCCAGCTATTTTCTGGTAAACTGTAGGCAACAAATCAGCATCAAGTGTAAAGCTAATTTACAAACACAAAAAATGGACAACAGCAGTGAGCAAAAACTCTTAGGAATGGGAGGAGGTTGTACATTGTGAAAACTACTTTATTTAATTGAGTCTATTGTGCAACAAGGCAAATTAATAAGGCATGGTTAAGCACTACTAGCTGTTACAACATTAAAATGAAGGAGGATACATAATGCCAATTTCACCTATAAAGGTGATTTGTCACAATATTTTTGTTTTATTAAATATTTTTAGCTTTAAATAGAATACAATGTTTGAAGTGCATTGTCTGCTTCAGGCACCCACAATTCTGCCCGAACCAAATCACAGCGCTGGTGTGCAACGTTTGGTCCCCCTACGTCTCCCTTGTACATTTAAATGAACCAATTAATGTAAAGTTAAGAAACCACTGTATGTGTACAGATCTTCTTACCCTTACAGCTTCCTTTAGCAGTCCAAAAAGGTAGAAATGAGATGGTCCTCGTCCAGACTATAAGATGACTCAGACATGACCGATTACTACTCCTCCTGTCCTCAGTTTTCAACTGAAATATAAAAATATAAAACTTTTTGAAGCTCCCTCATATGTTTGTGTTTGTTTTATATGAGGCACATGACACATGAGATGAAAATTATATTTGCTATAGATTTGACTGTCCATGTAAAATGTCAAGATTGCAATTTGGAATTAAAGGCTAAAACTTTGTTGATGTGCCTTTGTTTTTAATTTATTAATTTAATTTACTTTAATTTAACATTTTTATTTAAATGTTCAAAATCAGTCCAAGAAAGAGCCCAAGAACGGTTCTTATGGAAAGAAATCCCTTTTTTTTTTACAGTTGTACCTTATAACATACTGGGACTAGTTTCAAATTTAAAAGGCGCTGAGTTTAAGGATATTTTTGTCCCATAAAGATGTTATTTGGAGAGAATGTGTTGCCTGGTCCAGTGGAACGGAGGTCACAATGAGCTAGAAGGTACCGCTGTGTTAACATCGGTCTTTATTAAAAAGAGTGGGTCTAACTTTTGCTAAACATAACTAAAATTGGTTTATATTTCCTTGCTAAACGTCCTGATCCTCTGCTGCTATGACAGTGCTGGTCAGAACTGAAACTCTAGATCAAACCAGATGAAACCTATTTCTATAAACAAATAGCAACTGTTTGCACATATGTGCATACAGGCGTACTTGCACTGGCAATTTAAAATCTCAAAAAAGGAATTTGTGGGCACTCCTGCTTAAACTAGGACTGGAATTTAACACATAACCCCTGCTGTTATGAGAACAATGAACACAGACACCTTTCCTGTGTTTGTCTGCCTGCCTGTGTGTGTGTGTGGCTGTGTGGCTGCATACATGCCTGCTTGGTAAAGCTGTAACTGTGACACCCACAAACAGAAGGTATACTAACTTAGTCACATTTAGGGAATGTCTAGAATTTCTGTGGCTGTCTCACATGCTTCATCTCGAACTGTTCGCCTGCTGTGCCCACAGTTGTTCCAGCTGACAGCTCATTCTAGCCTTTTCAGGCTGTTAAGTGTCTTCTCCAGTGGCGGCAACAGGACGGCCACAAGAAGCTTAGGGAGGTTAGAAAAGTTGATATTTTCAGCAGCACTTGTCTTGGTCGGTACAGCATTCCAAGTGCATTTTCAGTTCTGACCGCCAGAGGCATTTCAGACAGAAAGCTCCTTGTGTCCTGGTGGCTGAGGTTTAGGCAGAATGGCTGCTGAATGAGGTCATATGGCATTCAGGGAGATTTTCTCATATAGGTGTGGATCGCAAAGCAGAGGTATTTATACTAAGGGTACTAAAGTTTATATTTATAAAATACAAACTTATTTACATTCATGATCTAAATTTCTCCCAGGATGCTGAAGTAATGTTGTTTCTTCTTCTGTTGCATATCCATACCCATATGTCACTGTTGAGGTCATGACAACATAAAGGTTATTCTAAAAAGAAAAACTTTGTGTTTTTTCCAAGTGATACATTATGACAATGAACCCACTCACCTTTTTTTATGACTTATTTTAAGTCGGTATGTGTGTGTGTGTGATGTCTTCATTAATACAGTACGGTTTTTAGTACATTTTAGACTGGGTGACAAGTATCTGCATACTAAATATAAATATATACATAAGTGCCAATTATTAATGTATATTAATATTAATCTTAAAAATTCAAATCATACACAACTGGCAGTGAAATGCTTGACTGGCTTTAAATATAAAAAGTATTGGAAATTATAAATTAAACATACATTTGAACTTTAATTAAAAAAAATAGAAGCAATTCAAAGCAGAGAAGGGAAATGAATGTGCACAATGAATTATGGAAGAACTAAACATAATACTGAACAATACACACATACATCAGCATCTATCGATCTATCTAGATAAGTTTAGTTGAAGCCCTAAAAAGCTTGTGTAAAAAAGCTCATCCTCTTTGTCTTGGCCTTCTTCAATGAGCAAACAAATTGACTAGTTTTTTATTAGAGGGTGATATTGTTGTAATTAATATAAACAATAATTATTCATTGGTTAACCCACAAATAAAATGTGTGGAAAAACTAAAAAAATAAAGAGTCAAAACTGTGGAATACTCTGTCCATACCTGTTTTACATATTGAGTTTAGGTCCTTCAGGCACACCTTCTGCTGACATGTGTATAAAATGAATTATATATATGTTGTACAAAGACCATTACAGCAGCACAGTGGGTAACAACAAGAGTTTTAGTTTGATCTCATAGTCTCTTCTGTGTGGAGTTTGCATGTTCTCCCTGAATCCGTATGAATTTCTTCCCAAAAGTCCAAAGTCATGTGGTCCAGTTGTCCAGGATGTAATTTTGCCTTGCGCCCAGTGGCTCCATGTGGCACTGAATGGAGCCTAGATGAGCACCTTCCTAATACCCATTGGATAAGCGTATCTTGTTTGTGCACATGTAATATTGATTTAAATGTGTATTAATAGTAATTAAAATAGTTATTGTTTAAAGTAATAGTACAGTAATTAAATTTGAACTCTGTGTTTCTGTGATTTTATTTCCACTGTGACACAGGAAATGGCAATTCGAGCATTGAAACAAACTGGGAGTCGGAACATAGAGGCAGCTCTGGAGTACATCAGTAAGATGGGCTACGTAGACCCTAGGAATGAGCAGATTGTACGTGTGATCAAGCAGACTTCCCTAGGTCAGTCCAATGCCACTGTCACAATCAACAATTAAAAAATCTCATCTTGTAAATTTTCAATGCTCTAGAACATTGCTTTATCTACATCCTTTGTACATTTTAGGCCAGGGGGGCATGCACAGTTCAATGGATCACAGACCAGCTATGGAAAACTCCAGTGAAGGTGCTATGCCTGCTTATCATCAGATGGGACCACCGCTCTATGGTCCAGAGGCAGAGATGGCGCATCCCTACATGAGTGCACCACCAGTCATAAGCTACATGATGCCACCCTCTAGCTCAGCTCAGGGCCCAGCAATGGGGAACCCAATGGTTCGTCCCCCCAGCATGGGCGCCTACCCACCGAACATGGCTCCTCAAACTCCTCAGGGGAACACCATTTATCCCTCTGGTCCTTCACAGCAGAAGGGATATGCAGGGGGCATGGAACAGGCCATGATGGGCTACAGTGTTCCCGGTCCACCCATGCAACTCCAATCCCAGCCCCCGAGTCCTCATTATGAATACAGACCTCATATTATGGAGCCTTCCAACTATAGCATCAAACGGAGCGCGTCTTTCCAGAACAAGATGCCCCCATTGGCATCAGACAACTATGTCAATATGCAGGCTAAAGGGTCAAAAGGTCAAAATAGCGGTGGCTACCCCGCTAACATCTACCTGCCATCTCATTCACACCCACGTCAAGCCAGCCCAACGTCACACCAAGTGCACATTATATCACGTTCTCCTGGGGGAGCAGCAGCAATGGGTGGGGAATTCTCAGATATTCCTCAAGGTCTGCTCACCCCTTCCAGGGCTAGCCTAAATCTTGATCTGTATGACCACCACTGGGCCGGAGCTCAGGGTCCTGAGGCAGCACCACCAGCTAGGCAACCACAAGGGCCATTCCGGGGAGAAGTACGCGTTCCCAGCAGGACCAATTCCTTCAACAACCATCAAAAGGTGAACGTAAGGCAAGCAACGCCCCCTGCCACTAATGTAGCTGGCAAACAAGAGGCTAGTATGGGCCCACCCAACACCATAACTGCAGTGACCTCTCCACCAATTCAGCAGCCTGTTAAGAGCATGAGAGTGTTGAGACCAGAGCCCAAGACTGCAGTTGGACCATGTCATCCAGGATGGTTAGCTGCACAGGCCCAGGATACTCCTGAGACTCATGGGTACCTCCCTGATGAAACTTTTACTTTGGAGCCTTCACAGGAGCCCAGATGTCCACCGCCACCCTACCCCAAAACGCTGCTTATGTCCGGAGCCACAGGTGGACCAGAAAGTGCTCCCTTGGAGGCTGGAGTTCCAGACCGCAGCCCTTCAGGCAGGCCAGTCGCGAGTGCGCCAGCAGGAAAACAAGAAACACGTGCCACCAAAGATAAAGCTAAGCCAGGAAAAGGAGAGAAGGCTGTTAAAGATAAGAAACAGATCCAGACTTCACCAGTACCTGTGCGAAAAAATGCACGAGATGAGGAGAAGAGGGAGTCGCGGATCAAGAGCTATTCTCCCTTCGCTTTCAAATTTTACATGGAGCAGCATGTAGAAAACGTAATGAAGATCTACCAGCAGAAGTTAACACGCAGACTGCAGCTAGAGCAAGAAATGTCTAAGGTAGGAGATTTACCATGTACTAAATATGTGGGCTTTTAATAATGTTCAAGAATAGGTGGATTTGCAAACATGTTAGCCATGTACAAGTAACAGGATTTAAAATGAGAATTACTTTGAAAAGTAATTATTTATAATAATAATAGTTAAAAATAACAATTATAACCCAGTTGATAAATTATAATAATTATTATTAATTAAGTGCTATAAAATATTCACTCTGGCTTAATTGCAAAGCATCTTACAACTGCTTTGGAGGCAAGTGACATACTGCTCTTCAATATGAACATTCATAGTTCAAACTACATGATTTTTGATTGCCAACTAGATTTGCTGGGTCAGAGGCAACTCTGCATTTGCTAATATCTGGATCTGGATATGGATATGGATGGCTGACAATAAGTCACTAATGAGAACGCAAGATACAGAGTTGTACAAATATAGGACAGGCATAATATTGTTTCCATCAGAATACATTGGCTCACACACGTTTTAAAGCATTTCTGATTCACTACAAAAATCCAGATCGTGTAGTGTGAATCCCCCTGTCACCGACCAGTCATGTAGTGTGACGTAACCACAACGACTGAAAAGACTGTCAAGGGCAAGAGATCCAGTTGTGTAGTGTGAACTGAACAGCGATCTGAACCACTTTAGTCATGTAATGTGAACTTGGCATTACTATTCCTCTCTTTTGATATTGACCCTCCACTCCCCATCCAACCCAAGTTGCTTACTGCATCTTTTCACTTGCACAAGTAGCGCTCATATGCGGATCATTACAGATGCAATCAATAAGCAATGATTGTAATTGTAGTTATGAAGTCGCCTCAGACACCCCCCTTTAAACAAATTGTTGTTCATATTGGCGCCCAGCTTCCAGATTCGTTGTAGCTGAGAAGGGGTTTGGGAAAGCCAACTAGCCTGACCTGGCCCCAAACACTGGTATGAAGACCAGAATGATGCAGACACCTAAAAATATAGGAACTGCAGAAAGAAAGGTAATGTAGCACACGTTTATCTGTGATCCTGGGTGTAAATAAGTGATAATTGGGACGGGACTGAGACGTTGTCTATGAGCCTGTGAGGCCCAGGTTGCTGGTCTGTTGAGTGTTCTTTCCTTATGTTATCAGAATATGATCAATACCTCCCACAGAACTAAGCTATATATTTTTTCTCCTCTTTCATTCTTTTTTAATTAGGCTGGTCTATCAGAACAAGAGCAGGAGCAGATGAGAAAGATGCTGAACCAGAAGGAGTCCAACTACAACCGCCTCCGTCGTGCTAAGATGGACAAATCTATGTTCGTAAAAATCAAAACACTCGGCATCGGTGCCTTTGGAGAGGTGTGTCTGACCCGTAAGGTAGATATGGGGGCTCTGTACGCCATGAAGACTCTCCGAAAGAAAGATGTCCTGAACCGCAACCAGGTGGCCCATGTTAAAGCAGAACGTGACATCCTAGCAGAGGCGGATAATGAGTGGGTGGTCCGACTGTACTATTCTTTTCAGGACCGGGACAGCCTGTACTTTGTTATGGACTACATTCCTGGGGGAGACATGATGAGCCTACTAATTCGTATGGGGGTGTTCCCAGAGCCGCTAGCCAGGTTTTACGTGGCGGAGCTGACACTCGCCATTGAGAGCGTGCATAAAATGGGCTTCATCCACAGAGACATCAAACCCGATAACATTCTTATCGACCTAGATGGACACATCAAGCTAACAGATTTCGGCTTGTGCACAGGGTTCCGCTGGACTCACAACTCAAAGTATTATCAGAAAGGTAAGCAGGAGAAATGCATTACTAAGGGATTGTTTGATCCGATTTGCTTTACATACTCTCTACTCTTTACATACACAACTGTTATAGGAAACCATATTCGTCAGGATAGCATGGAGCCAAGTGACTTCTGGGATGACGTGTCTAACTGTCGCTGTGGTGACCGTTTAATAACACTGGAACAGCGGGCGAACCGTCAGCACCAGCGCTGTCTTGCACACTCCCTGGTTGGGACTCCTAACTACATTGCCCCTGAAGTGCTGCTAAGAAAAGGTATCACTAATAGTGCATTCACTTAGTTTGTAATAACAGTCATCGTTTCAGGTTCTGTTTAACCCTCCATGTTTTGTGTTCAGGATACACTCAGCTGTGTGATTGGTGGAGTGTGGGAGTAATTCTCTTTGAGATGCTGGTGGGGCAGCCACCGTTTCTTGCGCCGACCCCTACAGAGACGCAACTTAAGGTTAGAATAACACACACGAATTAATCAAATATTCAAAGAGATATAATGCACTGTAGTGAATGCCTGGTGCAATTCGTTTTTGACTTTAAACATTGTCAAATGATTGATTATGTCTTACAATGGATAAAACAGCAGTAAAACAAACAAGCCCACCACTGCTGGGTTTTTAGCTGACTTTTCAGCTTCATCATTGACCTGGGATGTCTAAGGGGTGCAACATGTATAATAAACACAAATTGTAGCCCTACATCAGGGGCCTCGATTATAAAAAGCGTGGATTCTGGAGAGAAAGTGTGTGTGGGCGGTACAAAAACTGCACCACCCACATTTACCCATATAAGGTCAATGCAAATCATTCTACGAATATGTAAATTATGGCCTCCTTACTCCTTACTTCTGAGCAGGATAAGGTGTGAGACACACGAGCTAGGGTAAAAATAATACTACATATTATGAATATATAAAGTAGAATAAAATACAACAAGAATTAAAACTTTAAACATTCAGATAAAAATTAAACAAGTTAGTGTGAACTGTGTTTCGGTTTTTTGTAATTTTATACATTACCACATGATGCCGCTAAATTCCCGCAATCTCTCCGCTAACTTTTGAAGGTGTAAGGATTCCTAAAACCTTGCTTTAATGCCCCCTCGTTTTCACGTCGCTTGGGTTTTTTGTTGTTGTTGTTGTTGTTGTGCCATTTGTTGTGGTTGTTGTTGCAAGGGTCTTCATGACAACCATGCCAATGGTACAAAAAATACCAAATCAAATATGACTCCTTTTTAAAATATGGCAATAAAAGATAAAATGTGAAGGGTTAACAGCCTAATCTTTAATTCTGGTGCAGTTCTGATTCAGTGGTTGATTTATTACTTATTACTTCTATCATAGAGAATGAAAATTACAATGTGGTCTGTATTTATTCACAGGTGATAAACTGGGAGAACACACTGCAGGTGCCTCCACAAGTCAAGTTGAGCCCTGAGGCTATTGACATCATAGGACGCCTCTGCTGTTCGGCAGAGGAGCGACTTGGAGGAAACGGTGCTGGGGAGATAAAGGCCCACCCTTTCTTTACTCAGGTGGACTTCTCTAGCAGCCTTCGCACTCAACCTGCTCCCTACCGTCCCAAGATCGCCCACCCGATGGA
>JAYDZG010000010.1:8658149-8681859 GCA_034509265.1 Microcambeva bendego
GCAGTCACACAATAATTCTGAAAATGTATGGGTGTCTACAATCTTTAGGCCTTATATTGTGACTGGCATTGTAGCCTCATCATCTTGGACCAAAACGTTTTTGTATCCCTTTATGCAGGATCGAGATCGAAGACTCAGAAGCAGTGGGCATCGCAAACATTATCAGCAATCTGATCACCACATTTCCTCGAGGTGTTCTTACTGCTTTGCCTAGCGAACTTTTTTCCTCATTCATTAACTGTCTCACACTGCTCACCTGCTCGTTTGGACGCAGTGCAGCCCTTGAGGAGGTGGTGAGTACTCCAAGCTTCTTTCATTCTAAAGTCTAAATCTTTTTAATGCAGCTTTTTCTCCCTTTTTCTGATCGACTGGTAAATCTGATTTATTCTGTTTATCAAACTTATGCAACATTTTCTGTTTTCTATTATCCTGACTGTAGTATTTCCTTAGATAGAGACTATAGGTAAATGTGAGCCATCTGGTACTGTTGCATTGATATTAACTCGCATGAAAGCCACCCAAAAAGCCAGCTGCTGGGGAAATCTGGCTGCAGTTGTCTTTTTAAGTTCAGTGAACTGGCTGGGGTGGTGGATACACAGATGACTTCTCAGATTTTTTTTTTTGGCAACGTTTACAGTGCAAATCAGATAAATCGCCTTTTCCCAGTTTTTGGCCTTTTCTCAGCAGAGATGTGTTTCTCTCGGTCTGAATCCATGTTTTTTTTTTTTCAATGGTTGTTCATTGAAACAAAGTTGGCTTGAACAAAGTGAATGTGTCTTGACATTTGAATAGAGCTTAATTCATATTCTGTTTGGGTTGATCAAAATCCTTACGATGAGGCAAATTTGTTATAAGCGTGACAAGTCAAATAGTCAAATATATATCATACCCTTAAGCTATATTTTAGTGTTTTAAAATGTGTATTAAATCCCACCTTAAGATTTGAATGTACCACTGAATGTCCACATTTATAACCAGACTAGCAGTCTATTGAATCCAATTGAATCCAATAAACATAATAAACCACTGTCAAACACTCATTCTGGCTTTGAGGTAGCATTTAATGTGAAGCATTCATATTTTAGGTTGTGGATGAGGGTGATACTCTAGTAATAGTATTTGGACACACATTGGCTCACTACTCAAATTTTAAGGTTCAGCTTGATGTGTTGCTGATACTGTTTAAAATGAAAGTAGTGATGACAATTTTCCCAGTTTTTATAACCTATTAACTATGGTCGTTAGTTGATATGGAACAGCTAAGCGACAAGAATATAGCGTCCCATTACGATATAAAACATTGTTTTAATGTTTTATTGAATAAAAACTGCTTATGCCCTGAGCAGGCTAGTAATGTGAAACATTGCTTCAAAAGATTTACAAACTTCTTTTTGGCGTACTGAGTTTTATTATTATTTAAATATCATGAAAGGCTTGACTAGCCTGCTTCAGTTTGTGATTTTAGACATACATACTGTTGCTGTTGCTTGAGGCTGTGCGAAAGTTCTAATCAAAATTACATAGTAACTGTGTGTATTGAAGAAATAAATCATCTTTAGTTTTGCTTGGCTAGGAGTTGAAACATAAAAACAACACTTAACAAATAGTTCATGGATTGTTAAGGAATAGAACAAGAAGTTTATTGTATAATTGTACTGGTTACTACTAGACTAAATAAAGGATTCTAAACATTGAATAGTGCCAACGTTGGGGTAATCTCTGAGGGGGAGGACTGCTTATTCTATATTAGCTTAGAGTAGCTCAAGCCTTAATAATAAGCTCGTCATTGGGTTGACTGTAACATATGACGTGTATATGTTTAATACATGTCATATTGTTGTCTCTTGCAGCTTGATAAAGATGACATGGTTTATATGGAAGCGTATGACAAGCTGTTGGAGTCATGGCTGACACTGGTACAGGAGGACGAACATTTTCCTCGTGGGTGCTTTGTCCAGCCAGCCATGCAAGTCTTCAACTCGTACATACAGTGCCACCTCGCAGCACCTGATGGAACCAGAAACCTGGTCAGAACAATATATGTGTCTGTCATGTTTTTTCCCCACCTCCCTTTTTTCATATTAGGACTTATTTTCCTTTTTCTCCGGTCAATGGTTTCACTCTTAATAATGCACTCATAGTAGCTCCAGTATCAAGCTGAAAATTCAATTTGGTTTTTATCTTATTTACTAGACCGCGAATGGAGTAGCATCTCACGAGGAGGAGGAAATCAATGAATTGCAGGAGGATGATCGAGAGCTGTTCTCAGATCAGTTAGCCAGTATCGGCATGTTGGGCCGTATTGCTTCAGAGCACTGTATTCCCCTTCTCACCAGGTACATGCTCATGCTTAAAAGTTGACTTTAAAACAAATATGCGTAATTCAATATTGATTCAATATTTATTATATATATTCAATATAAGTTTGGGGTTTTCATTTTAGTTTATTAGAGGAGAGAGTCACACGGCTTCATGGGCAGCTCCAGAGACACCAGCAGCACCTCATGGCCTCATCAGAGCCCGACACTGTGGACCGCAAAGTTTTAGATGACCTCTATGAAGACATTCATTGGCTTATATTAGTATCAGGTTTGTCTGGTTTATGTTGTTTTACTGTTTACCGGTTATGGCAAGAAAGAAATCCCCGAAACTGTAATGCAATGTAAATGTCATGTAATTTTAATGAATAGGCACACCAACTGAGGAAATTCGACTTAGATTAACAGTGGTTGCTTTTGGATGTCGCAGGCTATCTCTTGGCTGATGATCCTCAAGGCGAGACGCCGCTTATCCCCTCTGAGGTGATGGAGTACTCTATAAAACATTCCACTGAAGTAGATATCAATACCACATTGCAGATCCTGGGTTCACCTGGGGAGAAGGCTTCCTCCATCCCTGGCTGCAACAGGACAGACTCGGTCATCAGGTAAAGAAGGAATGGGCGTGCATTGCTCTTTGAAACTCTTTGATTTTAAATAGGAATGTATATTACTACTAGTTGAGTATGCAGGCGGACTTGGCGACTTCTGTGGTATTTATATGTGCAGAGCTGTAGGATACACACTGCGAAGTGACTTGAGAGCAGCCGGTGCATGTCTGTCAGCAGCTTATTCTTCTCTTTAATGTTAAATGAGTGCTATTTCCATGTCAGACAGTCTCTGGCAATCTGTTACATTGTAAGCTCTTCAGTTGCTTGCTGAAGTGGCCAGCAAAGCACGCCCTTAAGCCTCTCGTTTCTTAAGATCACATTGGGAGGGTAGCGACAGGAAAATGAGTTGTATAGCAGGAAGCATGTGAGATTCCTCGGTTGTCGCAGATCTTATGTCCGGTGGGGAATATTTTGAGCCTGTGCCAGGAAGAACGTCCATGCGAATGGCAGCCTTGCCATGGCGCCAGCACAGCCTCTAACGCCATGCCACATGCATTATTCAATTAGAGCCAGGACAGGTGCAGGCCTATAGAGGCGATCTTTGCATGTTTATGAATGGCAGTGGCGTGCAGCGCTTATAGTGATTACCCCTTATGCAACCCCCACCCCGTGCGGCCACACCAAACAACCAATGCAAATAAAATCCCACATAAACAATTACGAAAGCAGCATGTATGCATTTGCTGTTAATCAAACTACAATTAAAAGCTCATTGTAAGAGTATTGCAGAACACCTTTTACAGTATGCTGAGAAGGTGCCGACAGTTGAAGGCCCGCCTCCCCTTGAGAAAATCTTATATCTGGTTTGTCAGTTTTCCTGTCAGTTTGCTAATAGACTTACATTACAGAACCCTTCAGATCTCCTCAGAAGGGGAACATAAACACATACTACAGGAGCCAGTCTGATCCATTCCAAAGAGCAGTTCTGATTGGTTTGTCCCGCTCTACGACAAATAAAGTAACGAAGAAATGAAAGAAGCCTGTTTGGATTAGCGGTGGTTTGAATTGATTTTTATTTCATTTTATTTATCACACATATATTTATATAATTGTTCGATCTACATTTTTTTTACCCCTTTCTCTGAAGGGTTAGAAGGGCCTGACTGCATGGCACTGATGGACAGTGATAGTTTGTGCTTGCTGATGGGTTGAAACTGTTAGATTCATGTAGTTTGTGCATTTTTTCCAATATGTGAAGTTATAGAGCATAAATGGTGACATTTCTTCAAGGTTCTTATACATCTGGTATATTTACAAGTTCCAATTTACAACTTTCCACTTTAACCTCACAATGGCAAAAAACCCACAAAATCTTAAGTGCCAGACCTCACCACAATAACTGCTGCAAATTCATAGTCTAGACAGCAGTTACTGTTTACTTGAAATGTCATTGTTGCTAATTCTGATCTATGCTTTCCAACCCTGACCACGATCATTTTTATTGACCATGGTTGTGTAGAATTTTCTTTTTATAGATATGTCTAATGTCTGCGTGCTAGTTTGTCAAGCTTTCATACTTTGTGTGTATGTGTGTGGTTTTGTTGTATAAGGGATGTCGGTGCTCTCATGCATTTTCATCCACACACCCATGAGCCAAATTTGTTTTTCTCATGGTATGGGAAGAAAATAACATTTCTCAACAACAAGAAATTGTAGAGAGACTTTTAACTAATGAGACGTTGTCTTTTAGAAAGTAAAGGTTTGAATGCTATGTTATCTAATCTATGCAAACTATTAGGTGGTGTTCGGCATTACATCAGAGATCACTAATAGGCAACACTGGTTTAACTGTTGAAGACTTGAGTTAAGGGAGGAAGATCCCAACATTTTGTCAACTTAAATCATAATGTATGGTTAACATGTGGTAGAGCTTTTATTATGTTATTTCAATCGCAACAAGGGCATGTAGGTATTACTACAGACCAGATTCAGGCTAATTTGGCACTGCTCATATGGGCTGTCTGTGCAACCTTTAACAACATTAGATTCAGTGTTGTTTTACAACTTTTAAACTGATGTTTATGTCCAAGTAGCCTGCACTAACGGGCTTTACATTATTTAAATGCAACCACCCAGCAACCCTAAATTTTACGGTCTTATTTTTGTCTGATCTTATGGAGGATGGAATTGCAGATTTAACGAAATTAGTTGGAATAAAACTAACACATTTAGCAAGTACATTTTCCAATAAAAATACAATGAGGCAGATCTTCTTACTGTCTTGTTCTGCTTTCGTATTTTTGCCATCTGTTCTCACCTGCTCATAATAAAAAAGTACCTTGTTTGGGTATTGTTTTAAATGTAAGTTACATAAGCTGTATGTTTGGATTTTAGCAGACCCACCATGCCACAGGAGTGTTCTGTGGTCTGATATGGTTTCATAGTATTAAGGCTTTAACTTGAGCCTGTTCTGTCAGGGATGTGACAATAGGAACGGGTACTGAGGTCAGGGCTGAGGCATTAAAAGGATGTTGTGTTGATGGGTTCATAATGGGTTCAGGAATAGAGAGACAGTCAGAAGATAGCAGCAGGCAAAGGTTGCTTGAGTGTGAAGTGTGGTGCTCGGTGTTGTATTGAGGTTAGGGGATTAGGAAAGACAGTGGCCTTAGAGATTAGGTTTCCTAATAACTGAGCCCTGACTCCACAGCTATGAAATGTCAGAGGGGTTTTGTTTTGGCAAACAATGTGAAACATTTGGCTGTGATGTGTAGACTCCGAAGAGAATAGATATCTATTATACAGACTGTTACACTTATATTCAATTGTCTGTTGGTTTTCAAGTTTTCTAAAGTTTCCTGTTATTGGCCATTTGTTTTATTTGTGTTTTCTTTTTTACTTGGGCCAGTAGTTGGAGTATGTTCTGTAAAAACAGGCATGAGGACCCATGCTTTAAATCGGCGGTTCATCCTACTTAGATTTCTCCCCTTTGAACAACAAAATTAGTAAAATAAATGTACTTGCTGTCTGAGTAATTGATTTGATGAATAAGGTATTCCAAGATCAAGCATCAATTATTTGAAAGCATATGAAAACAATAAGAAAGTGCTGGTTTTATTGATTAGAAAGTTGATTAACCAGCATAAACATTGAAACTCAACCTCTATACAACTTGCACCAGTTCCAGAACCAACTGATGTCAGGTGTAAAGGTACCACTGTATTTCAATTGTAAGTATTTTGCCTCTATCTTCCAGATTGTTATCAGCAGTATTAAGGACATCAGAAGTGGAGTCACGGGCAACACGGGCTAGTCTAACAGAACTGTTGAGTCCCCAGATGGGTAAAGATATTGTTTGGTTTTTGAGGCGCTGGGCCAAAACTTACCTGCTAGTGGATGAGAAGTTGTATGGACAGGTGAGCTCATTTTTCTACAAACTATAAGCATGTTTTCAGAGCAGCTAGTGTCTTCTAATAAATAACTAGAAGTTTTAACATTTCTACTTAACATTTAAGAAATTGTTTAGAATATGTTTACCATGCTGACCTTTAGTAATCATTTTATGATTGCTTGACTTTTAGATCAGTATACCATTAAGCACAGCGTTTGGTGCTGACACTGATGGGGCTCAGTGGATTGTGGGATACCTGCTGGAAAAGGTCATCAATAATCTTTCCGTGTGGAGCTCTGAACCTGAGCTAGCCAATGATACAGTGGAGCTATTAGTCACGCTTGTTGAAAAAAGAGAAAGGTATGCGATATATGTGATAAGGTTCTGAGATATCTATTATAATTTATTTCTTTGGACGCTTAAATTTCACTATTATTTTCCATCTATGTGACAAGTGATGTCATTTGTTTCTGAAATTCTTAAGCAGAGTTAATAAAAGTGCAACATTACAGACTCAGTAATTTAAGCTTAGAACCTAATACTGTCAAGGTTATACAACCAGTTTAGGAGCAAAGCATGCTGTGGTTTTATTTGATAAATCCTTGGTGAACTAGTAAACTGAAGTGATTGGTTAAACAGTTGCACCTTAATTTTATATTGTTGTCCAAAATCAATCCGTGTAACTGATCATTTTAACACACCAAGACATTAACAAGACACTTGATATGAAGCCTCACAATGAGCATTTGATGCTTACATCCCTACTATTTTTATCCTTTGTTTCCATTAGGGCAAACATTGTTGTACAGTGTGAGAACTGGTGGAATCTGGCCAAGCAGTTTGCTAGCCGCAGTCCACCTCTGCACCTGCTTTCCAGCCCAATCCAGCGCACGCTAATGAAGGCACTGGTGCTTGGAGGGTTTGCACAAATGGACTCTGATAGAAAACAGCAATACTGGGCGGAGGTATGGGATCAATCATTTTGATCATGTCACCACAAGAACAAATTTATGGTTGGGCCAAGTTCAGATCTATCCCACTGTAGAAACTGGCAGGGTACATCTTTAATCATACTTTTTATTTTTCAGGTGCTTCATCCACTTCAGCAACGCTTCTTAAACCTTGTTAATCAGGAAAACTTTGCTCAGATTTGTCAGGAAGAGACAGTAAAGCAGGAGATTGTGGCGACTTTGGAAGCCCTTTGTGGCATTGCGGAGGCTACGCAGATAGACAACGTGGCCTCTCTCTTTAGCTTCCTCATGGACTTTTTATCCAACTGCATTGGTCTCATGGAGGTCTACCAGAACTCCCCAGAAACTGTCAACCTAATCATTGAGGTGTTTGTTGAAGTGGCCCATAAACAGATCTGTTACCTAGGAGAGGTTAGTATGATTTTCTGCTTTGTATTGTGCGCTGGTCATTCCTAGTACTTTGTGTGTATCTAAAATATTGTCTTGTTTAATTTTCCCCACAGAGTAAGTCTATGAAGTTGTATGAGGTGTGTCTTACCTTGCTACAAGTCTACTCTAAGAATAACCTGGGCCGGAAGAGACTGGATGTGGCAGCAGAAGAGGACCAGTACCAGGACCTGTTACTTATTATGGAGCTTCTAACAAATTTGCTCTCCAAAGAGTTTATAGACTTTAGTGATACAGGTAAGAACATTTAGACGTTTCATGTGTGCTGATGTTTAGTAGTTTTGAATATGATCACGATTAATGTTGTAGTGTGGTGGATTCGGGACTTTTCTCAGTATCAGTGATTCTATTAGTGTTGCTGGGATGTAATGTAAATGATGAGACCCTGTTTGTACAGCAGATGAGGTGTTTCGAGGACAGGAGCAGAGTTCAGGAACTGGGCGAACAGTATCGGCTGCTGATGTGGTGCTGTATGGGGTCAACATTGTGCTGCCCCTCATGTCTCAGGACCTTTTAAAGGTGATTTAGAGCTCCTAGAAAAAGATGGACTAACTGCATTGTTAGTGGAAGACAAAGTTAATGATGGTTAAACGTGTAATGCAGTGTGGAGTTTAATACTTAATATTAAAATGTTTTATTTTGTCTTTTCTCAGTTTCCATCATTATGTAACCAGTACTATAAGCTTATTACCTTCATCTGTGAGATTTTCCCTGAGAAGATTCCTCAGTTGCCAGAAGAGCTTTTTAAGAGTTTGATGTTCTCTCTGGAGTTGGGCATGACCTCGTATCCTTTTGCTGTTTGAGAGCTTTTCTGATTTATTACTGATTCATTTTAATCATGGTATGCCCAAGTGGCAAAGCAAGATATTCTGCGAGCATACTAGCGCAGAGATTCTGAACCTTTTGGTTTGAGATTCTTCAGCAGTAGAAGATAAATTGACTAAATTGGGAGAAAGAACAAAATGCATGAATAAATATGGGAGGGATATTTCACTGATATGGCAGATAGAGTAGAACTGAAGTATTTGTAAAGAGTATAAGTCGAGACTGATTAAATATGAAAATAATTTCACATTAATTTGCATAAATTAGTTACATATTTATCTATTTCTTTTAATCTATCTAATCCATATGTTACTCTGTTATTTTATTCCATGAATGTGAATAATTCTGTGATGATGGTACTTGGTCTTTTACCTTAACATAAATTGTTTAGGATGAGTGCAGAGATTAGTCAGTTGTGTTTAGAATCTCTGTCCCCACTGGCTGAGCAGTGTGCCAAAACGCAGGAGAAGGACACTCCTCTGTTTATTGCTACTCGACATTTTCTCAAGGTAAACATTTTAATCACTATGTTATCACGTAGGGTAACACTATGTTTTTATTTAGTTTGTGACAATCTAACCTTGTTTCCTGTTTTGTTTTTTTCTCATCCATTTGCAGTTGGTATTTGATATGCTGGTCCTTCAGAAGCACAACACTGAAATGACTGTGGCTGCAGGAGAAGCTCTCTATACCCTTGTGTGCCTACATCAAGTAAGTATTGCTGTTTATTTAAAGGAGACCCAGGTAACCTTTGAATCATGAGCGGCTCAGACGTTTCAGTGCAATTACTGTCAGGGGTTATGTTTATTTGGCTCACCTAAACCTACTAGTATGGTCATAAATCCTAAGTAGTGATTTTTGTTCGGGTATGTTTTAAATATTTAAGTTAATTTTCATAAATGTGGATGAATGTGTGTTAGAATTGTACAGAGGATTTAGGTGGTGCAGAGGTAAATCACACACAAGATAACCAGAGCTGGGATCTCAAATACATCTTATTGAATCTTAGCTCTGCCATCCAGCTGGGCGGATGGGCCACATGAACAATGTTGTTTATATAGGGTGGGAATAAAGCCGTATAGGGATTTCTCAGAATTGATTGTGTTAAAAACATTTAAACCATTTGACATTTACATTGGATGTGTGTCACAGGCGGAGTATTCTGAGCTAGTTGAGACGCTGCTCTCGAGTCAAAGAGATGCTGGGATCTACCAGCGCCTTGCAGGTGCCTTTACCACACTTACGGCCAGCAGCACACCTCCAACCATGGATCGCAAGCAGAAGGTGGCCTTCCTCAAGAGCTTAGAGGAGTTTGTCGCAAATGTCGGTGGCTTGCTTTGTGTCAAGTAACCACTGTCTCCGGCTTTCCCTTTATTATTCTGTATGCCCTCTCGTGTCCGGTCATCTCTGCCATCGAAACCATTTCTGCCACGCCAAACTGCATATTCCCAGCAGCTGCACTGTTGAAGCAGAGCATTGTTTGTCTGAGGTGGTTTCAGATATTGAGCACTGTTCTTCGTGTTCTGGGTGACAGTCTAAAGTGCAGAATCAGAGAAGGGGACTCATGGAAGTGTGGAGAGGTAATGACTTCTCACACTCATCTCAATTCTAGCTGATCAACAGCCACAGCATCGGTGGTTATCAGATGGAAGTACATATACAAAGGGTAGAGGAGAGGGGGTGCTTTTATGATGTTCCCGTACCCACTATAGACACATTTCCTTAATTCCTTTCCTTGAGTGCCTTTGTCATGTCTCGGATCCAGCCGTGTGTACAGCAGTGAGTAGAACTGTGTGTTACAACAAAGTATATCATCTCTTCACCCAAACCTCTGCACTTAAAGCCTTTATTTTTTAACTTTCTTTCCTGGTAAAGTCCCATCTAAGTGTATTTCACACATGGCTTCCTTGCGCTGTAATTTTTGGGGTTGCATTAGTTACACACTAGTCACTAGATTTGTTTAATGCAAGTCGCATGTCATGACTGCTGCTTGGCGTGTTTTATGGGTCATTTGCATATAAACATATATGCAGTACAGGATTGCGGGTTATTGGTAATCTTACTGATTTGCAGACATGTTTGTCTCATGAAGGCAGGACACAAACGGGAAAAATGTTTGGCCTTCATTCATTACATGAACGTTGCACAGCGTGAACCAGTTTTGTCTTTGCTTGTTGAAACCAATGACTCAACTCTGACTGCGCTAGAAATGCTGGTTGGCTGAAAACACCAAGTTGTAGCACATGTAACATCATCTTTAGGTCTTCTTCCTGAAAGGATGGCTTCACTCCTCATCAGTTGAGCTCACAGATGACCAGAACAGGCTGTTGGTGCATGCAGGGTCTATGACACAAGAAAGCCACCCTGTTAACAAAGAATCAAGCCATGTAGTGTCTTGTGTATATACACAATCCAACACACAGCACATAAGACACTAAATCATTATTTAGTTCTGTTGAAAAATTGAGCTGATTGTGAATACAATGCTTTGGGGACTTGAGCCTTTTGGCAGCACAATGGGTTTTACACTGTTTGGCCACTAGGGCTTGCTGACCAACCAAATCCTGCCTTCTTTTCACTTAACTGGTCATTATTGAGCTTTTGTTTACAAATGGATTATCCTGGTCTAATCAGGATTCTGTAGTTAGTGACCTTTCACAAGTAAATCTTCAGTAACTTAACTCCTGGGCAAATATTCACATGTGCACAGCATCACAGTTCTTGGTCCTTGTTAAATCTGTTTGGTGTGATTAGTTATTGCTGCCTTTGTAAGGCTTTAGATATAAATGTTGAACAGAGGGTACATTTTGGATACTAACCTGTACATTTTTGCATATCTATCAACAGGTTAATCGCCAGTCACTACAATGTTCCCTAAGTTGAATGTGATTATTTTCATGATCATTTTCCTTCAGTAGCACATGCAGCATTAATGTAGCTTATTGGACATCAAATGCTTATGATGGCAATGTTTTTTGGCTGTTGAGCTCATTCAACAAATAAGCATCAATTCCCATTGGAATGATAAAAATCTAGAACCTTATAAGGCAGTGGAGCTAAAAACCCTCATTAGGTTTAGTACTATTTGATATTTCAAGTGCAGATTATCTTTGCCGTAATGAGACCTTTTTGTTGAGCCTAGAATGTGGAAGACCAGTTATGATGAGAAACCAAATCATTTTGTGTTGTTAAGCATGTACATGTATGGTTAAAAAACTAAAAAAAAATACTGCAGTTTTATACAAATGTAAATTACAGTTTACTTTTTATATCATCACTGATTAAAAGTAGCAGATTTGCCAATGTGTGTCTGTCCACCATCACCACCACCTCCCCCTCCCATTTCTACTTGACCACAATTGTTCTGAAAGTCATTATTCTATTATTTTAAATATTTTAAAGTTCAAGGTGCATCACAAAATACCAATGTTGTGCTGTAGCAATAAAATGCCAAAACATTTGCCTGGAAAATATTTTTTGGAATATAGATTAAATTTCTTCCTTTTTCCATTTGTTTATAGCACTAATCCAGTTTCAAAATGTAAAATAAAATGTACAGACATGGATTATATAAATTAATGTGTTGGTTTTATTTTTCTTATTTAGGTTCTGGAAGGTTTAACAATTAAGTTGGGTCCTCATATGTTCATGAAATGATATGAACATAGTAGTCACTGTAATCAGTCACTATTAGTAATCACACACATCATGAAACATTTGTTGGGGGTATGGTGTATGCCTAATTGGAATAAATGGATTAAGAAAATATACTGAATAGATGTGTGTAAAGGCCAAGGATGGCAACTTCTGCAGACATTGTGTGACAATTAAGTCGTTGCTTCAGTGCGACATGAGTGACATAGCCACATGGGCTCTTGACTACTTTGGAAATATGTTACCACTTCACAACAAGAATTACAGCTTGAAATTTGGTGAGTTTTCTGAGCCTGAAGTGAGAGAAACTGAAAATGGGTAGAAACTTGTTTTTTGGTCAGATGAGTTTCAGGATCATGGATGTTGGACTTGCCAAAGATTAAAAGACCATACAGACTTAATAACAAAAATGATTTGATGTGTGTGCATTTGCTCCTATATGGGGTATCTGCATATACCTATGTGAAGGAATGTTGATGTGGAGGTTTATGATGGAATTTTGGAAAAATATGCTGCTGTCAAGACATCTTTTAGCTTTTTTTATTATTATTTTAAGTGTGTAATACAACATTATTGAATTAACATGTTAAAATGTTTTTTTCAATGTTCTGCCAAAGAAGCAATAAAACGTTGGCTCAATTAATTCAACAGAGAATAACAGAATATAAGCAAGAAATAAAAAAAAATGATTAATTAAAATTGAATAATTTAATGCTTAAATTATCAATTCTCGTAGCGCAGTGGTTAATGCGTTGTACTTTTAATTAGATGGTCTTAGGTTCTAGCCCCACACTGTCAAGTTCCGTGTGGAACATCTTTACACATTAAAACGTTCTTCCAAACGCATATTAAAGTGTGTCTAAGTAAACCGATTTAGCCATTATAGTTTAGCATATGTTTATTAATGTAATATTAAATCTTAATGAACCAATACATTAATTGTGGTTTGTTGAATATGCGGACTACACTTTTTTCTTTTTGAAAAAGACTTGTCCATTTGCGCTTGCCGTACGACGCGAACGTGCTACAGCTAAACTACACCGGTAGCTTATCCTTATACTCGAGCACATGAGACTCGCATGGTGAGTGTTTACATTCTATTAAATTGACAACTACAATCTATATAATAATGCATAATAATTAGAATTCCTAGGTCTTTATTTAGACGAAACATTTATAACTGTATGCAGTGGCGGTGTATCCAGTGTCTGCATTAATTTTTAATGAATTAGATGCCATTCCTACCTGCTAAAGTGACTTAATTCAGTGACTATTTTGAATATTTTTGAGACAGATTCAACAAGTCCTCATTTAACTAGTGCCCACACTTTCGTGGCTTGAGATCACTATCATTGTCTTTTAAGCTATTTAAATGCGGTTCATCTAAAATGTTTCATTTCTTCTCAACTTGTTGCCAATCTGTCCAGTAGAGGCCCTTGACTTCATAGAAATGCCCAACGGATCTGTATATTAATGAATGAAACCATGTTAGATTAGCAAGTGTTTTGAAAGAAGTTGTAGCTAACTAAGGAATATATGAAGAGCAGGTATAAGGGAAGAATCAAACTATTTACACTGTTTACACTTAAGGCAGTAAACAGCATTTATGCGTCTTAGCTTTTGATCGATATGAGAGGCAGAAAACTAGCAGAGATGCTAAATCGGTGACGATAAAAACAATAATTAATGTTTACCTTAAACCGAATGGAAAGTCGCACTGTAGTGAATCAAGAAGGTCACGTGATCTCGCAGACAGAGTGGTTCGAGTCCTTAATAAACTATATTGATTGAAGCTTAATGCTTACTAATGTGGAGTATTTTTAG
Source organism: Microcambeva bendego (assembly GCA_034509265.1). Taxonomy (NCBI): domain Eukaryota; kingdom Metazoa; phylum Chordata; class Actinopteri; order Siluriformes; family Trichomycteridae; genus Microcambeva; species Microcambeva bendego. The sequence continues at coordinate 8,672,128 of JAYDZG010000010.1, forward strand.
GTTTCTTTAGGGCATTATGAGCGACAGTGATGATGACGTTCCTCAGCTCTCAGGTGCAACACTTGCAGCACTGCATGAATTTTATGCAGAAAAAGAAGGACACACAACGGTTAGCAGCAACTACTCAATCGGCGCTATCAAGGAGGACTGGGTACAAACGCTCTGCTAATTTTTAAGTTTGGTAATTTATTATCTATTTTATTGAATAAGTCCGTTAATTGCAATTCAAAACTCTCTTAAGGAAATCTGTTGTTCACAAAGGTTTCAGACCCTTTGCTGTAGCATGCCAAAATCTAGGAGCATTCTGATTGTTGTTTTTTATAACCATATCCAGCATATGAGCCAGTTTTGGTACAGTGATGCGACTGCTGCAAAATTGACTGAGGAAGCCATAGAGCAAGTGGGGAAACTGGGAAGGTGGGTCATTTGCCTGAAAAAACAAGCTTAATTTTTTACAAACCGTTTACAGATCAAATAATGAAAGCTGTGTTTATGGCCTTCAGAATAGCATGTATCAGTGCACCCAGTGTCTACCAGATGCTGAAGCAGCTGGAGTCAGAGAGGAATGACGAGTCATACCAAGCGTCCGCTGTGCTGTTCGAGTTTGACCAACGTTTTGCTGCATATGGAGATGAATTCGTTTTCTACGACTACAATAACCCACTGTGTTTACCTGAGGATGTCCTTCCACAGAGCTTCGACATTGTGGTTGTAGACCCTCCCTACCTGTCAGAGGAGTGCCTGAACAAAGTAGCACTCACAGTAAAATACCTTACCAAGAGTAAAATTCTGTTATGTACAGGTTAGTAATACAAGCGCACATACCCTTGGCTTAAAAATACACTAATCACTCCTTACACACAAAGTCTTCGATGTTAATGCCTGCCTGCATTTTGTTTTCCATTCTTATAATTTCAGGAGCTATCATGGAAGGACATGCAGAGAAACTCTTGGGTGTGAAGATGTGTAGTTATCTGCCAAAACACAATCACAACCTTGCTAATGAATTCCGGTGTTACGTTAACTATGAATCAAGTCTTCTTACTTAAAGAGTATGTTTGGATCTGTTTAGATCACTGAACATCCCAATGATCTAACCATCTGCGTGTCTTGTGTTATTGACACTGGATTATTTTGTGTGTATTACCACACCTTAATATAGAAAATGCATATTTTAATGCTTGACTTATGTAGTTTTTATTCAGGTAATGACAAAATATTAGCATATTGTAAATGCTGTGTCAGTCACTACAGAAAATACAAGATTAAACATTTGCAAGAAATTGTCTCATTGTGGCCTATTCCACACAATGTATTTATTGCTACTTCAGTAAAAATGCAAGCATGCTACAATGATTAATATGGTAATTGCAATGAAATACAGGATGCAAAGCTTGCGTTATATTATACAGAAACCAACTGGAAGGCTTGGTGTTCGAAACACAACTTACACTAAACATACATAAAATCATTAAACATAAACCCTTTTTACTACTGAAGTAGTTCATTCTGTTCAACTTTAGTATATTATTCGGCCAATTTTGTTTTGTAATAGCTCACTAATTAAATTAAACTAATCATTTCACACAAATATGAACAGATTCTGTACACCTGACATAGTTCAAACTTGGTTATATCTAGTTTCAGTTTGTAGCTTGGCTCACTGACTTCACTGGAGTTAAATAACTTTTTACCTATTTTAATTAACTATCACATGAACACTGTAGCTAAGAAAACCACTGCAAGTTCAAGTATAAGTTATATAAGATTTATAAGCTTATATACAGAAAAGGTACACATCAGCATTTTTCATTTAAAATAACTGTAGGATATGTAAATTATGAATTCATTTTTGTTAACACAATCAATAGACATTTAATCAAATAACTCAAATAATCAAATTGCAGAAATAAATGAAAAACATGAGGTCATAGTGTGCATGCTTTTAAATAACCAAACAATATATTATAATCATAAAGTATTCGTACTTAAAAATTATGCCTGTAAAATCAAATAGAAAACTAAATAACATTTTCCTATTATCCTTTTTGGATGCTATTCTATGTATATTCTAGAGCATTATATTTAGCCTTTATAAACATATATTGGTTTGTAATGTTAATTCCTTAGCAAAAATCATGCTCATTTGTAAACCTCAACAGTTAAAGTATAAATTCTTGCACGAAAATAACTCATTGACTAAAGGTGACTTTTCTTACAGTTTTGGCAAGGATGCTGCAATCAAAATATTGCTACTTAACGTTGTCCTGCAAAATGATTCTCATGCTTTTATTCTTCTTCAGGCCATCCCATCAAAATAAGTACGATTTTAAACAAAACTAAACTTATACAACCGTAAAACTGTAAACAGTAAAATGTACTTCAGGGAAATTGATGACATAGAGGATAGTTTAAAATATTGGTGAATGAAGAAAACAATTGGGCTCCGGCAGAAAGGGAACTTATCTCATCCAAGGCAAATGGACATGTACTTGATCACCGCTAGGGGTCTATTTGTGTATGTGCCTGATAATCATAATCTTCATTGTTTATATTGTGTGTATGTCTGCCGTACATTGAAGAATATATGTAGAACTTGCTATGCTTATGTGTTATTACATGAGTGCAAAGCCCTGCAAAAGGTTAATACTGTGTGTTCGTAGTTTAGTTTTTAGGTCTTTTTGCTCTCTTTGGTTTGGCCACAGCTCCTTTGGAGGTCTGGTTGCTGGTCGGTGTTCTCCTCTCACTCTTTAATACTGAAACACATGTACAGCCCACTGGTACAGACTCGTAGCTCTCTGTGTAGGAAAGACGACCCCCAACACACGAGCCTGAGCGCCGCAGCACAGACATGGGGACAAACACAGGAGCACTGTGGTACTCCTCGCTTTCCTTCCCACCTGGTCCTGTCAGGCAGCCCTTACACAGGCAATAGGCTTCAGGAATGAACCGAGGATACCTGGCTGCATCGTGGCTTATTCTGCATTTAGAAAAACAGGTTGTTAAACCATTTTATTGAAAACCCAATTAAAAAATATATACTTTACAAGCATTGATTAATAGATTAGAAACATTTGAAATACAGTACTAGAGGGAAAGATCATTGTAACGTATTGGTCCAAAATCCTCATGAATATATATTAATATTTCACATTTAAATTATGCTCACACTGCCAGCAGTCATGCGAGTAATGAAACAACATACATCTAACATAAGCATCCGGGTCCAGGGTTCTCCGGGGGCTTTCTGTGTTTCTGCCTGGGTTGAGGTGAATTCGATTTTGATTAAGTAATTTAGATTTGAATGTGTTTGTGCACAGATGAAATGTGTGGAATGTGTAACTACCAATGTAACCAAAGGTGTAAAACATGACCTTGAAATCCTTGACCATGACCTCAAACAAACCTAAAGTTGTAATATACATATATTTTCATTTTCAGCATTTAGCAGACCTACAGTACAGTTACCATATACAGCCTGAACAATGAACCATTGCTCAAGGCAGCAAACTAGCAGTAGTGATGAGGGGTAAGGGCATTGCTCATGGCAGCAACCTAGCAGTAGTGATGAGGGGTAAGGGCATTGCTCATGGCAGCAACCTAGCAGTAGTGATGAGGGGTAAGGGCATCCGTCTGATTACTAGTCCTGTACCCTAACCACTAAGCAACATTAGGCCCTATAGATCATGGTATAGCCTTAATTTCATTCGGGATTATAAAATCTATCTAAACATTTTAAAAGACAAAGGATCTATCAATTTGAATTAAGTTGATAGCTTGGTAGTTGGATTTTAGTCATTAAAATAAACATGTTGCCCTAAAATGTACTTAAAGTCGAGACTTTCCAAATAAACCAGTATTAGTTTGAATAACTAACATACTTAATACAACAGAAGTTATACAATTTAGTTGAAAGTTTTAGAACTCTTTTAAGCATCTTACAATAAACACGTCTAGGTTTAATACCTTTTATTATTCTGATGACGTGTAAGCACGTGCAGTGGTAATGCGCAGTGTACCTGTAAGCACATGCAGTGGTAATGCACAGTGTACCTGTAAGCACGTGCAGTGGTAATGCACAGTGTACCTGTAAGCACATGCAGTGGTAATGCACAGTGTACCTGTAAGCACGTGCAGTGGTAATGCGCAGTGTACCTGTAAGCACGTGCAGTGGTAATGCGCAGTGTACCTGTAAGCACGTGCAGTGGCAATGCGCAGTGTACCTGTAAGCCCAGGGTGACAGACTGAGTAGGTTGACCGGGATTTGAGACCTGGTGTCGGACTGTGAGTGCCCGCCGGATGGGCAGCTCAGGTTGTAAGTTTCCAGTTGAAGTGTGTGATGGAAAGCGCTGAGCACTCCAACAGAGAGGCGCCCGAACCTCTGCTCTAAAATCTCCTCAGGTAAATCCGCACAGCGTCTGCGTGTCCCCCTCTGTCCCCGCACATCCCAGCTCACCGACACCAACAGCAGCACCGACACGAAGCGCCACCCACGCATACTGCAACCCACGCAACCCAGAATTGACTTCACGATTCCAGTACTGCTGTATAAAACGCTACGTGTACCAGCTTCTGTAGGTCGTTAACTCTCTTTACACCATCAGACTTGAACTGCTCCTGGCTGGAGCTTCAGCTTCTTCAGAGTTTGTTCTAAAGTCCTGAACAGTAAAAGGTGGAACGGCAGACAGCCTGATCTACTTGAATTGTTCTTTCTTTACTGAGTCTCAGAGTGAAAGTTCTCGTGTGGCCGTGATTTTCCGCGGTGGCGTTTTGTGCCAAGGTCTGGAGAATTTAAGACTCAAGACTCTTGCAGAGCACCGTTGCTTAATATCTACACATCTAGACATGATGAACTGAGAACATGAGTAGTAGTTAATTTACTTGATTTGGTAAAATTATCAAAATACCTGCTTGCCACAGTCGTAAGAAAACTATATTGTGGTTAAAAGTTGACACACAGTTGGGTGACAGGAAAACACCATATCTGAACAAATCCATCTCAGGGCAATGTGGGCACTCAACCACATGAGCAATGGAGAGTCAACAAGCTTGTAATGTTAATTACTTAGCAAAAATCATGCTCATTTGTAAACCTCAACAGTTGAAGTATAAATTCTTGCATGAAAATAACTCATTGACTAAAGGTGACTTTTCTTACAGTTTTGGCAAATATTGCTACTTAACATTGTCCTGCAAAATGATTCTCATGCTTTTATTCTTCTTCAGGCCATCACATCAAAATAAGTATGATTTGAAACCAAACTAAACTTATACAACCGTAAAACTGTAAACAGATGATCTGAGAACATGAGTACGACTTAATTTACTTTATTTGCTAAAATTATATAAATACCTGCTTGCCACAGTCGTAAGAAAACTATATTGTGGTTAAAAGTTGACATACAGTTGGATGACAGGAAAACACCTTATCTGAACAAATCCATCTCAGGGCAATGTGGGCACTCAACCACATGAGCAATGGAGAGTCAACAATCCACATAGGGTGTTTTTGTAGGTAAACATGAGCGGGAAATTCTTTTATCCAATGGAAGAAGAGGATCAAGGTTTTTGAGTGTGCTTCCCACTCTACCACCATTAATATTTAAACATTAAATGGAACCATGTAGTACCTCATGTCAATCAATTAACTTTAGGGCCAAACGAGGCAATCATGGTTGACTGGAGATATGAGATTGTCAATAGCTTGTGTAATAATGAAAGTTAAACATAAATATATATGGTGTTCTTGTCATGAATGTAACCAATAGTGTAAAACATGACATTAATACACAATTAACTTTATATTACAAGCATGTATTACTTCACTGTGTAGTGTTCAAACAGTTTTTGTCATGTAGTATATTCCTATTAATGTTTTACAATGGTCATCACCTACATAACTTCGCTAACACATCAAACTATAATTGTATATATTAAATCATTCTGGTAACAGGTCATCACCCAACTCTTCATCTGCAAATTCATCCTCATCTATGCGTTTCTTTGCTGCAGTCTTTGGTCTTTCCACTTGCGGTCCCAAAGGGTCAACATAGGAAGCATCTGAAAATATGAAGAATCAAGTTAAGGAGTTCAAGGATAAATGCTTTTCCAGCTGTTCACCAATGCAATATAGCTTCCTTAATATTCACAGATAACAGATAGATGTTGACCATGGGAACTATTAATGTTTGGTTAATAGATTATTCCTCGGTTCAGTTATTCCCTCTGAAGCTTAAAATGCTTAAAGATGAATGCTCACCTATATTTTCTGGTGTGGTTGCCTCATATGGTTCATGGGTGCCGGGAAGTGACCTTAACTTAGCACTCAGCCGCTCTCCCTTTGCACTGGTACCATAGCTGCTCTGTCCACTGTCTACAAATCACATCCAGAAATGTCAAGTTGCCAGCATTTCAGAAATGAGTCTCAGAGGTGAAATCACTTAAAACAAAATGATAGAAGAACCTCTTTAAAGCATAGTAATGCTTTTAAATCATTTTGGGTTTTTTGTTTGTTGAAATAGTATCTCTCACTTGGAACTCACGATCATGGTTGTTTTAGCTGAAGTGCTTTTGTTATTCAAACCTGGATCTCACCAATGGTGAGCAACCATAATAAACTCCTTTGCCAAATGTCATTATTGTTTTAATATACTTTGATGTATGGATGGGCTGTTAGGGAAAGTTGTTCAAGATTTATTTTACACATTAGGATATCAGTTTTCCAGACTGTGTCAAGCAGGTAAAGGGCTTTATTTTATTGTTTGTACTGTGTTGAAATATTCTTGCATAGTGGGTGGAATTTCCTGCACCACAGCACATACCTCTGGCACACTCAATCTCAGAGCAAGAGACAGAAGACCAAACAGATTGTGTAAGAAATGGGAGGGCAGAGAACTAGAGAAAAATAGACAAGTGTTTGTGTTTTGGAATTTTTAATAATAGTAAAGTGAGATTAGTGAGGGTTCTGTGCAACTCTGCAATCATCTTTTTGGATAAAGCATCTGCTACTGAATAAACATAATGTAATGTTCGTTTTAATGGGATACATGGGCTTCACTTAGAAAACAAGTAAACTACTCAGTTAAATCACATTATGTTAACCATTTCTGTTCTGGAAGTGTTATATTATGCAAAATGTTTTCTTGTCATTCTTTGGGACCATGCATCCATCTGGATTTGTCCACATTTGCAGTTGACATACACCCATGCATGCCATTTGTCTTCCCTGGGGTAGATGGGATCTTCCAGCAAGACAATGGCCAGAAACATTCAATACTGGTTGATCAAACATAACCAAGAATTCCATTAGAATGCCGCCCTAATTCCTCAGACTTTAACCTAACTGAGCATCTCTGGGACCACCTGAATATTTGTTCTGTAGTTTGGGATTCACTGCAGTCAGTATGGTTCTAGGTACCTGTGACAACCTACCAGTACTTTATTGAGTCACTCATAGCCCGTGTATCTGTTCAGGATATTAATTTGACAGTGTATGTCATTATGAAATTTGTGCTGGTTAACTAGGGGCAATTAAATATAAAAACAAAATAATGTTTAGAAACCAGATTAGATTATGCTAAAAATTAAACGGCTTAAACAAACATACAAGCAACTTTAGATGATAATGGTTTCATTTCAATATTTTTTAATATTTGATGAGAACTAGGGTTTCTGTTCTGCTGAATAATCTCAGAGGATCGGTGTATGCTCCAGGGATGTTGTGTTATTGATATTCTTATATTGCTTGATTTTTTACCATTAGTTAGTTCAGTTCTCTGGAAGTTGTCCTACTGCTGAAGTGTAAATGAAACCATCATAAAAGTATGAAAGGCATTCACACTGCTCTGTTCTTAATCCATCTCATTGGACCGGAGAGGAGGTCAACAATAGAATAATTGGCCACTTACCACTACTGGCACTGCCTTCTCTTCGGCCTCGAAGGCTGCTTTCCCTTCCTGACTTCACTCTCTATGCAAGAGACAAGTGGTATGTGATATGTGAACATCACAAGCAGCTGCTGGACATCCAATAAAAACATTGTCAACCAATGTGTTAACTGTAGATATGATTAACTCTGAGGAGATATTCTGGTCCACAGTTTCTCCACGCTATTATGGAGCTCACAAACAGGCTTTTCTTCTGGAATCCTTTTTCTGAATCCTGTTACTGATTTAAAAACCTCTTGACCTAAAACAGCTGTTTCTTTTTCCAAAACATTCCCTTAAATTCTTCAGTAATAAATCAGTACTGAAGTATGCAAATATATGTTGCCTTACTTGTCTCTCGAAACAACATTCATTATTATGTGTTGCATAGATTTTAAAGCATCATAAATATTAACTACATATTTTATGTCAATTTTGATCGGCATCCTGTAACTGCATCGATTTTGAGCGTATGATTCAGACGTGGTAACCCGGAGAGGTTATTACACTGAATTAAAGTGTTCAACCAGCGGATAAAGTGCATTATAATGCTAGAAGTATCCAATGAAATGAATCATCATTCAGGCAATATAGTATATTTATTCCATGCATGTGTTCCTAATAAAGTGGTCACTAAATGTATAGAGTTGTGGATCTACAAATAACTCAAACATAATCAAAGCAGATGTATCATGCATTACCTGCTCTCTGATTTCCTTCATCTTTTCCACTTTCTTGAGCTTGGTGGCATATTCCTGTACCTCCTTCAAGCCCATATCTTTGCACAACCTTACAAGGAATCGTAAACCTAACCAAAGAAAAAATCATTCAGTTATTGTTTTAACAAACAATAATGTCTGTTAAAAGAAAATGGATAAATTGTATTTGGTACATTCTGTATTTTCAGGGAATTTGCGATGGATGTCCTTGTATGTCTCAAGTGCTTTCTGATAATTTCCTAAGGGAAACAATTGTAATTTATGAATAGAGTAACATAAATAACGTTTTAGTATAATAATAATAATAATAATAATAATAATAATAATAATAATAATAGTATTAATAATAATAATAATGATAATAATAATAATAATATGTAACAATCGTCATACCACTTCTCCTGTAACAGCTAGCCATCATCAACTGCCATACAACATTATTAGGCCTGCAATTAAATGTTTCATAAATTTCTCATCATAAAATAACAATATGTAATTTATTTTAATAGAATTTATATTTGGACAGAATATATATTTCCACCTTAAATGTTACCTGCTCATTCAATTGTAAAACAAGCTGGAATGATCGAATGTGTAAATAAAAATAATATGGTTGCATAATTGTACACACCCTCTTCAAATTAAGGATGTAGCTCACATTTACACACAAAAAAGAATGATATTGTAAAAAATAAAAGGCTGCTTCGGTAAGTTTTAGTTATTACATTATTTTAACTTGCATGTATCTTTACTTTACATTCCAGGTCGATTATTCATCTTGATCACAAACAAAACTAAAAGTACTTACTGAATAAGTGTTGCCCTCTCAAAATACTGAATTGCCTTTTCACAAAACTGAGTATCAATATAATATGCTCCCAGCCATTCAATGACTTCAATGTTTGATGGGAAGTATCTAAATGACTGGAAAGAAAACAGTTTGTGAAGGATATAAATCCTTGATACTATAAAATCAATGAAAAGTAGTGCAAAGGAATCAGGCCTTGCCTCATAATAGTACTGGAAGGCTTGTGACTTGTCACCCTCATTGTCATACAACTCTCCCAGCTTAGATAGTGCTCGAGGGT
>JAYDZG010000010.1:8710129-8735946 GCA_034509265.1 Microcambeva bendego
AAAATGTGTCTTACCACTGTCAAACCAGCAGATGGCAGCATAAATGTTGATGTACCCCAATGGATTACTAGTATTTGTTCATGTTCCGCTTAACCATATCAAAAACAGTTTAATATATATGTTTTCTGATTTATTAATTCTCTAATTCTTGAAATGTAAAAGATTTACAATATCTTTCAATTTATGGGTGCGGTAACAGGCACTTAATTGCTGGCAGGGCGTGTATGGAGGTGCAGATAATTGACATTTCACCCTTTAACTGTTAGTCCGCTGTACATAACTGAGCATTAATTTACTCTTGATAAAACGCTTTATATTTGTCATAATAAATAGAAACCTTCTTTACCGAGGTGCTGGCTCATTTACTATTTGCAACCTTTTAATGTATACTTTTTTCTGAGATCTAGGTTGTCGCAGCTGCAGCATCTTGAATGTAGACCCGCACATTTACATTAATGTAAAATGTTTATAGTGGCACCTTGGCTACTGTTGAAACTAAACTTTACTCAACCCAAGGAACGGGGATGTCCGATTTCGTACATGGATGTTGAATGCGATTTTACAGATGCGCGCTGAACCAAGTTACCGCTAGATGGCAGTGAAACACTCAGAAATACGCTCCTAGTAAACGTAGGTATTCTGGATTAAGTCCCTTCCACACATCACATCAAATAATAGTTTAAACTTGATAGAAATTACAATTGGGTACACTAGATGGTAGTTCGTATTTTTATTTTGTTTAGTATGTAATACTTTATACAAATAATAATAATAAAGCTTTACCTATTTGTGCTATTCAGTTGTTGCCAAACTGAATTTGATGGATCAATTTAAGTTTATTTAAGAAATTTTATTGTTAATGCGTTTTAAAGATTAAAGGTTTGTGTGTGTGTGTTGAGGGTGGGGGTAGTAGGGGGTGGGCGTGGGCGTGTGCTCCAGGGCTCATGGCACACATGCTCACATTCCCCAGGGCGCAGTGAGAGGACCGCAATGGCCTATAGAGGGACTCGGCCACGCTTCACCCAAAGCACCCAACTCATCATATGTAAGCACTAAATGTTCCTGCTAAACTCCTACCTCGAGTCTTGTGTACAACATTAAATGGGCCAGCTGCTTGCGAGAGATTGTGGTATGCTGCTAAACTTTCAGGGTTTTGGAGGAGAGGTCATCTAATGATGCCATCAGTGACTTTTTCAACTGTGCATGGCAGCATCGCTCCAAGGTATGTCTGAGCATAGGTATGTTTGTCTCACACAGACTTTAGCACATTGTATTAAGTATGACGTGAAATGAATGGAACAAAAGTAATTCTGTCACTTTCCATTTGTCTCACTTGCTGTCATCAGGTCTAAACTGAGTGCATTCCAAAGCTCAGAAATAAAAGAAACAATATTTTTTGTTCTTTCTAAAACCAGCATTAACAGCATTAATAATAATACTTTAATCTAAATAATTCACTAATGTGTAACATTTGTATATCTGAATGCATTTTACATCACTTGACATATAAAGCTAAAATATGACATTTAAGGCCATAAACTATGTTTTTGATAGTGGGTGCAGGTTATCTCTCACTGGTTTTAGTTGGAATATTTTATCATATTTATATCATGTAATGCAAGGAAACTTCATCAAGTTAATATCAACTTATTACAAGCTGCTAGTTTGTTGCTTTTGTGTTTGGTTCTATTAGAAAAAAAAAGAAAAAAAGCCGAAGTACATGGCTTGTGTTTAACACTGAAATATTACAATCTTCAAAAATATTTATCAATTTCTATTTCAATATTTGTATAATTTGTGGTGTGATTCATCCTACATGGTGCTAAACTAAATTTGAAACTTGGTGATTTGTTGGCACTAATGTATTGTATTAGTGCAGAATTTATGGAAATTAATGACTTCTTGTTGTCTTTAATGGACAGGGCACATCAGGACCCTACACAACAGTATCTACTTAGTGCCCTCAACTGTTTTTGTAGCTTCTAATGTTGATCTCAGCACATGCCTGCTAAGCAGTGGAGCGAACAGGTGAGAGTGAAAAAGCCTGTGTGATGGTATAATGTGTGTATGAATGTGTCACCATCAGAATTGGCTGCACATACCAGGCTTGTTGAACGCTTAAAAAACAATCTTTAGTCCTTTTGCTTAAAAGAGATTTGGATATTTAACCACAGATAGATGAAAAGCTTTGAATGTTAGTACAGGACAGCTGTGTGAGTACAACGGTGTACAACCCAAATATAATTTCCCTATCTCCCATTCCTCATTCATTTTCCCTCTACTTGGGTATGTTTACTCTAGACTGTACTTTCTCCATAGGGTGGAATTCGTGAAGCATGGGTGACTGGAGCTTTCTTGGGCGACTTTTGGAGAACGCTCAAGAACACTCGACAGTGATCGGCAAAGTTTGGCTGACCGTTCTCTTCATCTTCAGGATCCTGGTGCTGGGAGCAGCAGCTGAGGAAGTCTGGGGAGATGAACAGTCAGACTTTACCTGCAACACTCAGCAGCCTGGTTGCGAGAATGTTTGCTATGATGAGGCTTTCCCCATCTCCCACATCCGTTTCTGGGTTCTGCAGATCATCTTTGTGTCCACACCAACTCTTATTTATCTTGGTCACATACTCCACATCGTCCGAATGGACGAAAAGCGCAAGGAGCGGGAGGACGAAGTCCGAAAGGCGAGCAGACTCCAAGAGGAGAAAGAACTCCTGTATAGAAATGGAGCAGGTGAAGATTGTGGCAAAGGAAGTGAGAAAAAAGAAAAGCCACCGATCAGAGATGAGCACGGCAAAATCCGCATCAGAGGTGCACTGTTGCGCACCTACGTGTTTAATATCATTTTTAAGACGCTATTTGAGGTTGGGTTTATTTTAGGTCAGTATTTTTTGTATGGCTTCAAGCTCAGGCCACTGTATAAGTGCTCACGGTGGCCCTGTCCCAACACTGTGGACTGCTTTATTTCCAGGCCCACAGAGAAGACCATCTTTATCATATTCATGCTTGTGGTGGCTTGCGTATCGCTTGTGTTAAATTTAATAGAGATTTATCACCTCGGATGGAAGAAGGTCAAACAGGGCATGACCAATGGATATGTTCCTGAGTCGTTTGCTAACAATAATGCAGTGGAAATAGAATCTATACCTACTGCGCCCAGAACTGCCCTTGCCACCCTTAGCTACCCACCCAAATATCACGAGGTAGCGGCAGGTAGTGGATCATTCCTGCAGCCTGAGTCAGCATCCTCCACAGCAGAGTTCAAGATTAATCCTCTGCATAAAGAGCCAACCGCTTTCTACATCAGCAACCACAGGCTGGCTGCTGAGCAGAATTGGGCTAACCTGGCCACAGAGCAGCAAACTATGGAGATGAAAGGACCTGCGCCTTCTCCCTCTTATGCCACCTCCACCTCTTCTTGTGATAATGTGCAGGGTCCCAGTGATCCCCCACCTCCTATAATCGTACCCAGGGGAGGCATTTTAACTAGCGAGAAATGTCAGCCAGAGGAAGGCTATGTCATCACTACAGTGGAGATGCATGAGCCGCCTAACCTGTCTACTGACCTCCGGCGTATGAGCAGGGCCAGCAAAATGAGTAGCTTAAGAGCAAGACACAATGATCTGGCTGTCTAGTAACCTCCAGCCCACAGCTGTGGCTTTATATATTCTCCCTCACTGAGCACTTGATTAGGTCTACTTATCTGGTACTTTCATTTATTATTTTAGAAGCTCCGTCTACTATGCAGATAAACTGTGTGAGTATACAATTGCTGACTGAATCGCATCTGTTGTTTTAATTTTTAACTGAAAGGGAGACTCACAGGACCACCACTGACCAGATTTTTTAGCTGGCAGACCATTCTCAGCACTGCAATAACACTAACATGGTAATAACATGATCACTTGGGTTGTAGGATGTGCATTAGTGTACACCTCCCTGTAAGTACAAAAAGGACAGTGAATTTTTTTTTAAATCCAAAACATGGATGAAGCTGATACACCTATACCAGTACAACCCACAGTATATAATTACCAAGTTAGTGTTATTTGCTGTGTAACCAAAGATCATCTTGTCAGTGGGGTTCCTTTCCATTTATGAATGGCAAAAAGGTTGACTAGGTGTACTGCATAAGGATAGATATATAAAATATAATTGTATAATTTTCTATTCTGGTTTATGTAGGAGTGTTTAAAATTTCAAATAACTGCTGCTATTTTTATCATTTTATTACAGAGCTCAGAATGGTCCACCACCCAAATAACATCTGGTCAGTGGAGGTACCATGGGTGTCTCTTTTGAATGATGACAAAATGTAGAGTGCAACAGAAGGTCTAGAGTCAGTAACTAAGCATTCATCTCTGTGCTAGTTGCATATTACAAAATAATCAACAAATATACCATATGTTGGTGTACCTAATAAAGTGCTCAGTACGTATATATAAGTTCTAGTTTCTTGAGTGTTACCAAAGGGGATTAGAATAACTGTTAGAGCTGTGAATTAGTGATTTGTAGTGTTAAAGTACAGTTCTCAGGGGTTGACAGCTCACAAACCCGGATGGCCAGATCAGGCAGATTTCGTATCCCGGTTACTAGCCCAATGAACAGTCCACAGCTTTTCCTAAGAATTTAATTTGATATTAATTCTCCAGATCGTTCATCATGGTGGTGTGACAGAGAATATGAACCGCTATGAGACGATTCTAAATGCTTTTACTCACGGTGCCTAACTAGGGTATACGTTGTCTTTGTGCTTAACAAAAAAAAGGAACTGCATGAACTGTTTGGCTAACATACTGAATGTGGTGTTCTCTGCTAGCATTGCATTTCTTTTACTTGACATATTTAAATGTGAAAAGATGACACACACCCACACACCCACCCACCCACACACACACATACACACATACACTTAAAAACTTGTTTAAAACATCTTTAAAACAAACTGGCAGTTAAATGATGATATGACGTTCTCAGTGAGAGTTAGTAGTGGCAGCACATAATGCAGTCTGTAGTTTTCTTTACAGCAAGCACAGGACCTGGGTTCGAATCTCATTCTGAGTTTTTAAGATCCTTTTGTGTTCAGTTAGCATGTTCTTAATGTTTCTGTCTGAAATATCTCCATGTGACATGTTTCACCATCCCTTTAACCAAATAAATCAAACCCACTGCAACCCTGACCTGGATAAAATGCTGATAATAAGTGTATAAGCTAAACAAAACATCATACATAGTCTCTTTTATTTAAAAGGTCTCGTTGACCAGCTCATGAGGCTAGAAAAGGACATATTAGGATTTATAGATAGGGTTGTTGATATGTTTTTGGACTTGTCTATTCCTGAGCTTATCCCCTACGTTTTTGTCAAATTATACTTGAAAAATTTAAATCAAATGAAAATGCATTTATCAAATGTATTTACTACAATTCTAATCAATTCTTTAACATTACTTAGAAAAATACCTGAAGTAGATATTCAGTAATACACTTTGAGTTAATTTCATTTTTATCAACCACTTTATCCTGGTCAGGTCCGCACTGGTATACCATGGACAGGGTACTAAGCCATTGTAAGGCTTCAGCCATCCTCCCCTTTCCTTAGACATAGTCAATTATGTTTGTGTAGAAGCCAATCTGGTTAATAGCACCATTGAAATTCAAGCAGGGGTGGGTTAGCATACCAGACCATTTCGCCACCTGAGCACCTTTGCCCCTTTGAGTATTTATAATGATATAACCCGTTACCTTCCAAGTTACATACCAGGCTAACTATTCCCCTCCCAATCTTAAATGTACTGGTTTGATTGATTCTGAATAACTATCCAACTGAGCATCCTGGAACATAATAATGTTAGAAACATTGTGGGGCAGCCTTGGAGAACTGGGCTTGTGATCAGAAGCCAGTTCGATTTCCAGAGCCAACACGTCATGTCTGAAGTGCCCTTGAGCAAGGCACCCAACCCCTAACTGCTCTCCAGGTGCCGTGGCTAGAGCCGCCCACCGTTTGGGCACTCACTGCCCCCTAGTGTTCACTATTTTGTATATGTGTGTTTCACTGCACAGATTGGGTTCATATGCAGACAGATTCTAAAACAAACAAACAAATATTACAGATTGGGCAGCCCGCCACAATGGATGACATATCGATCAGAGTGTTACCAAGAGGCCCATTGTAATGGATTTACAAGTCTTTAAGGTCTTTTTGGATGCCATTAAGTACAGCCAAATTTTCCAGTTAATCATTCAACCCTCTAGTCGCTGGTCCACCTTCTAACAGGACACTAACTCTAAACACATCACCAAAAACAAGATGATAAGGGAAAGAAGTTAGAGCTCTGACCTGGATTCTGTAGAAAATATGTGGAGCTCTGTTATTGTAAACTGCAATAAAATGTTCTGTAAATACAAATACAATCCAGCAAAGATGGAATTTCAAAAGCATCCTTTAAAACTATTTGTTTGAGCAGGATTAAATATACTTGTTTTAGTTAGGGTCCACTAGGGTTGTTGTTTAGGTGCAGATTTGATAAGATTGCAAATACAAAACCCTCAGCTGAAAAATACCAAATAATACTATATAAAGCAGTAACATTAAAGTATATGCTGTTTCTTTTAAGTACACTGGTACATGTAATGTGGTTCAGTTTTACAGCTGTATATACTACAAAATTTATTTTCTTGGTTAACTACTGCCATGAATTTAATGAGTGTTGTGGAATATTGATAGAAATGCATTGGGATAAAAAATATTCATATATACTAAAGGTTTTAACTTGACAAAAAACACAAATTCAAATATACCTAGTTTCAAGTAGTAAATCTTTTTTTAACTGGTAAAATGTACCTACTTTTTTTTAAGTAAATCTTATCTTAATTATAATAGTAATGTTCCCCAATGGAGACCATTTTTGCACACATGTATTGATGTAGATTTTGTGTTTTGTGGTCCCTTGAGTTTAATTTAAGGCGGCACCACTTGATTAGAATGAGTTCTTAAGATTTTGCTTTCAGATACACCTTTGTGTGTCTGATTATACCATAATGTGAACACAAATGTACCACTTTACTCAATATTTTAATGGTTTAATTAAAAAGTGCCTTTCATAATCGGTTCACGGTTACCTACAGTCAGTCTGAATATGTCAAAATGTTTTGTTTCAAACATATCAATGAGAAGATGTAACGAAATTTAACTCAACTTTACATCTTATCTAGTTCTATGTTATGATTACAGTCATACTTAATACTAACTGCAGCTAATTAAAAAACAACACACTTTTATCAATTAACCTCTTCGCCCTGCACACACAGTATTTACAAATGCCTGTTGTTTATCCACTGACATTTTACTGCACGTGTGTTGCCATCTTTGGTTTTTAAAAGTTTACATTTTAGATAGATTTTTGCACAATTAGGTGAATCAAAGTGTTTGAAGATCCTTTGAGGAAAATGTCTTAAGAAAATATAGAGACGGTATTATTTAATAGAACTGACATTAGATGGGATCTACAAACTCTGGGACTGTGGGGTATGAAAACTGACTTCCCAGGGTTTGATTTTTAAACTTTTAGCCAGAAAGGCATGAAATGAACTTTTAAAATTTGTATCTTTGTATGCTTGTATTTCTTTAAGATATCTACATATTTACTTTAAGACCCAGACATGATGTAATAATCTGTAGCATTTACTTGCTATAATGCAGATATTTTTGAATTAATCTCATGCAGAGCAATATTACTCTAATCAGGGAACACCATCTATATATGCTCAGAACAGCAGGTTGTTTAATGCTGTCTTAAGAAAATTGAGCTGTGTATTATATTTTGTAAAAAAACACGTTGATGTAAATGTTCATTTACCTCAATTGTTTACAAATCTCTTAATAAACCTTTTGTACAATAATTCTTTTTGAGATTGTTTTAATGACTTTCTGTTGTCAAGTCTGTGCACACTAGAAAGATAGACTACAGTGCCTTTAAATTCTGCCTTTAACTTTGTTACTTGTGCTTTTACAATTTGTAATTAACGTTAGACATTGTTGACAGTTAGATCTTATTTAACATTTTAAAAACAGGTTTATATCATTTATTTAGAAGCAACAGGCATGTGTATGTATTTTTAAAGTACGAACACTTACTGACATATGCCTTTCAAACTTATCACTCCCTGACACCAAATTCCACAGGGGGTGAGAGGATGTGATATTGAGTTTGACGGGAGGCAAACATGACAAGTTACTCTCACATTTCTCATAGTACACATACAGTTCTTTTTACATATTTTAAAAAACTCACACGACTTACATGTATTAGTTTGTGGGTCATAAAAGTCAGGTACACAGTTCTAGATTGAAGAAGTTTGTGTAGTGCAAGAATGGACAAACATTCTTTTTTACAAAAAGCCAATTATTTCTAAACCATTACACACACTATTACACATTCTATACCCATTACACATTATTTCTAAACACTTATACATACCTCTGTCCCAACTTCCTGGAGTTTGTTGCAGGCATTTAAATTATTGTTTTGTTTCTATGTACCAAATACAGTGAAGTTGATTAGTGAAATCATTTGAAATAGTTTCTTACTGCTTGTATTAGTTAAATAAACTTTCAAGAGAATTAAAGCATTACAGATTCTTCTACTCTTTATTGAGTCTTGTCAAACCGCTTAACTTTTTGGTAAAGACTAGGACTAGGTTTTTTGAGTATGAATGCCAATGCTTTAGAAAAAATAACCATTTAAGCGTAATTAAAAATCTAACAATTATGTTTTTGCATTTTCATGTTCTTTAAATATTAATAAAGTATTTCCTACCTCACATCATATTTAATAGGGATCAGCATAAGGTGTATAGATAGTGAAAGACATAAGGGCTGAATTTTGTTTAACAATGAAAAATATGAGTTATTTTGATTTTATTAAACTAATAAAATACACTTTTACTTAAAATACAATGGGATCCATGTTGGGCTCTTCAGATTGCTCAGGTAAAGTTCTGTATCAGGGTTAAGAAATGTAAAGCTGTTGAGTATACTGTACAAATACAAAAAAACATGTTCCTACTTTAAATTATTTTGCACTAGCATTAAGCTATGTTTGATAGGGTTTCATACCTTCCGTCTTGCTTTAAATGTTAAAACATAGGAAATCCTGAGAACGGTGTATCAAGTATTGAATTAGGGGGATAGAAAATTTAGAAAGCATGTGTTGGATCAGTTGGCTGCAGAGTGTCATGAGATAGACTGTTAGTAACGGGACTCATTGTTAGCTGTAAAGAGAGGTGTCTATGTGGGGCCCTGTAGCACCAGCACAAAGAGGACAACACTGGCAGTTATTTATAGCTGTTAATCACCAAGACAATTCAACCTAGCCTCAGGCGTGGCATTTTTCCAGCAGTCTTCCAGCCACATTTTGTGTACTTATAATAAAATAATAAATCAATTATGTTGTCATTCATGAATTACTTAATTGAATCTTCTTAAATAACCACTTAATATTTATGTCAATCGAGGTAGCAGTAGGTCTGAAACCAATTTAAAGCACTGAGGATAAGAATACTTATCAAAACAAGTTGATGTAGTACACACCCTGGAGTACTTGGGTAAACACACCACATTTCTACATCTGAACACCCATTTTGTAAAAAGCCAAATCATATTTATCTTAAAGGTGAAAGAAAGATAACCACTGTAAATCCATTATGTGACAAAATGTTTCCCAATGATGTTTGTTTATTAACGTCATGCTATACACTTGGTTACATTCATGACAGGAACACAGTAGATATTTAGGACACAAGTTTCATTAGAACAAAAGTTTTATATCATGTTTTCGCTTGCATGTTTTTGGACTGTGGGAGGAGCCCTCACCTGGGGATCGAACCTAGAACCTTCTTGTTGTGAGTGCTACCCTCTTAGCCACCATGCCCCTCCCTTCTCAATGATGTTATTCTAGAATAATACTATGTGAATGAATGACATTTCCCCAATACTGACAGCTAAAGTATTAGTATTTAACAATGCTGTATTTTTTACCTGGCTGTGGTGTCTTCTACAGCCTCAGCAATAACAGCATTTATTCATAAATGTTTACCCCTCATTCATGGTATAGTTATGTTAATTCTTTTAGAATAAGGCATTTTTGAGATAGATTTTACACATATATTGTGTAATTTAAGTGTTTATAGGTCTGTGTAGCCCCAGAAAAACATCACACACGTCTAAAATTTGTTGTAACAAAAAATGTGAGAAATGTAGTTGTCATCCATTCTGTTCCTCGTCTCTACTGTGCAGATGAACTCTTTGTTGCCCTTGAACACACACTGGCACTGTGTCCCCTCCCATCTGTTGTTTTATAATTAAATGGTGACATTAGTACATATCATGTGATTCCAAAAGAATTCATCAAACATTAAAGGGCCTAATCGCCACCTATAGTCTGCCCTCGTCCCTGCCATGGCTCGATCCCAGTTGACCCTGCTGAGGGCAGCACTTTCTTTATGTGCCTTGAAAAGTCTGGGGATTGAGCTCAAACAAAAAAACCCGCAAGGGTAAAAAATGTTTTACGTCCACCCACCCTATTGCTTGCCTGGCTGTGTGCACTGGGTCATTTTTGTCTATGTCTAGATTAAAATAGAGGGTATTTGAGAATGTCCAATTTTAAAAGAAAAAAAAATACAGAATAATTATTTAATGTGCACTGAGGCTTTAGGTCTTTAGACACACACAACTCCACACCTGTACTACATCTGCTAATGAAATGCTGAGGTTCTATCATAAAAGTTAGAAACACATGTTAATCGATTCAATACCGCCATTACATTTTAGATCCACCCCTAAATGATTGTAATGTTCACCTTCACACCCAGCAATGAGCCCCCTCTAATGGACGACCCGTACCATAGAAAAGCTTCATTTTATGTCCTACAAGCTTGTAAGGCAAAAACAAGTGTATATACACCATACACTTGTTTTAAGGGATATTTGACTTTTATCTGGATTTATTCTATGTGAATTAATTAAAAAAAGACAGGGGTTTCTAATCTTGGGGGCAATAATGATTAACATGGTATCTATAAAGGATAAATGAATTAAATGTTCTGTTCATTTCCATTAACCAATCATCCTAATCAGGGTGGGGTAGGGGTGCTGGAGCTCCTCAACGGGCACAAGGGTCATGGTAACACCTTGGACGGGCGGGGCGCCAGTCCATCGCAGCTTCATACAGGACAATCCGGTGTCTCCAATCAATCTGGTAACATGTTGTTGGATTGTGGGAGGAAGAGTTCCCGGAGAAAGCCCACATCGACTCCATGCAAATTTTACACAGACCTCACTGTGAGGCAAGTGTTACCCACTAAGCCACCGTACCACCACTATTAACTTAACGTATTATATTGATTTAATGAATGAATTTTGTGTAGATGAGCTTGTTTTTTTTTTCTATTTCATTCCCTCTAATTTAGTTTAGTATCCAATTACCCAATCTAATCACACTTACTCTTTACTGATGTTGAGCTCCACCCTGACTGAGAAGAGCCCCCACGACACGTGTGAGAGAAACACACTTATCCCCATTACCTCTCATCTCAGTGCAGATGCATTCAATCAGCCAGCACAGGTCTCGAAAGATGGAATCGAAACAACTCACTTCTCCTCAAGTGACCTGAAGTTAAAACTTGGATTTTTAATCCTTTCCTTGTTGCTTGACGTAATAAAAGATGAAAACAAAATATCACCAGTAAAAGGAAAACGAGTCTTTAAGATGTTTGGTGTTTGTTTAGACAGGCCAACCATCGTTTGGCAAATTTGATTCTATTATTCTGACGAAAACAAGTATTTTCTGATAGAAATCGAGAAAATTAGTCAGCTGCCAAAGATGTCATGTGTATTGTCTTGTCAAAGATTACAAATGTTTCCCCTTATGAAGGTATTCCAAAACAAATAAACCCTTTGGGATAGTTGCAGTTTCCTTTCTGTTTTTAATTTATATCATGTGCCGTTTTATAATGTTCAGCCATCACCACTAATCACTTTATCCTGACTGCAGTTGCTCTGGAACTACAAGGAGATTTTGGACACATCCCTGAAAAGAGTATATTGCCACCTTGTGCCCATTTCCTAACCTTTCAAAGAGAAATTCAATAGTTATGAATAGTCAATACGCCCCTATTTAACATTTCATTTGAAAAATATTTCTGCAGTCGAACAAAAACGTAAAAAAAATGTTTTGCTGTAAATACATGCTGTCATATTACAGCAGACGGTTCAAGAAGTTTTCAAGTCTCAAAGGTCACTTTTACATGCCACATCAAGGTCACATGCCAGCTACAGCATTTCCACACCTCCGCCTTCTTTTCTCACACACACTTCACCAGGCAGTGGACTTCTAAAAATATCACAGAATCAACAAGACGGTTTAGATTCAATCCAAAAGACTTTCAAATAACCCTGCACATGAACTACAATATCAATGAATCTTCACATATATGGGTACTGAAGCTTTAAAAGACAAACAGGACAGAAAAACTCAATTAACAAAAAAAATGACTACTTGTTTTCTGAATGTTGATGTATTAAAGCTACATAGCAACTGCTTTGCATCAAATCAATACTGTCAGTTTCTTGTTTTGCCTTTATAAACATCCTCTTTGCTCATCGTTATAAGAAAAAAGCCAAATTGCTATCATAAAGTGCACACATTTTCTTTGGTCTTAGTCCAGTTCGATTGTGTGATTGGCTAGGTGTCCCTACCTCAATGATTTGGCTGTTTTACACCGGATACTCTTCCAGTCACAACTCTTCTGTTTTTATCCAAGCTGGCTTGTGCGTCCAACCAACCGGCTATACCGAGATTTGAATCAGGGAGTTCAGACTCTCAGCGCTGGTGTGCTCCAAAAATGCAATAAAAACAAGCCTCACAGCAATAAAGTCCTGGGTTTGATCCCCGGGCGCTCCGGGACTTTTCTGTGTGGTTTGCATGTTCTCCCCATGAAAACCAATGCAGAACGAGTGTTCCCATCAACCTCTCAAGGCAGTACTGTTTAATGGTCATGCTACTACGAAGAACTTCGCTTAACCTGGTTCCCCTTTGCATCAAAGTGCTACTTGTATTGTGTAAAGAGGAAGCCATATTGAACAGGAAGTCCATCAGGTTTTCTGAGCCCGCAGTCATCTGAGCTGGACCAAAATACAGCTAAAACAAATTATTTAAGCATATGCGCTTGTAATTAGGTCAGTTTTAACTTGTTTTTTGTTACTAGTATTATGTTTGCCATGTTTTCAAGCTACACTGAAGTAGATCTTAATTATGAATTCATTTTTTTAATTATGCAATTCTGAAAATGGAATGATTTCAGACTCTTTGATCTCAAAATGTCATAAAATTAAATAAAAATAATAATAATAATAATAATAAAAAAAAAAGATTTTGGACCCAATAGTGGGTCTGTGTGGTTTAAGAAACATAACTTTAATTTATTGGTTTAAAAAACACAAAATATGGAAACTTTTCATTCAGCCATACATTGTTTATCACTTCCAATAAAATAAAATACAGAAAAAAAAAATACTGATGTGCTCGCATTTACCAACACCTGTTCAGTTAACGGTGCACTTTATAACCAAGTGCTTTGTTTATTTAAATTGTAATAAACAAAAAACCTAAACGTCGGTTATGTAGGTTTGACGAAAATAATGCACAACCGTGAGGGGTGTAAAATCGGATCACGTTGTTCAGAAGAACAGCAATGCAAATAAACAATGAATATGACCAGCCTGTCAGCCACCCAACACCAAAATGGAAAGAAAAGTGGGAGCCTAACAGGTGCTGAACGGCCACAGTAAGTTTTTATGCTTTTAATAAAAAAGGGGAAATGGTCAGACATCTCAGTGCGGTCAATAGAAAGACTCGATGGCACCACCTGCAATAAATAAATCTTGTATTTCATCAAGCCTTTGTTGGATTCGTGTTGAGAACATTTGTAGTATTTTATTGGTTTTTGCTTTTAACACACACACACACACACACACACACACACACACACTCACACACAAACTCTCTGACATTACTTCTGAAAATATTTACAGACCACACCAGCCCAATCTGGGCTTCGTAGTTAATGCTACATCACATACACTCAAATTCCTAACAAACGAAGGAGGGAAAAAAAGTACATACATGGAAGAAAAAAGCAGCAGTCTATGGGTTGCTCTTCACAAAAAGCACCAGTCTTCAGAAGCCACTGATGTAGGAATCAGTATTAAGCTTAAACTCCACCGGTCGAGACATACAGTATTCTCATTGCTTATAGCTCTAATAGGATCAGTGTGATTAAAGGGACAGGGGTATGATATAATGTGGGTGCTATGGGTGAACAAACAGCTTTCAGTTTTTTCCTAAATCCCACCCTCGTCAGAGCAGCTCTCCCTGTAGACGTCTCTCACCAGAAGGACTTGAGTTAGAAGGCTTTCGAGGACACACTTTTCTAGAGGGGTTGAGCCGAACCATAGCGGACTACCTGATGAAGAGACCTCTGGCTTCACATAGAAAAAATCTGTCCTCTTCCTCACAGACTCCGGGCTGAGAATAAAAGTAAAGAACCTCAAATCACTTAATTTCAAAGAAATGTATTCATTTATTAAAATCATGTTGTACACACTCTGTAGGAATCAATAGGAACAGGTAGGTTCTGGTTACACAAGCATTATTTATCAGCTAAAGACAATTTTGTATCTTAAATTATCCTGATTAAGTTTTGGACCCACACAGGCACAGACAGCACCGGCAAATTCCACACAAAAAGGACCTGGACTGATTTTAGATTTAGAATACGCTTCATCACTGTGTAGTGAAATTCATCCTCCACATTTTAACCTAATCGGATCAGTGAATCACACATAAACACACTAGTGAACACTAGGGGGCACTGAGCACACGTGCACGGAGCGGTGGGCCGCCCTGGCCACAGTGCTCAGAAAGCAGTTAGAGGTTAGGTGCCTTGCTCAAGGGCACTTCATTAGTGACCGGTCAGCCCTGGGAATCGAATCAATCGACCTTCTGATCACAAGCCCGGTTCTCTAACCACCAGCCCACAGCTGATTCACCACTAGTGCTGGGCGATAAAACAAAGATTTTTATCACGGTTAACTTTTCCTTTATTATGATAATAATAATTCAGTATTTCCTCCTCACTAGCGCGGAAGAGCTACCTGATGATGCAGCACGTGGGTCTTTCGTAAACCTGGCACGACAGCCAATCAGGCTGCATGCTGAACTGCACTAGACGATGCTCAGCGTAAACAGTAACAAACGAGAGGATGGAACATGGAGAGAAACCCAAAAGCAGAAGAGAAGGTGAAAGTGAGCCATCGGATTGTTCCTTTATAAGTCTGGACTTCTTAAATCCTTAATGCATATTATTACGAATGCCCCGCCCTTATTCAGGCCGCTGCAGATGTTTCTGCGATGCTGTTTTGTACTTAATTTCTTTCTAGATCAATAAAGTATCTTAGGTAGAACTTTTAGCATATCGCCCAGCACTATCCACCACACAGAAATAAATGCTAAAGTCAGAAGAGTTTCTCAGACTCACCACTTAGAAAGGTAAAGCTCATACAAACGACACTCGTGTTTTTTAACAGGACAGTGTGTGGAGCCCCCCGAACCGTCAGTGAGCTCAAAGCCTGAACAATCTTCCTCTTTACGTCTCCTCTTACTTGCTGCTGGTTCTGTAAAGAAAATTACAACACAAAGATCAATTGAAAACACGGACTCACTCAATTTCACACAATACTTAAAGACAACAAATCAATTACTTCTAGAACCTTTTCGAGTTCTGGTGTCTGTAACCTATGCTGAGAATCCTCAAGCCTAACTTACTGACCGGATCTTTCGATCACAGTCAATGCTTCAATAACATGAGGGGTTACTTTGACGCTTGGTGTGTAGAAAAAATGCTAACTGGTGCCACTTAGTGGTGAGACTCAGTATTACAGGACAGGATTTGGCCGTTTGAGAGGGAGATTTTTGGTTCCATTCATGACAGGACAAATAATTACTAGTTACACAAGACGGCCAAGTTAGTATTTTCAATTCAAGTCATGTGCCGGTCTTTGGTATGTAGGGGAACCAGGAGCTGCCGGAGGATATCCTCACAAGCACAGGAAGAACATGCAAACACCTCACAGAAAAGACTAGGACTGCTCCCCCTGGGAATCAAACCCAGGACCTTCAAATTCTGGGATGTTACAGTGCTAGTCACCGAGCTTCTGTGCAACCCTGGAAGCAAGAGATCAATTCACCAAAAGTAGAACCCAAGAAGCAAACTTATATATATATATATATATATATTCACTGCTTTGAAATTTGGTCATTTCAGTTCATTTTCTTTAACCCCTTAACCTAATCAGGGTCAGGGAGGGGTTCTGGAGCCTATCCCAGCTCTTCAACGGGCACAAGGCACATGGTAACACCCTGGATGAGACACCAGACCATCGTAGGTACCTACAGGACAATTCAGTGTCCACCTGGTAGCATGTCTTTGGACTGTGGAAGGAAACCCATGTGGACACGGGGAGAACATGCAAACCACACAGAAAGGACCTAGATCGCCCCACTCGGGGATCGAACCCAGGACCTTCTCGCTGTGAGGAAACAGTGCTACCCACTAAGTCACCGTACCGCCCTGCTTTGAAATTTGTCCTCGGTATTTTAACCCAATCCTTGCAGTGAAATGCACACACACACTAGTGAACACTAGGGGGCAGTGAGATATTAAGTGCCAGCTCAAGCGCACTTCCGTCGTGACCCGTCAGCTCTGGGAATCGAACCGGCAACCTTCTGATCACAAGCCTCTATATGGATGCATCATGCAAGGGGGATTTCTTTGCTCCGTTTGAGCCCACCACACTCATGCAGGGCCTGTCTGATCCCAAATCACAGTGGGAAGTGACCTTCATGAAAGAAGTCCATTATTTTTGTGTGGACATCCGGCTCTGATGACACCCTAGTGAGCTTATATTAACTTCCATTAAAAAACCATTAATACTAAGACAGTAATAAAACAGTGATGAATCGGTGATGAATCAGTGATATACAAGACTGTTCTAACAGCC
This sequence comes from Microcambeva bendego, assembly GCA_034509265.1. Lineage (NCBI taxonomy): Eukaryota > Metazoa > Chordata > Actinopteri > Siluriformes > Trichomycteridae > Microcambeva > Microcambeva bendego. The sequence goes on from JAYDZG010000010.1 coordinate 8,727,244, forward strand.
AAGAGAAAGAAGTCATGGGGCTTTACCATGTTGATCCTGTGAGATGGAGGGGATGCGAATACAGACGGTGGTCTCGTGATGATGAGGTTTGGAAGTGCTGGGGCCGTAGACGTTGGCAAACGAGAGGCGCAAATGCTGCTCGACGGTGCGCAGCCCGAAGTATTTTGTGTTGAGATAGACAAGGGAGCGAAGGAGAACGGAGGACGTGTGCTCTCCTAACTGTCTGCTGCTCCACAGACACACCTCCTCGACCCGACCCCACAGAGAGCCTGTACAAACACACACACACACACACACACACACACACACACACACAGACTCCCACGTCACTAACAAGGTTAAAATGACATATCATCAAATGAAAATCAGCCGTCCTCAGATTTCTAGTTCGTCTACATCTATTATTCAGGATGTGAACAGCAGTTAGTTATAATCATTGGACTAATATGGTGTACGTTTCTATATTAAACCAGTAGTTCTACATATAGTTACCATCAGGAAGGACACTCGGTTGCCAGTCTCGGAGTATCTTGTTAAGCTCATCCCCAAACATTTTGTAGCAAGGATCATTAAAAAGATCGTCTTTTCTTCCTTTTTGCTGCAAATGCTTTCAATAAAGAAATTTAAAGGTTTAGCAGATATTCCTCTCCGAGTAGTAATAACGTCGGATACAGATGAGTCAGGCGAACCTTCTGTATGCTAAGGCAAAGGTAGAAAATGCTGTCTGGAGCGTAGGAGTCCCCGGTGGGCCGACGCACCTCTCTCACAAACTGTGCTAGGGCCTTGTTCAGCTCGGCTGAGCTCAGAGAATCAAGATTGCTCTTCAGCCATGATGGAGTCACTGAACACATACAAAATAATAATATTATAATTATACTGTGCGCTCACACACAGGTAGAAAACCACACAGGTAAATATTCTTGTCTTCAATTTTAATCTGACTGGAAAAGCGTTCACCAAAGAATTTAAATAGTAAATACACCGTCACTGCGATGACCTTTAATCTTTTAGTTTGTTCCATGTGTTGATTGTGGGTCCATCAATAGCAGCTAATGAGCAATAAAAGGATGAAAAATCACACAAGCTCACTAATCTTCATTGGCTACTAGACCTATCCAAAAGTGTGCACTTAGGACCTAAAATGCTGATTTTGGCCAGGTACAGTCTTGTATAGTAATATTAAGACTCTGCTCCTGCTTAAACATACGTTCATACCGGCCGTAATTAAGATAACACACAGCAGGGCGTGCAGGAAGTTAGACATGCTTTTGCATATATTTTTTTTTTCTATTTTAAATACAGGACTAACTGACCTGATAAAGGATTTTTATTTCTGTGCTGAATTGTATCTAAATTCCTCTCCGTGTGCTTGGTTTGTTTTCTAAATAACTGGCAACAGTGACCCACATTCGTCTATACAGGCAACACAGACAATGCATCATAAAACCAAATTTACCGTATTTTCCGCATTATAAGGCGCACCGGATTATAAGGTGCGGTCTATTTCTGTACATAACCCATACATAAGGCGCATGCTTAAACATACGGTCTACAAAAAAAGGTAACGGAAGCAAAACAGTGAGTTTAGTTGACCTTTATTCTACTATTTAACAATACACAATACACTCACATTATTTCTTAATCAATCTTCTCCGACAAATCCATCAAAGTCCTCGTCTTCTGTGTCTGAATGGAACAGTGGGGCAATTTCACTATCAAATATGTCGGGTTCTCGGTCATCGTTGTCGGAGTCGGTCTCGTTGCCAGGTGGCTGTTCAGCAACGATGCCGGCTTTGGCGAAAGCTCGGACAACAGTTAAAGCAGATACCTTCGCCCAGGCGTCCACGATCCATTCACATACGGTGGCGTGACTCGGCCGGCGCGGCCTCGCAGTCTCGGTAGAGGTGTGTCCGCCGTCCGCCATCCATCGCTCCCACGCCGCCCGAAACCTCACTTTGAACGCCCTGTTCACACCAATGTCCAGCGGTTGGAGTTCTTTTGTTAATCCTCTGGGAATGATGGCGAGTTCCGAACTCATTTGCTTCACTTGGTTTTTCACAGTGGCGGTAAGATGGGAACGCATGGAGTCGCAGATCAACAGGGACGGTGTCGTGTCGGAAAAACCATCCGGTCTCTTTACGTACACTTCTCTCAGCCACTCTCTCATTTTCTCCTCGTCCATCCAGCCCTTTTTGTTGGCCTTAACGATGATTCCGGCGGGAAACTTTTCTTTTGGCGGCGGCTTCCTTTTAAAAATGACCATAGGTGGTAGTTTCTGTCCATTACCGTGGCAACCGAGAACAACAGTGAAAGCCGACTTCTCGCGCCTCGTGGTGCGTGTCGATACCCTGCCGGTCCCCTTTTTCTCCACAGTATGGTTCACGGGGATGTCAAAAGCGAGGGGGACCTCGTCCATGTTGGTGATGTGGTTGGGCTGGATCTTTTTCACGGTGATCTTGTGACTGCAGTAGGCGCGGAAGATGGCCAGCTTTTCTTTGTAATCCGCCGACGTTTGCCGCGTAGTTCTTGCGCGGATGGAGATATGACGCCTTTTCATAAAGCGAAAGCACCAAGACGGACCTCCTTGAAAGTGTTCGATGTTCATGTCTTGTGCTATCGCTGTTGCCTTCAGTCGAATGGTGACTGTAGAGACGCTCCTGCCGGCTGTTCTTTGGTCAATAATCCATTGTTCAAGTTGGTCTTCTAACTGTGGCCACTTCGATTTGTTCCCACGGAAACTCCTTTTGGTCTTCTTAACTTGGCGCAGTTCGTTTTCTTGCTTCCTCCACTTCCGAACCATAGATTCATTTACGTCGAATTCTTTCGCAGCTGCTCTATTCCCATTTGCGACCGCGTAACCGATAGCCTGTAGTTTGTATTGTGCCTCGTAAGCACGTCTCCTCCCTGGTGCCATTGTTAGTGTACCTACCGGAGGAGTGGAGAAGGTAAACGTACGTACTGTACGTATCACGTAATGTTCTCTGATTGGTTTATCACTTCCACCTTACGTAGTTTACGTATTACGTCCCTGTCTCAGGCAGTCCGACAGTCAATCAAGCAGAGCAACAACATTTTTACAGATTTTGGAACTCAGTGCACACATAAGATGCACCGGATTATAAGACACGGCCAATTTGAGAAAATTTAAGCCTCTAAGGTGCGCCTTATAGTGCGGAAAATACGGTACTTAAATACAAAATGGTGGCAATCTGGTCCCTCTGTGGTTTACAAATTGAGACCTTCACAAGGGTGTTTTACTCTACAAGTTAATTTCACGAACAGCCCAACACGTTGACAGTTTACAAGTGGAGGTGATGGCACCTTGAAGCACAGCTGAATAAAACCAGGTCACCAAATATTACAGGACTATTAGCGCAGACCAGATTTCAGGTACGAGAGCGTATTAGGTGGATGATCGTAATTTCCCTCATGAGGGTACATAAAAAACTCTCGGAATTTAAAAATAAAACAATGCTTATGTCCTCATAACTTCAGTTGCTCAACATGACATTTCAGGATGTGAACAGCAGTAAAGTTATAATCATGGGACATTTACATATTGCATATATGATCTCAGTTAGTGAAATGAAAGCACCGAAGAGTCTCACCTTGTTTGTCTAAGGCCTTCACCTTTTCCTCAGTGGACTCTGCAGCTAACGTGGTCCACCTCCTCCAAGCATTGAGCCCATACCGGGAGCTCAGTGGAAAAGAGTTATCTGTTCCAGTGGGCTCGGTCGACAGTGCTGGAGACGAGTCCGTTTCCACAGCCCGCCTTTTATTACCCTAAGCCATCACAAAGACAATAATCACTGATGCTAGCTGAATAAACTTACCAGCATTAAATCTATACAAAAGGTACCGTCGGGACATGCATGGTATTTATGAACCTACATCATGTCCTCATAATAAACATCGACCAATCACGGCACATCAGCATGTGAACAGCATAGTGTTTATAATCACTGGACAGCTTCTCTCGTGTGAAAAGATCACAGTGTGTGAGTATGCATGTTAAATACCCTCCGTCTGGGTCTGGGCTTGGACGTCTCCTCACGTTCTTCAGAGAGGACAGGGGGCAGTGTGAAACCCATTTCTGCATCAAGCCCATCCAACGCAGGCACAGGTTGTGATGCTGAAGAAATGCAAAAGGACAACGTAAATGCTTTCAATCTGACCACTTTTACACAAAGAGAAAAATCGTCTGAAATGCAGTAATGCTAAAGTCTGTACTTATGGTTGATATATAAAGAAAAGATGTTTTTGTGTGTAGTTTGTTTGTGTGTGTATATGTGGAATAGCATTTAGATTCACACAGAAATTTCTAGTGCATATAATACAATCCTAATAGAACCCAAATAAGACTTAAACGCTGGAGATTTAAAGAATTGGAGGGCTTAGCATTTCAGACCGGCTTAGAACACAAAGGTTCTGTGTCCTCATATTCTAAAAGTCATCCACACCGTGGTTCAGAATGTGAACAGCAAAAGATTATAATCACAGGACACAGGAAACCAACGTGCACTCACGTAATTACTTTTACTATGATTTTTTGGAGAACAACAGTCCAAGATCGTCATGTGCCACACACACAAGTGTGACTGATCTGCCTTAGAGTAATGAACATACAAACTTTTAGGAGTTACCTAGAGGAAGATCCTTCTCCAAGTCCAGCTCCGGATCGTATTTGTGCTCATCCTCAGAACTGTTACCATCATTTTCAATCTTTACTGTTCCTTGGCTCACTTCATAGTCCATCTTTTCACATTTAATTTCTGCAAAGATAATGCAAAATGGCACATTTATTTATTCGAGCAATTAGATAACTGGAAGACGGACAGGTAGCATTTTTAGCAGTCAGTAAGCATTAGATTTGACAAAAAGGCTCAATTTTAGAAGCCTTCGTGAGGTGGTACACTTTTAAAGTGCATTATATTATTTGCAAAAATTGAAGATAGAAAAATTTGCTTTGACTAGACACTTTGCGCCGACACAAAAAACAACCTTTCAGGACAGAAGGAGAGGAAAGAAAAACCCAAGACCCAAGCCCTTCCTTTGTTTTTGTTTATTTAATAAAAAATGACACTGATTAGAAATACTCAATATTAGAGATTACATAGTATATCATACCTTCAGCACAAAGGTTCTGTGTCCTCATATTCTAAAAGAAGTCCACACCATGGTTCGGAATGTGAACAGCAAAAAGATTATAATCACAGGACACAGGGAACCAATGTGCACTCACCTAATTTTCAAGGATTTCTTTTGACCATTCGCACACCTTGTCGTACCAGCCATGAAACTTCCGAATCATTATATGCTCGCTACATGCATTCCTCATTCAGCTGATGTAATGGCAACCAGAAAATATGAGGTGATTCACCATCTTGCCTAGGGCATGAGTGATCGAGTCTATATCGCCTTAAAGATTCTTCTGAAGTCTTAAATCACTCTAGCCCAGCCAACCGCCCAACAAATTGCCATTTCTCACAGTAGTATTTCCTACCATTTATTTTTATTTGTCTCAAATAGAGTACACAAAGTTTTTTTTTTTTACATTTACCATCGTCTGCACCATCCACAGAATACCAAAAAATGGATGCAGATGAAATGAATGCATTGTATCCGTTAAATTTTATTTACCCGTGCGGTCAGGTTTCTTTTCCTCATCAGCAATCACGTCAGCCATAGCGATCATATCCGCCTCCAAAGGATTAGCGGGAACCTTGGCTTTGAGCTCATCTATGGTTTTCACAATCTGCTCAGCACACTGCAAAGTGGTGGGCAGAAACACTGGCACAGGTACCTGAACAGCACAGAAGTAAATAAAGTCATTCATTAATTATCATTGCCTTAAAAGCTCCATACAGACTGCCAGAGACTTTGGGTTTAACGGCTTTATCTGAAGCTCTTACCGGTACTGGTATTGCCATGGGTCTGGGTGTTGCCTGAGCATAGAGATTCATTGGTACGGGAACATACACAGGAATTGGAACTGGAACCGGGACATATTCTTTTATCAAGCCCTCCAAACCCTCTTCTTCTTCAGGACATAAAGAAAAATAAGCATGTTATATATATACAAGCCTCTACAACCCACAGATATTTTTGACAGATTTTAGAACCCTACCTGTCTGAAGCGGTTTGCTTTGCATGTGAGGTTTACAGTAGGTTGCCTTGGTCATGGTGAGGGGTTTACAAAGTACAGCTTTATTTTTTACATCCTTAAGGACACCTCCTCCGGCATATGACACAGGTCCCTGATTAATCAATTGCATTGTTAAAAATACAATAAGTGATACTACTTAACACAACCCGGCTTCTTTTCAAAGTTCAAAAACATTTAACACTCACCGCTAGCTTCGCCTCTCCATCAGGTCCTGTTAAGGGGGCAAAATGACAATTTTAAATTGTTGAAATGGAATTGTTAAGTTATGTGAGTGCTATAAAGGAACGTTTAATACCCAAACCCGTGTTTTCAGGCCCTTTCTGTGTTTCCATATTGGGCTCGTTTTGCTGGCAGTAAAATCGAAGAAGACACTCCTGGTCACAGAACTGTTTCATTTCAGCACGCCACTGCACCGACTCGGTCAAGTTCCCTTGTACTTTACAGCAGTCACAGCGCGCCGCCTAGTGGTCAAAACAAAGATGCACATCTTTTAGAACCGATTTGAGATCGACTTAACTTTGTAGAATTACATTATGATTAGGAATAATTAAACATTTGGTTTATGTTATTAAAAACAATATTTTTAAATGCAAGTGCAATAGCTACACATCTTATCCCTGCATTAAAATACCCAAGCTCTAAATCAGGGGTTTTAAATTTCCCTTTTTTTATTTTTCATCAAGGCCCACATCAGTATTATAATGGCCCTGAAAGGGCAGAATGTAACATACCTTGCTGTCTTAATTCTTGGGCAATTTGTTGTTTTTCTTGGAGGCTAATTTCTGTGTTTGTGGTAAAGGAATACAATGTAAATTCAGATAAACATTATAAATATATTGTATAAATGTGCCATTTTGACACCAGGCACGGACTCATGACAAGAGACATACCGGTTTCACTTCTTAAAGGACTAACCTATATTCCCTATTCCATCTTTCTTTTCATTCTCTTCCTTCTGCTTAATTTCCTCTTCTTGAACATGTTGGGATTATTGGTAAAGATTTCTCAACAAAGAAACACCGCCATCTATTGGCGGGATGCAGTACCACAGGGTATTTGAAGACGAGTTTGACACGTGCTCTTTACCAATGTGACCCCCCCTTTTTCAGCTCCTGCATTTAGAGATCACTACTGTGAATCTGCTTAACTTTGGTTTCTTGAGACTTTTTAGGCATCAACAGAAGAATTATACATACTGTGAATCCTAAAACCTAGAGATTAAATGAATAGAAAGACTTGGCATTTCATAATACAAGGGTTTTAACAAAAGATTTATGTGTCCTCATATTCTAAAAGAAGTCCACACTATGGTTCAGAATGTGAACAGCAAAAAGATTATAATCACAGGACACTCGTGAAGCAAAGTGGACTCACCAAATTACACAAAGATATTTACGCACCTTGTAGTACCAGTCATGAAACTTCTTCGCACAAGTTTCACTGCAGAAGTCTCTGGTGACTTCATCCATTTCCTTGGTTACAGATTTTTTGCACATCTGGGAGCAGTGATTGCAGGTAACACACTTGAGTCCCAGACGCTGTATAAAGTCCCGCTTGAACAACAGCTTGCAACCTGTACAAAGGAAGTAGGAAGAACTCAGTATGTTTAAATCAGTAGAAGTACAGGTGCTGGTCATAAAATGAGATCATGAAAAAGTTTATTTATTTATTTCAGTAATTCTATTCAAAAAGTGAAACTTGTATATTATATTCATTCATTACACACAAACACAGATACATTTCAAATGCTTATTTATAACATACAACTAATGAAAATCCCAAATTCAGAATCTCAGAAAATTACAATATAGTGAAAAGGTTCAATATTGAAGACACCTGGTACCACACTAATCAGCTAATTAACTCAAAACACCTACAATGGTCTTTAAATTGTCTCTCAGTCTAGTTCTGTGGGCTACACAATCATGGGGAAGACTGCTGACTCGACAGTTGTCCAAAAGATGACCATTGACACCATGCAGAAGGAGGGCAAGACACAAAAGGTCATTGCTAAAGAGGGTACACAAGGTACACAGAGTTCTGTGTACAAGCATATTAATAGAGAGGAGAAGGGAAGGAAAAGATGGGGTAGAAAAAAAGTCTACGAGCAATAGGGATAACTGCACCCTGGAGAGGATAGTAAAACAAACCCCATTCAGAAATGTGGGGGACAGTCACAAAGAGTGGACTGCAGCTGGAGTCAGTGCTTCAAGAACCACCCCACACAGACGTATGCAAGACCAGGGTTTCCGCTGTCACAGCAAACCCCTCTTGAACAAGAGACAGTGTCAGAAGTGTCTCATCTGGGCTACAGACAAAAATGACTAGACTGCTACTGAGTGGTCCAAAGTTATGTGATTAAATTTTGCATTTACTTTGGATATCAAGGTCCCAGAGTATGGAGAAAGAGAGCAGAGGCACAGAATCCCCAATGCTTGAGGTACAGTGTAAAGTTTCCACAGTGAGTGATGGTTTAGGGTGCCATATCATCTGCTGGTGTTGGTCCATTGTGTTTTCTGAGGTCCAAGGTCAACACG
>JAYDZG010000010.1:8818727-8828873 GCA_034509265.1 Microcambeva bendego
AGGACATTAGTAGATGTGTTATATTCTCTTAGAGATCAGGTCCAAGAACTGAAACAGGTGAGTTTCATTTTTCAAAGGATTTCTAAGTCTCTGACCCTCATTATATTTGGCACTTTTAGCATATTATGTCCAAAAGCAACATCTAGAGGATTTAAATATGTACAGTCAAATCAGCCTTTGGTTAGCCAGTTTGAGATCTAATTTTTGTGTTTACAGTTAATAATATTTACCCCCTAGCCCAATTAATTAGTAACTCTAAACCTTTCTAGAGATCTAGATTTTGCTTTAAATGAATTCATAATGGAAGTTGAATGCTACAACACATAAAAAGGGTTTAAATGTTGTTTAAAGTAGATATAAAAAACATACAATCTAAAAAAAACCATTATGGACATCCAGAAAGATCTCCGTCTGTGTAGGGAAAAGCCAGAAATCAGTGTGAGCTCGGCATTCCTCATAAAACCATTCTTACTTAACATAATCCACTGCTGCATATGTGTGACTGTACCATGCAAAATGTGTGTGCTTGTCTGGCCTGTCTGCAGTCTCTATCAATGACAATATATGGAGCATAATGAATGATTGAGTCAAGGGTGACCACTACTATCAAGCATCTGCCGTGTGTCTAGCAAAACTGCAAAAAATTGTTTCTGAAGTTCCCAAATCATCCCAAGTCTCATAAAACGAAAAGATGAAAACCGTGCTAAACACACCTGTGTCCCAGCTTTCAAACTCCTGTAAATACATTGATCAGTGAAAACATTGTTAACCTTTTCTGAGAATAAATAAATCATAGATTCTTCATTTAACTGCATGTTGTGAAATGTTCAACCGTTTTGGAACTGTGGTTCATAAGAATATGTAAATAACTGCTCTGCCAACAATCACTTTTTATTTCTGGATAAAGCAACAAATGGTTGGTTTTAAATAGTAAAGCAATGGATTAGTAGTGTGTGGCACAAGTTATTAAATAATTGAATAACTAGTAAAGTAGAGTCAACTGTATATACAGTCATAATATGGGTGTAATTACACCTGCATTCCATAAGTGTTTTTGCCTTGATGTTCTTTTTTGAATCTCCCTACAGGACAATAAGAAAATAAAACGATCTCTGGAAGATGTACAGAAAGCTCGGAACGATCTAGAGAAAATTGTTCAAAAAATTCTCAAGACTACAAATCTTGACCCATCTTGGGATGAGACTAATATATGAGGTTGTTGGAAGCGTCCTATCGGCTGTTGAAAAAGTTTCAGCACACTTTAAAACTATTTATTAGGAATTTCCTAAACAAATGACATGGCTTTTCTATATAGTCACCATCTAATACATTTTCCCAGTGTTGTACCAACCTTTTAAATACCATCAGTAAAAAAGGTTTTGGTTGAGCATGTAGCCAGTGATACTTTCTCATCATCATCGCATGAAAATTTTCCTCTTAAAGCTTCTTTGAGCAATCCAAAAAGGTGAAACTTAGATGCTACGAAATCTAGACTATAAGCTCTGTTTTTATCTCTCAGGCACAAGCAATTACTACTCCTCTTGTCCTCAGCATTTCCAAAATATACTTCTTGAAGATCCTTCGAATATTTCCAGTGTAATAAGGTTGAAAAGACATTGAACTACACTGCATGGGTTTTTACCCTCTGTAAACTAGTTTTTGTCCTCTATAAACGAATGTGCTTTCGTCATTTTAATTTAATTATTACCTTTTAAGGGCAACAGTTCAATAGGTGAACCACTAACATTATCTCTGTTTTGATTAAACACTGTTACTTAAGTGTTTTAGTGTTTATATTTCACTGGCTAATATATTAGAAACCCCATCGTTAATAATTGCTTCAATTGTCTTTTAATACAGAATACATTGTGATTCAAAGATGAAGTGTTCCTAGCTGTACCTCAAACATTTTTCTTTTTTTTGTATTTGTGAATAATAAAACTGCATGATTGTAAATGTATTTTCAAAGTAAAGGGACCAATCAGGTCTGTCTGTCACCTGAATTGTGTTTTGACACCACATCTTCAATGCAGTTTTGTAAATCTTGGAGAAATTGAATTGGTCTTGGCTTGTCAATCGTTAAGGGGGAAAACTAGCCCGTTGTCTTTTTTGCCATAATTCATAGAAAAAATATATATAAAAAGATAAAAATTACATCACATCGTTTAAAGTATTTATTGGCACTGTAATATTTGTACATTCTTGTAAATAAAGGCATCTTGTTATTATTAGCTTTCTGTGATTTTCTGTACAATAAAAAACACTAAAAAAGCTTTAATTCATCTGCTTTAGACTTTGCATGCCTTTTACAGGAGGAATGGAAGAATACCTCAGACCCCCAGGTGATTTGTGGTGACTAGGGATGTAATGACTCGGCAATAATCAAAACGAGTCAATTCACTTGGGGAATCGATTTGAATCAATGATTGAATTGATATTAACAGATTAAACAGCAAGGTGCACTGGCGCTATCATTTTTAACACGCCCCAAAAAACAATCCAGTATTAAAAAAAAAACTTTGTTAACTTGATAACAAATCATTTGTGTTCAATTTAATCCCATTTTTTAAAATCATGAACCCAGTAGCATTAATTGTATCACAGTGGGTAGAGTGTGTCGTTACATCCATAGTGATGACTCGACTCCTTAATAACACTGGCACCATAGCATAAGATATACATAATCGTTTTACTGATTAAACCATTCCAAACCTTTGTGGATTGGGTGACATGTTCCATCACATGTCAGGATAATTTTGTATTTCTTTGTGACCTGTTGAATGATGAGAATGCCTCCCAGTGTTTTTAGAATACTCTTTGTGTTTGGGATTTCCTACACAAAAACAAGAATAAATTAATCTACAGATGGGTTAATTGGGTAAAACAGACAAAAGAAAAACAACATAATGCTGTATTTACAGCACTAAAACATCCAACCTACTTTATTTTTTTAAATAATGAATGATATGCCATACCATACCATTATTTAACAGCTGGGCTCCAACCTTTTAAAGCAGACTTTATTAAAGGACAAATGTTGTTACCTCTCCTGTTAGAGCAGAGCTGGATGAAGGTTGTGCACACCAGGACTTATTACAGTAACAACACTAGGCCCTTTGTTGGAGAGGATTCTACATCATCGATTACAAAGGAAAGAATATAATATCATTTTGCTGGTCTTGGCAAAAAGCTTAAATGTCTACCTTTTTCAGAACGCCAGCATTCCCTTGTTCGCAGATGAAAGAGGCGAAAGTCACCTTTTGTCTTCAGTTAAATATTCCTGCATAAATACAAAAGGGCATAATGCCATCCAGATAAAAAGAAAGCCTGATTTATTCACATTTATCCTGCCATGTGTAGATAAAACCTGCAGATAAATGCCAGCTTGGCCTTTTCATTTTTGTTCAGGTTTATTCTTTGATATTTTTTCACTGAAAGCTTCGAAGACGTTGTGCTGGTATTATGTATATGACAACTGTCTGCAGCACATAACAAGCCTATCAAAAAAGAAAACCCAGCGTGGATGCTTTGAGGAACTGAACAATACAAATTAATAATTCATGTTCGTGTAACACAGTGTGCAGTGCTTTACAACTGCAGAGTTTTATGAAACTGGGTTTGAACATTGATCAGTTGCAGTTAGGATTTGGCATGTTTCAAACTAATTCTTGGACTTCCCTAGTGTTTACATTTCTCTGTATTTGTCTATGGTTTTATGACAGTGCATGGGGAGGCTAATGATGCCCTGTAATGTGTCTACACCCCGTCTTCTGTGTCATGTGATATGTCCTGAAAAACAAAGATTTATGTATTTATACAATGTAACTCGTTCCTCTTAAAGAATAATTAATCCAATCCATGTCAGCAAAGTACACTAAACATAGCATAACCGCCACCGGATGTACTCACTTTAGAGGTCAATTCTGTACTCTTGGTATATGGGACAAATGTTCTGATCCATTTGTGTTGACTAACAGACTTGTTCTAGATCTTTGATTAGATCTTTAACTCCTGTCATACCAACTCTGTTATGAATGATTATTTGGAGCAGCTAATAAACATTCAATTATTTCAGGACTGAATCGGGTGGCATGGTGGCTTAACGTGTAGCACTGTCGTCTCACAGCGAGAAGGTCCTGGGTTCGATCCCCAAATGTGGGGCGATCTGTGTCCTTTCTGTGTGGAGTTTGCATGTTCTCACCATGTTCGTGTGCGTTTCCTACGGGTATTCCGGTTTCCTCCCACAGTCCAAAGACATGCTACCAGGTGGATTGGAGACACTGAATTGTCCTGTATGTACCTGCAATGGATTGGCGCCACATCCAGGGTGTTACTGTGAGCCTTGCACCCGTTGAACAGCTGGGATAGGCTCCAACACCCCTCCCTGACCCTAATTAGGATAAGGGGTTAAAGACAATGAACTGAACTGAACTGAAATGGCCTGAATCATAGGAAAGGGGTATACAGCTCTTGCTTGGAAGTGTTGGAATTCGGCACAGTTTAATAATTTGAATGAATCATTTAGTGTCAGACACTGTAGCTTGGTGGGTATCACTGTTGCCCCTCAGCAAGAAGGTTCTGGGTTTGAACCTAAGGCTCCTTATGTCCACATGGATTTCTTTCCATGAATGTAAGTCAATTGGAGACACAAAATTGAGTGTAAGGTCGTACCTTTGTCTGTGTGATTGTGCCTTGTGTTGGAGTGGTGACCTGTCTGGGGTGTTTCTTCTTTTCCCTTTGTGAATCGTTTTCCGTGACCCTGAAAAGGATAAAGCGGTGATAAAACAGACACTGAATAAATGAGATCATGTCTAAATATGATAAGTCAACAAACTATGCTGGTCACTTGTACTGTATGACTGTGTTAAGGTTGTGGAAGTCTACTTTAGTATGATGCCAGCTATACTGTGGAGTGTAATGGTTCTCCATTTGATGGAAGTTTCAGGCCAGGTATTAATACCTCCTCCGCTGTTCCTGACAGTGAAATATAATAGGTGTCTTTGAAGGCTTAGGTGAAAGGGACAGCAGGACTCTGCGGACATTGAATCAATTAGCTTTTGACCAACCTATACACACACATGCACACACTTCTCTAAGACTGTGTCTTTTTCTTTCTTCCCCTGGGTCTATTCAGTAGCTTGTGATCATTTAGATTTGACATGCATTGTGGCTGAGCTTGTCTTTCTCTTTTGCTCTCTCTCGCTTTTGCTACTGTCTGTCATTAATTTCCAGGCTTTACAATTTGCCAAAAAGAAAGAAAGGAGAATGAGGGACGGATGGATGGATAAGAGCTCAGTGTCCTTTTGAAAGGGTTTGTTATTGCACAAAAAACAGCCGCCCAATAATTTTTTGTCAATGTTTAACTCTAAAAGCCTTTCCCCGTCAGCTTTTGAAAAGAAGAGCAATAAAGCCCTATTGAAAAGCACTGAATAAAAACAGTCCTCTGGGGGCTTTGACCAAAGGACTTCTTTTCCTCTGCCTCCAATCAAATAGGAACCGAAATGAATTAGAGTTTTCTTATGAAAATAGCCTTTGTTGCCGAGGAGGCCAGTAATTCATAAACAATAAGCAGTGTCATTGTGTGCATAGTAATATATTCATGCTGTGGAAAGGCTAGAAGGCAGTGCTATAGCTGTGTGCATGAAGAGAGGGATGGGTTGCTCCTGGACGCTTTATAACCAGCCGGCTCAGTGAGAGCTTCTTTGTACTTGTAAGCTCTTGTAAGCTCTACACTGTTGGTATTCTTTGTATTTGCTTTTTCTTGTCATTTCATTTTGCCTTTATTTTTTTCATGCTTTCAAGATTTTTCTTTATTATTACAGCGATGTACTGACTATTTGAAACTTGCTTTTACATCTTTCAAGTGAGGATTTGCTCAACTTCAGGGAACTCTCACAGTACTGGATTTCTATCTTGGGCTCAGTCTTGAAGCTCCACCTGCATTCCCAAGGAAAACTACTGGGTAACAGGATTGTGGGAGTGGAAAGTGCAATGCTAGATTCCTGTTATCACAAAGCAGGTGGAACAGAGAATACATCATGCAAAAGGAATACCGACAGCTGGATAATTACACATTTTTCTTTTATATTTGTAGTGCTGGAATACACAATCACTTAAGGAATTGTTTAATCATGTTGTATCATGTTGCAGTGCGTGAAAGAACCAGGGAAGTACATTACAAAAGTAAGAAGTCACTTTTCAGAGAGCAGCAATAATGTCTGCTAATGGGAATTCTGATGATTTCATAGAGTATTTCTTATATTGGTGATTGTCTGTAACCAAAGGAAAATAGTTCGTTTTTTTCGTAACTTTGTGGAACTCTGGAATTCAAGAAATATAGTTTTCAGAAGACTTCTTGGTTGGAAACATATTATGGAATGTCTTAGAGTAAAGAAAACTCATGTGGAGCAGTGACATTTCAGCAATAAATCAGCAGATATGTGTAAGTAAGTGAGTGTGTTTCATCTTGTAAAAACTAAATAATAATGTGGATTTGTGATTGTTCAGTATTCTGGTTTGGTTCATTTTAGCTCATAAATCATTCTGTTGCATGAAATTTGATTTTTTTCTTAATTGCAAAATTGTTACTAGGTTGTAAATAGCCATTTTAAGGGTGAAATTAGGATCAGTAGAAGTGTTTTACAAGTTTTAAAAAGCAAAGATGAGTTAAGTGTAATATTAGTGAGTTATTGGGCTTCAGAATGTCCAAAATGAGGTCTTGATTATGATCCTTGTTAAAAAAAAAAGTCTTCATGACATACTCAGTACTGGCTACCATACTTTTCCCTAAACAAATTTACTCTTGATTAACTTTTTCATTAAAAGTAAAAGTTTCAAGGCACAGGCGGTGTTTTACCAGAAAATGGAATCAAGTGTACATTTATAACTCATTTAATGTACATCACTAGACGTAAGGATTGCTTTTTTGTATCTGATCATAGTTTATACTATGAGCAATGTATAATTACATTTACGGTAGCAGGTGTTAATGATCAGTTTACATAATTAATTCCTTCATTGAATGTTTTGCTATGCTGGTATACTGGTCATTGTTGTGTTGAGTCTGATTAATTGGGTGAAAGTTAGGGACAAGTCGCCAATCCATCACAACACACACATACATATGTGACGGACAATATGTCTTCTGACTCCGGAAAACCCACGTGGACACAAGAAGAATGTACACATGCCCCATAGAAAGGACTTGAACCCAGACTCTTCTTGCTGCGAGAAAAAAAAATGCAACCCACTGTGCTCATGTTCTACCCTCAATATTTCACAGTTGTGAAAAGAAATTTTGTCTATGTTATAATACAGCTTTCTGGACTAATTACTGCATTTAATTACAATCCACTTAGAGATAAAGGATGAAAATCCTGTGTTGAACTGTTTATCACACTACACAGGGTGCAGACACATTACAGGGCATCACTACTTCACCCATGCACTTGCATAAAGGCATTGGCAAATGCAGGGAAATGTATACACTAGGGAAGTCTAAGAATTTCTTTTAAACATGCCAAATCCTAACTGCCACTGATCAGATGAATCTGATTTTAGATGGAATTACTGTTTCAGTGTAACCATGGCAACAGATAAACGATCCGCTAAGTCAGTTGCATTTTCTCATTTTACAATATCCTTTAGTAACAAATACCACAGTAAAGGGCAGTTCTTACTCATTGATATAAATATGAATCATTTTTACATGTAATTTAGATCCAAGCAATAGGATTGTGAAACAGTGCTGCAGAGTCTTCAGTAACGTGTCCAGCTGGCCTGGGTTTGATCAGGCCTGTTGTTTGTCCATCCGAATCAATGATTTCTTTAAGTTATGGACCTCACCTCTAAACATATGACAAAGGTAGATTCGTACTCTGTATAGTATATTACTTGCATGTTCCCAGATCTGAGTGAGTTTTATAAAGTCCAAATAATTATGCAACAAACCGCTCATGGGTAGACGACCAATGGTCAATGATGCCAGTGGCCACTGAATTGATTCTTGTGGCTACTGTGGCTACAGAAGATCTGATGTGACTTTAACTGCACATCTTTTTGGTACTGTGTATGAAGTTAATCTGTCAACACACAATGTTCTGAACCATTCTCTGTATTTAGCAAAATCTCAAGACAGCAACAGATTACATGTTCACTGATAAAATTGCAACAAATGGCCTAAAGGAAGTGGTCGCTTACTCGTTAAGGAACTGGCCTGGTGATTAGGATATTGTTGGTTTAGGTGCTGGGTTGGCATCAGATACCACAGGAATCCTTCAGACATATTGTGACCTTGTCTTCACAGGTGAGAGCTGTGTTGACTCCATATTAGATTCTAATAACAAAAATGAAATGCCTTGGATTTGAGTCAAAGCCATAAAATATTTTTACTGTTGTGTACTTCAAATGCCAGGTGAATTCTGAATTAAAAACAATTCAAAGGTGTGATTATGGTAGTGAACCACGCCCCTGATTAGCTTAATTAGCATCGAATATAATATATTAATGTTTAATTGAACTAACTTTCTTAAAATATTTTTTAAAAACACCATCAACAAAATAGATCTGTTTGACAGTTTTGGGATGACTACTGCTTCTTGCTCAACATACCCGTTTATAGTGTTAATTTAAGCTACTATAAATTTTATAGTCCTGTTAACACTGACCGCGCTTCATCCTGGTCATACACGCGGAGGGACACACCGAATTGAACACGCGGAGCAAGACATTCAAACTGCATGTATTTCTGGGGTTAAAGAAACAATTAGAGCATTTTTATTTCACGTCTCGTTTTGTTCGAACTCAGTAGAAATGTGCATTTCTAGTGATAATTTCTAAATATGGAGAAAGAATTAGAAAAAAAAACTCGTTGTAGTTCAAATATGTGGACAGCAGAGGACGGTGTTGTACTGGACAAAATGGCGTTCAAGGCACAAACAGGCCTCAGGCCTGAGCTCGGAGGAGGCAGCCGGGAGCGGCGTGGCGTGATTTTACCGGCAGGTGGGGCGAAAATGTTGCTTTTAAATTATAATAACAATAATAGTACTTTAGAGCAGATATATTTTTATATTAACTCGAATCACTTTCTCACTGTTGCCTCTCAGTGGTTTGCATTCATAAAGTGACGACGAAAAACTTGAATGTTTACTTGAACATCTATGCATTTCACAGTAGGTAAGTAAATATACTTTTATTGATCACATTTGCGTGTAAATGTTTGTGAAGAGTTGACTTTGTTGAACTAAAATGAACGGAAGGGTTTTATTTTAAAAATAATTAGTGTTTTCAGCATCTGCATAATTTTGTAAAGTGTTTTACTTGCTCAAACTGTTATTGTACCGTGTTGCTTTAAGTGGTAATGATTTCATTCTGTTTTTAATTATTAGCTAAACCAGCCTTCCATATGTATCCATATGTGGTTGTTATAAGCCAAAGCTAGGTTGTGCCCCTGGGTCATAGGGGTGATCATCCACTATCAAACTGTTCATGTTCGAATATTATATGAGTGAACAGTGGTGACATTGGGTGGCATTTACAACAACCCCAACATGCCACTGATATTAACCACTGGTGGGGCTGAAAACGATCCACTACTCAGTTTAAAGGTGAGCTTATTGTATCTAACGAATTATGCATTGCAGCATTGCCACAGTCAATACTTTTCTTGCTCAGGAGTGCACATATTTTGTAGCTGGAACGGCAAAGATGATCAATAATTTTAGCTACAAGGTTAGGGGGTCTTATCAATTGATAAAAACGCTATTTCAAGTCTTACCTGTAGATGGCGCTGTTAATGCACTTTTTTCTTTTACTCCTGCTCTCAGAAGACATTTTGCAGCAGGACAGTGATGTGAGGGTCAGTTAGTTAACTAAACTCATACATAAAATTAGGAAGTAGCTGATGAGAGGCGTCTTTAGAATTATATCCTGCGTGTATAATTATTAGGTCAGTTGAATTGATTAGGTTTAATAATATGGTCAAGTTCAAATAACTTTTTTTTTAGAATTTAGAACACTCTTTTTCACCATTGAGAAATAATAATATTACAAAAATTAGTGTATTCTTTTCCTTGATCTATATAATAATGGGATTTAATTCAGGTGAGTATGGGAGTTAGGTTATCATTTGGTCCTTTTTAGGGCCCT
>JAYDZG010000010.1:8848165-8861082 GCA_034509265.1 Microcambeva bendego
TTGAGAGAAGTCCCTCTAGGCTTAGGAGACCGAGTTAAAAAGGGGACATCCACAGACGCCTTTAAATCCTTCTAAGATGGAGTACTCTTCTCATCTTTAGGGTTTGTCCAGTATATTATCCCTGAGGGATTATCATCAGACTCTGCTTTTTGTCATGCCCCTTGATCTTTTTTGTTCTGCTGAGCCCCCCCCCTGAGCCTCATGTCAGAAGCTTGAGTGCAATTGAAACGTATAGCATCTTTATTGACATTACGACTCTGATTTTGACAGCAGCCTGACTGATGGCATATTAATCACTGAGATGCTGAGATTGCCTTTACCGATATTTCTTATTTAAATAACTATATAGAGATCTTACTTGCTTTCAGACCAATAAACTCCACATACAACAGACTTAAGTGCTGTGAGGTACGTAGTGTTTGTATGACCATCTGGAAGTGACAGGCCAAGGATCGTAGACTGCCCCCGTCATTCTCAGCTGCATGGCCCGTCTCGGCCATCACAGGCTGACATGGTCGTCGCTAAGCCACAGCGGGTTTCTTGTCAATTCTTTATGAGGTCAATGTCACATAATTCAATTTTAGTTCGACCACTTCAGCTGACCATCTGATACAAAAGTTAATGTGTTGACGGTCTCCCATAATGTAGACAATAACAATATCAGCCAGTTTACCATATTGGTAGACATGCTGTAGGATATGTTCTCTCTCTGCACTAACAAAAAATATTTGTTGCTCTTTTAGACTTGATTTTAATACAGAATTATAATTGGGTGATTACCATATGTTTTCTCTTTATTATTATGTGATGTAGGTCATGTTTGGACTTGTAGCTTGGTTCATTTGATTCAGACCAACCAACAAAACAATTCCATTTTTATCTGAGTTTGCTTAGCGTTCAAAAATGTTGTAAGCCCATCAGGTTTATGTATAACTGATGGTAAAAAGAGGTGGTAAAATGTAAAAAAACTCATCTGCTACACTTTTACCTTTATAAGAATATTTGTTTTCAGTGCACTCTGTTCACTTATAGCATGTTTAGTATTGCATCTTCTTACATCATGCTTTGTATTTGGTTCATTTTGATGCTTTTGATTTGTGTCGTACCCGAATTCGTTTAGAAAGGAACTTTCTAAGACTTCCCTGCCCAGGCACTCAAGTTCTACAGAAGTGTTTGCTATTGTTACCCAACAATCTGCACTTAGGTTTTGCTTCTACTTCGTCAAAGCTTCGTTTAAATTGTATAATTTGAAATAAATTTGAGGAAAATGTAAACTAGAATTATGTTCACCAGCCCCTAAATCACACACTCCACTTTTTCTTGATGCACTTGTTGAAAACATGAGAACTGTTGAGCTATGACATATGTGATGTATCTATAATAATTTCTTATTATAACATTAACATTCCCCGAGCTTCTGCACTGAGATATTGAACAGATGAGATGACTTAATTTCTTTGTCTGGCCAAGACATTTTTAATCAAAGCGCTCTATGCATGTGGATTGCCTGGGGGATGCAGGGACTGTGTCTAGGGCGTGGGACCCTAGGGACGAGAGGGACAACTCAGGACTGAGCCGCTGAGAGAAATGGAAAAGCTCAATATTTTAGATTGGTGAGCTTTACAATAACTGCTTCATTGACACCCCTCCAAAGTTGTAAGTTTAGGCATTCAGCTCATAAATATGTGCATAAAAACAATCAGATTAAACTGTTTTTTTTATTTGTACCTATAATAAAACCTTTTCCTACTTCAGCATGACTCAAAGCTTTTTTTAAATGTGTGAAGGAACTTCATACAAGTTAGCCTATTTGAGATTAATGTCCAGCCAGGCCTTTGGCAGTGTTGGTCAAGCCTGTCCTGACTTAAGTGGAGACTAATAGCTCAATTCAACTAAAATAACAAGTGATCACTCTAAATTCAACAACTGCAGTCACAGAGTTATTCCAACATTTTATGGAACATTCAGTGCCATTTTTGGGTGGCATGGTGGCCAAGTAGGTAGCACCGTCACCTCAGAGCGAGAAGGTCCTGGGTTTGATTTCTGGATGGGGTGATCCACATCCTTTCTGTGTGGAGTTTGCATGTTCTCTCCGTGTCCATGTGGGTTTCCTCCGTGTACTCAGGTTTCCTCCAGTCCAAAGAAATGCCACCAGGTTGATTTGGATACACTGAATTGTCCTATATGTAGTTGTGATGGACTGGCACCATCCAGGGTGTTACCATGTGCCTTGTGCCCGCTGAAGAGCTGGGAAAGGCTCCAGCACCCCTCCCCAACCCCAATTAGGATAAGTGATTTAAGAAAATGAACTGAACTGAAGGATGGCATTTTCTTTTGCTTGTGAAAGGCAGTTGGCTCATCTGTTAATGTTATGAACAGTTCTCTTGAGTTTTTAAAGTGTAAGAAGGACATGGGTTTGATTCCCAGCTGTGCAGCCACAGACCTTTCTGTGTGGAGTTTGCATGTTCTTCCAGTATTGGCTTTGATTTTCTCCTGATGTTCTGGTGAAAAGGCATGCATCAGGGTTAATTGGTACTGACAGTGAGGGTGTTTGTCTGCTCTGTCATGGACTGTCGACCTGTCTGAGGTGTTTCCTATTTTGTCCAAAGAATCAGACCCACTGTGACCTGATTGGAAAAGTAGCGGTAAAAGAAACTCTGACTGAAAAAACATTGGTTTCATTTGACCTTTGGTTTTATTACTGTGACTTATATTATAATAACATGAAATTATATAATTGGGGTCTGCTCTCAATCAATGAGTTATATTCATACCTCATTGATTTTGCACAGTTTTTACGCCGGATGCCCATCCTGTCGCAACCCTTTTTTTTTTTTACTCGTCTGGGCTTGGGACTGGCACCACGATGTACTGGTCTGTGCATCCAATCAACCAGGCATATACAGGCAATTCAGTGTCTACAATTAACATGGTGGCATGTTTTTGGATAGTGGGAGGAAACCGGAGTACCCAGAGGAAACCCCTAATGGACACAGGGAGAACATTCAAACTCCACACAGAAAGGACCTGGATAGAACCCAGGACCTTCTTGCTCTGAGGTGACAGTACCGCCCACTAAGCCACTGGGCCACCCACATGGATATGTTTGAATTATCAATGACATTTACATTTATGGCATTTTGCAGATGATTTTATTCATAGCCACTTGCAATTGGGGTTGAAAACAATGCAAGTAGGGGTTAAAGGCTTTTCTCAAAGGCCCACCAGTGGCAACATCGCAGTGGTGGGGCTTAAACCAACAATTACCGGATCAGAACCACTATATATGAACCACTAAATTAATTTAGGCAACCATTGTATGCCATTATGATGGTACTGACCTAATACACATTCACTTTAATATGTAGTTTGGGATTTACAGACAACACTAGCTGAGAAAAAATAACTGAAGCTGTTTCTCATCAGTCTGAGATCCCGCTATAAAAGCATTTCTATCTGAAACGTTTCAGCCAACACTTGTATGACCATGAAAGGTAAAAAGAAGGAAAAATATTAGAGCTACAGTGCGAAGCTGAATACGTAGCTTACTGAAAGACCTTGGGTTTGATTTTAAGGACACTCATGCATATTCGACTATGGTAAACACCTAAGGATGTAGTTCTGGTGAGAAGAGAGTTTAAGAGCAATTATCTGGTATTAAACACTCTGGATACAAGGTTAGAAGCATTATTCCCTTTTTAAAGGTCGTCTTCGTATTTCTACACTTTCCATATATGGTACACCCAGAGCTCATACTTTCACTCTCATTTATGTGAAAACCGTCACTTATATTTGCATGTAGACACACACACTTGCACATACTCCAAGACAGCAGTGGTGAGATAACTTCTAACTTTGTTTTGACACTTTTGATTAAGGACCATTGAAGGGACACCTGTACTGTGGCGGGGAACAATAGCCGAGCCTCAGGAGAGATTGATTTTCTGCATGAGAAAAGCAGTCTTTGTCTAAAGCCACACGCTCTTTTCTTATGCTAACGAGTCATGGAAGATTTCCAAGTCAATTTCACCTGAGCGCTGGTCAGCTCTCCACTCTTTTGTGTGCTGTCCCACGAGCCCCGCTAACATACTGGCGCGCGCACACACTCTCCAGCTCCCCCATCTTTTTAAACTGCAATTTAGCTGTGATGGGTGGTTAGTCCAGGGGGACGGTAGAAAAAAGATTGACAGGTGGCTGGGAGCTTCCACAGCGATATCTCTAAGGCTCCGTGCCATACAGGAGCAGGGGAATGTACACCAATGTGGCCTGGCCTTAAAAAGAGAGCATGGTGATTATCAAAATGTTCTGATTCAGAGAAATTCTTAAATACCATATTGTGTCACCTTTCTTTCTAAAGCACATTCAAAAGACAGCGAGTGTCGGCCAAAGTGCCGGACAATATCAAAATAAAATATTTAAACAGCTGTACATACAACATGAAATAATTGGAAGGTAAGGCCGTGTGTCGTCTGTGTAACTGTGATATGGGATTTTGTACTTCGGGGAAAATAGACCCAAGGGAGAGCATGTATAAAGAAAAGAGTATAGGACCCAAAATAGAACTTTGGTTAAATAATAGGTGGCAACGAGGAGGAAAACTGGCCCATCTCAATGGAAAAGCTGTTAGATATAATATTTGAGTATATTAGTCAATTTGAATTTATGTCCATCCAAATTTTGATCTGTGACCATTTAAACTCACCATAACCATATATTTTTTGTTATGATTTTTAGTCATAATACTAATGAGAAAGTTAAGCAATCGTGAACAACCTTGAAGAAGCAAAATATTTTTTCTTTTATCGTTGTGAAATGTGGCCAAAATCATGGTGAAATTCTACATCGCTCATAATCCCAAGCACACCCACGTAAGAAACTGTAATAATGTAAATGGGAAAACTCAATAGTAACCCATTTTCTTGTTTGTTTAGATTTTTGTCTGCCATATTGGTTGAATGTTTGACAGAAACAGTAGATACTCATTACACAAGGTTCATCAGTTCACTGTCATGGACAATTCAGTATCTGCAATTCCCTTCGTCTTGGGAGGAAACCGGAGCACCCAGAGTAAACCTACACAAACATGCAAACTCCACACAGAACCACCCTTCTTGCAAATTCTATTTCAAATGTATTCATTTCTTGTTTATTCCACTGCTTTATACTGGTTAGGGCTGCATTTCACTGAATGAAAGGTAGAAAACATCCTGAACAGGTGGCCTGGAACCCTTTTGCTGTGAGGTGACAATGCTACCCGCCAAACCATCGATCCACCTTGATTTAAAATGTACTAAAACATCATTTTAACTTGTCTTTAAGACGAACAGCATTATTGAGGCTTAATCCTCAATAAATATTGTATTTAATAAAAAAAATTACAGCTTCACCAATCAAGGTAGATCAGATGTAAATAATGTATGTTAAAAAAAACTTCATAGTTCAACAATTCTAAAGAAATTGACCTTTTTATGAGGGTTTTATTATTACTGATACTGGCAAAACTTTGATTTGACTATGGAATGACATCAGACATTAGTGACTCAGTCATTGACAGATTTTGTATGCATTACTAAATTTTAATTAACTTCTTGTTTATTTCAGAATATGAAAAGCCATTTTTGTTTTATAACACAAGAAATTATGTGGTACCACCAAGCATACATAATCCTAGCCAGAGGAGTTGTTATATTTAGTGCTCAAGGTATTGCAAAGGCTGTAAAAGTAAATAATTTTAAGCATGTTTGATCGCAAATGAATGCATGACTGTTTTTAAATGGTCTATTATTTGGACTGACAGTAACATTGCTTGAGGTATGCGGTTTACCACGGTTCTGCGTTCTTTCATCTGAGCTAAATATGTGACACGCTCACTTCTCGTAACATACAAGCCGGCAGGCTTCTCTCAAGAAAGAGAACTGCCATTGTGTTAAAGAATTAATACAATATCAATATCATTTTTGCAGTTTTTGCTAAGATCCTAGATTCCTAGATTCCAGTGCTAAAGGTTTCAGAGCTAATTCTGTGCTCGCCAAGGGAAAAAAATGCTGTCAGTCCACTTTTCATTCTTTTTCTTTTGCACCATGCTTGAATACATTTAAATTCTTTCCCAATGTTGGTTTCAGGTTGACCCTAACATTTGTTTGGTCCTTACACAGTGATGATGTACTTTTATAATGATTTCGACCTCTTACCTTACACGATGTGTCACAAAATTAGGATCAAACTGCATTCCTTTATCCAAAGCGAATTAAAATTCTGAGCAATTAAAGTAAGGTTCTTGATAAAGGGTCCAACTTGGCAGTGATGGGGTCTGAACCTGGGGTCTGATCATTTAACTAGTACCTTAACTACAGTGCTACCATTGGGCTTTTGATCAGAAAGTGGATGATTATTTTTCAACTTTGGTTTTCCTAATTATACATTTAATGTTGTGGATGGTTTGAGCTTACACCAATATATAAATATAGCTCTTTAACATCAAATACAGACTGGGATGCATTATTATTTTTAGAATACTGTTTTGCTCATTGTGCAGTGAAATTCATCCTCCACATTTGAACCCAATCCGTGCAGTGAAACACACACAAATACACACTAGTGAACACTAGACTGTAGTGAACATATGTGCCCAGAGCGGTGGGCATCCCTAGCCATGGCAGCTGGGGAGCAGTTAGAGGCTGATGCCTTGCTCAAGGACACTTCAGTCGTGACCTGTCCCAGCTAACCACCAGGCCACCGGCTGCCTATGTGTGGCTGTTTCTATTTTGTACACATGCAACCATTGCACCACATTGACTTTTGGGACTTCAAACATCTGTACTGCAGAAATTGTCACTCTAATGTGCATGCTTTAGTACCTTCCCAGATGAAGTGTAGTTTTCTTGTCATATTCAGTATGTGATCAACTGAATTTTTCATTTAATGTCAAACTGTGAGATTAACTGAAACATTAAGAACAACTGAATACACTGAGATTCTCAAGAAAGCTATTAAAATATTACAGTTGTAAAAATTGAAATTGTAACTGTAATTTAGAAGACATGCTATGCACTGAATCTGTCTCTTACTGTCTCCAATGCCCTTGTTTAGGCGTCCGATACTTCTATCTATCATTTTCCTTTTATCCTTTGAAGAGTGACGTGAAGCTGATTTGAGATCCCTTGCAAGTTCATGTCTAAGGTCAACAGTTACCCGAGAGTGTGCTTCTGAAGCCCGGTCAGCTAGAGTTACACCTGTTCCTGTTCAATTCTTTTGCTGGATGCAACCTCACCCATCTCCTACCCACACCCAAGGCATCACTGTGTGAAAAGATTACTTTATTACCTCTCTGTCTGAGACAGGAAATATGCAGGTAGATACCCATTGTCAGTCAGTCTGGATTTTTGTAATACTTGGATTTTATCTAAGGGCTTTTTTCTTTTCCCTTGGGAAGTATTGAATAAGTATTCAGCCACCCTGTTAAAGACTACAGTACAGTTAATTTTGGCTCACTGTTCTTTTTACAGCAACTTTTATTTTTACTGCTCAAGGACAGACTTTTTTTTTTAGTTTTAAGGGTTGCAGTATTTAACCCCCACACAACACTCATGATCTTTTAATACATTTATTTATTAAAGATAAATAAATGCATTATTTTGTATTAGTAATGTGCACATTAATGAGCATTTAGTGGGAATTCAGGATTTGGGTAGTTTGGAGAGCTAGTCTGTTGTGTCGAGTTGTATTAAAGGCTAAGCACCACCTAATCTACCTCTTTGAAGAATTCACATTATTGTAGCTACCAAAATTATATAAAAATGAATTGACATAAAAATAGCATGCCTAATTTGCTTTAAAATGACATTTTTAATTAAATTGACAGGAAAAACCAGAGCTTTTTATGGAAATTCTTGAACGCCACCATGTGACGTCACTGGTGAACAACAGTGAACACCGTCGCCGTTAAACACAGTTCTGACTGAAGAACCCACACTGGAAAACTCGCATTCCAAGTCAGATTCCAACAATATTTCTGAATTTGACGAAGAGGATGAATCTAAAGTAAATTTGGGGTGACTGGCTCAAATCTGAATGGTTTAATTTGATATCCAGAGAAAGAGAATAACCTGCACCTGAAAGGAACGAGCAACCAGACCCGGTCGTCAGAACTGGGAATATATGCTGCTAATAACCTATGTTGGTCATTAAACTGTGCTCCTAATTAATTATCAAAATATATCCTTTTACCACCTACAGTGCAGCTTTTAGAGTTGTTGTCCATCATCTACGTCACACGCATGATGCCTGGGCCGGTTTCCGTACAGCGCAGGCGGGACAAAACAACAGTCTTTTAAGCCATATTTAATCAATTTGTAAAAAATAAAAAGTTAGGAAGTCTAATTCTACTGTATTTATGTGTTTCACACTTTCATATTAGCTGGCGTTTATCCTTTAAGTTCTCTACAAGTTCTGTACATTGCTAAAGTGTCTTTAAAGGGTGCGCTGGTGCACTGCAACCATATATCTGTGCTGGAGTGTTTATTGGCGTGTAATGAGATCATCCCTCTGTGCTGTTGGATATCGGAGAACACCATCAGAGAAGAGAGTGGATGATCCATAGGGAGATGAGAAGCCTAATCCTACTTCTCTCCCTCCCTTTCAGCTTCAGGGGAATCTCTCTCTCTCTCTCTCGCTCATATTCTGTATTATTATCTGCTACTTGGCGCTCTGTATTGCCCTACTCTGTGCCAGCCAGTGGGAAGAGGAAACAGCAGTGGAATTTAGAGTCTAAATATATTCACAGTGGGTAAACATGTTCGCTCACCCTGAGAGAGAGAAGTATAATCCTAAAAGCTTGAAAGCGATTAAAGATTTGAATTTGTAATGCACTCAGGTTGAGTCAGAGCAGCACTCTGCCGCTAGTCATGCTTTTTGAAGTTTATCTTCAACATTTTAACAATCGGTTTCTTTGCAGTGTAGAAAACCTTCAGTAAACTTGGGCATGAATCAATATACTGTTTCTTTTTGAAATAAGATCATTTGTCATACGGGAGGCACTGTGGTTCATGGGTAGCACTTTCTCCTGTGAATTGGAGATCCAATATTTGGATTTGACATTGAACTTGAACTGATGAATCATTTGTGACCTGTAATTACCTGCCCTGTCATGAATGTTACCGAAGTTACATGGCGTTATTGAACTTAGATACAGTTTATAAACAGTTATGTAACTCACTGGGGCTGGATTGCACAGTAGTTATTTTTATTTAATTGTGGTTGTGGTAGCTCAGTGGGTAAGGAACTGGACTAGTAATCTGAAGGTTGTTAGTTTCTGCCTCTTCCAGGTTGCCACTTATGGTTTCATAACGATCTCATTGTGCTCGCTCTCTTTAAATGCTGCAAATGTAAAATTATGTACAAAATGTTTAAGACATGTTAAGAAAAAATGATATAGTTTATTAAATTACAAATTTAACTGTAGGAAAGAAAATCTTCAATGATGGTACACTGACTTGGGGTTTGATTGTATTCATTTTTAATAGGAAAAAAATAACAAGAGGCATATTAATTTGACCACTTCATGTAATTACATGAATGACGCTATAAATATTAGAGAAACAGAAGTTTGCCGGTTCGATTCCCGACTGAAGTGCCCTTGAGCAAGGCACCTAACCTCTAACTGCTCCCCGGGTGCTATGGCTATGTTCTTACTGCCCCTAGTGTTCACTGTTGTGTATGTGTGTGATTCTATTCTAAATATTAGTATTCTAAATCTAAAAAAAAATTGTGTTCTGACATTTTATTGCCTTTTTGGTAGATTTACTGTTTATTAAAATATAATGATACTAGTACAATAACATTTTTGAAATAAACTGGCTTTAGCAAAGCCTTACAAATGTGACAGTGTGGTGTATTGGCTAGACATGAATTTGATAATGGTAAACGTGAGATGTTCTTTAGGTCATGAATAGAAGTAACAGAATAGTGTTTGTTCTCAGCAATGCACAGCGTTCTGTCAGACGTGTGTCGTCTTCACAGCTGAACACCTCCACCCTTGTTTTCACACACTCGCTGATTAGTTTACTGTTGCCTGATTAGAAATTAATTAAAATGATGAAACAGACTCTCGGGGGTGGGGTAGGGGGTAGGACGGGGGATGCTTTTAGACGGATGTGGCTGATGACTTTCGTGCAACCATTATGCCTCAGTCCAAGGGGGGATGTGTTTGTGTTTATGTGTGCCTGATAATCATGCTAACATTAGTGCAGGCAGGGGATTGCATGTGTCGGGCAGATTTTCCTTCCTTCTACTATCTTTAACAGCAGCTTCTCATCATACCTCTTTATTACTAAATCTCCTGCTCTCGTCCTTGAAAAGCCATTCAGTCATTTTTCTTTTTTTAGCTTGGCCAAATCAATGCTTGAATTTTTTCATGCTACTTATTTATTTGTTATTCATATTTTCTTGTAGCCTAGAAAGCAACCGTAAACACTAGAACACATTGATATTATGGAATATAAAACCAAATGTTGGTTTTTCTGGACAGAGATCAGTCCTTATGTTGGACTGAAAAAGGACTTCATATAAAATATTGTCTTCCTATGAGGATTTAATTCCAAACCCATGCGCTCCTCTTCTGCTATAACGGCTTCACCCGTTCTATGTGGATTCTTTCCTATTCAGCCACAAGAGCACTGGAACGTTGGTGAAGTAGACACTTAAGCTGGACAGGAATAAAGTTCTTATACTACTCCACTCTCAAAAAAAAAATCTCAATGGACATTGTGTTGTCAACGTGGAGATTGTTAGTTGGAAACAGAAATTGTCAGAAATGTCACTGTAATCTATAGCATTAGGATTTTCTCTCACTAGATCTAAAAAGTTTGCAGTCTGATTTAAGGCAGGTAAATTGTTGACAGTCAATCTGCTCAAATGAATGTTAATTCATAGAGACGCATTCTCACGAGAAGCTTTGAACTCAATGCGAGTCTCTGAAAATGCATTTGTTTGGAAGACCCGTCAAGGAAAGCATCCGCCCGTATCTTTAGCTGTATTTTCCTCAGTCTCACTTTTAAATGTTCAGCTCAGTTTATTTTCTTTAACAATTTTTCATAATCAGGGTGGGGTAGGGGGCTGGAGCTCTTCAACGGGCACAATGTACATGGTAACGTCCTGGACCGGGCACCAGTCTATCACAGGTACCTACGGGACAATTCAGTGGACAATTACAGAGTGCAATCTGTGCAGAGATCGCCAGCTCAGTGCTGCTCAAGTGTGTTGTGCAGGCTACTCAGAGAAGTGCAACGACAAGCTGACCATGCCACTCTCTCTAGGAAATATTGGCACAGTCAGTGTGAGTTTTACCGCTTCTCATGTAAATGCTCCTTAAAGCTACAGCTCTTGTTGAAACCTTCGCAAATATTTTAACCATTTAAGCATGTTGGCAACATTTTGAAAGTCACTCTGTATTGATATTGTTCTCTTAATGTGTGTCAGGGAAGATTTCATTGATGGATGCTTGATTTTAGGTTCTGGATTGGCTTTGATTTGTATGTAGTAGAAGTATCCAAATAAACATAAATGTTTAAATCTCTCTGTGTGTGTTGGTACAGCTTGCATTACAGCAAGGTCCTGGATTTGATATTCTGTTAAAGTTTCCCAGTGTCCGCATGGGTTTTCTCCAGCACAGTGGCTCAGTGGGTAGCACTGCTGCCTCACAGCAAGAGATCCCTGGGTCTCTTTGGTCCCCAAGTAAAGGAGTTTGCAGGTTCTCCCTGTGTAAAACATGATGTTAAAATCCTCTTTAACAAACAAATTAACAAACCAGTTTCCTCCTTAAGTTCAAATACCTTCGCAAAATTGTCCATGATGGTGTTTCATTTTAAGTCTTGAACTGATTCATCTTGTTTATTTGGTAATTACCCGGTTACACTAAGTGTAAAACATATGCAAGTATTATAATCGTAATAAATAAATTGTGGATGTGTTTGTGTGTATGCATGTAATCGCTCTGTGATAACAGCACACGTCTCAATGCTGGAGCGCTGGAGCTGGCAGTCCCGCAGCAAGGCTTAAAACAGAATTGAAATTAATTACCTGAATTGTGGTGGAGAGCACAGTTAGTATTATGTAATGATAAACGCTATGTCATATTAGGGCGTGATAGCATCAGCCTTATGGATAACGCACAAATTGCTACTCCATAAGCGGTTTATCCAGCTGTTGCGTTTCTGTATTTCACAGCTGAATGAACCTGTAATTGGAGCCTAATGAAGCCCAGAGGGGCTGGGTGGCAGCGAGCGAACACTCCTCTATTTATTTAACTGTGGACTCTTCAGATTAAAAGGCTTCAGTGTTTACCCCATGGCTCAGTGGATCATCTTTTCAATTTAGCCTGACAAGCACTGAACAGCAATCCCTCAGAGGCATACTCGATCTCAAATAGGTGTAGAGAGAGAGAGAAAGCAAGTGTGTACGCAGGAGTGTGGCATGGAAAAAAAGGAGAAATGAAGAGCGCGGTACTGAGAGATGGAGAGCCATGAACTGTCGTGTTTGATAGGATTACGTTGGGTGAAAGATGTATTTTCTTCTGGTAATAGTTTTAATATTGGAATCTATGTAGACCAATGATGGGCTACCTTTCTATCAGCTGAGTTACAATGTTGGTCATGAACCACAAGCCACAAACCACAAGCCACAAACATGCATAATTATTTGACGGGGTTCTTAACCTGCAGCCTGGGTGGTGTATGTGTCTGCATTTATCCTAAGCAACGTACAGTACCTGTAAAGTCTGAGCTATGACGGTTAAGGGCCTCGCTCAAGGGCCCAACAGCACCAACCTGGTAGTGGTGAGGTTTTTTAACCGGCGACCTTCGGCTTACTAGTCCTATACTGCTGGCTATTCTACAATCTGCTTATAATATTTGAATGGATGC
>JAYDZG010000010.1:8861996-8876043 GCA_034509265.1 Microcambeva bendego
CGTTAGAGATCCAAGCCTGGTGGGCTTGTGATCAGAAGACTTGAGCAAGGCACCCAACCTCTAACTGCTCCCCGGATGGCGTGGCTAGGGCTGCTCACCACTTCGGGCACGTGTACTCACTGGCCTCTAGTGTTCACTGGTGTGTATGTGTGTGTTTCACTGCACGGATTGGGTTAAAACAACCGTATATGTTCATTACATTCCT
This sequence comes from Microcambeva bendego, assembly GCA_034509265.1. Classification (NCBI taxonomy): domain Eukaryota; kingdom Metazoa; phylum Chordata; class Actinopteri; order Siluriformes; family Trichomycteridae; genus Microcambeva; species Microcambeva bendego. The sequence continues at coordinate 8,862,202 of JAYDZG010000010.1, forward strand.
CAACCATTTTATCCTGGTTAGTGTCCTTGCATTCTTTCACTGGACAGCTGGCCCGAAACGTCCCCCGGCACTCCTCAGTCTTCAGATATAGCCATCATATCTGTGAAGACACCCAGCTGTGAATACCACCACTGAGATCAAACCCGGACATTGGTGGTGGTGGACTACCAGTACCGGACCACTGTGCCACCCGAGCCCCCAATTCTATAATTTAGCATTTGTTTCCTAGTTCTTCCTGCATTATTTTATAATAAATACAATTACATTTTAATTCACCATATTTAATTTAGCTTCTCTGTTAAAATGTTTTTACATCTATTATATGTAATATAAATTTTCATCCGGGGCGGAAGGGTGGCTAAGTGGGTAGCACAGTCACCCCACTGCTAGTAGGTTCAATCCTCAAGTAGAGTGGTCTGGTGAAGGTCCCCCACGTGTCTGCATGGTTTTCCTCCCGGAGCTCCGGTTGTTCTGGTTAACGACCAGAACTGTAACCAGTGTAAACCAGGGTGTTAAAATCAGCCAGCTGTGCGCTTGAACTGTGAATTCTATTTTTGTGCATCTCAATCTCTGAAGTGGGTAAATAATTTTGTAAAACCTATAAAACAAAGCTTTGAATTATCTTTGAAACCTAAAACCAACCCACCTCCTACCAATGAATTAATAGGATTGTTATTATTACATAAAGAATACATACAACCTGTCTTCTTATAATGTATGTTAACTATATATATATTCAAATTCAATTATATGCTCTCATGCTACGTTATACAGGGAGGTCGGACTAAACAAGCATGTGTGGGCTAATTGAAAAATGCTTTAAATAATTTCTGAACAGAACCCGTAAAGTAATTGGCTGAGTAATTTTAGGATTAATTAGCGTTGTAGAACGTTCTCTCTCTCTTTCTCTATCTGTGTTTGTTTATTTGTCCTGAACCATATTTTAGTTTACTTAATTAAAGAATTTAAAGTTCTTCACGAGAAAAAATATCTTCTTTTCCCCCCCGACAGAACCACTGTGTTCACTTGTGAGACTGAATGAAGCCACTTCGGCTACTGAGATTTCAAATGATTCTGCTACACCACAAAATTACAAGCATGTATGTGTCTGTGTGCATTTGAATGAATAGATGTACGAATATGTGAATAGGTCGCTCCTGCAGGCTTTTTGCAAACCTTGAGGCACTTAAGGGGGTCTTCAGGGGGCAGAGAGCCCAGACAGAAGCATCTTTGTTTGGTTTGTATTTCTGTGGGAGGCCCCATCAAATAGAGAAAGACACATTTGTTTCCAACAAGATAATGAAATAAACAGGATCTATTAAAGAAGCTGTCCTCCCTCACACTCCCATCCTCCAAATTTCCCAGCCATCATAGCGTACTGTTCTTCTAATGCAGCAAACTGTGATTTATGTGGAAACATCTTTAATGCTCTTATCATCTGAGACATCTGAGTGGCATATGTCCATCTATTCCGGTTTTAACCTTATTGGTACTGCACAATTTTTTGCCGTTTTAACCATTTCTCAGCATTACTTGCTCCCTCCTGCTCATTCTTAATCATGCACCCTTGTCCTCGTTTACTCTCCTTGTCTCTTCTCTCTGTTTCCCAACATTGGCAGTGCTAAGTGGCCCCTCTTCGAGCACAGTTAGGAAGTGAGGTGAGCTCTGGATCTTGACTGTCTTGCCATCTCATTGCCGCATAGTTAAATTAGATTAAATAGTGAAATACTTTAGAAGAGACGGAGGAAAATCATTTAAAAAAAATGTTTACATATCATACTTTTGGTAATGATCTCCTTAAAATGTTGAGATTTAGTTTATTTAACAGTGAGATTTCCACCTCAGCATGTCAGCCTTGTAATCATAATGCTTTAATTCTCTTTGAGTGTACTGTTAAAATAATACATGCAACAGAAGCTTAGCTTAAAGATTATTACCTGTTTATGTGGAGTCTTTTTTTGTTGTTGTTGTAAGGGAAATCATTGCAATAAATATAATCACTTATTCTTTACTGCAGATTATGGTGTTTCACATGGTGATGATGTTTTTCCTCAATTTGTCCCTTAAAACTTAAGGCTGATTTAACTTCACCATAAACATACTTATCAAGTAAGGGCAACTTTTTTAAAATAAATCCTGAAGGTCACCTGCAGTGGGTAGAAAGTAAAATGCAATCGGGAAATGAAACAATAAATAACATTATTAAATAATAAATAACTAATGAGTAACCAAATAGTAAGAACAAACATAATACATATAAACATAATTTGAACACATATTTTTAAACTTATTATTTGTCTACAAGACTCTTAAGTCTTGTTAATAAGTACAATTGTGCCGTGGTTCTAAGTTAGAACTTGATTCTCTGAAACAATATTATAAAGCAAAAACCAAAAGCATTTAAATACAAGACCTTACCCAAACACTTACACACTACACCACTCGGTGGTCAGTTCAGTCTCTGGACATTAAGGGAGACCGTCCCTCTTTTCTAACTAATGAGCAACATGTCTAGCTCAGTTTCTGAGTTCTAATCTGTGGTTATTAGGTAACTAAGAAAGTAAATGTGTTAGGCATGTTTCTTTCCTCGTTCGTCTTGACCTGGACTCTTTGTTCTAAATTCGAACGTATTTAAGGGTATGGCTAGTTCCATGGCCTTTTTTGCTGACATTTCTTGTGCCTGTGCAAGGACATGCCCTTTTCTTCATCCCCCGTTTCTTTGCGTTAATCACGGGGGTCTGAAAACCAGGCAGATAAGCCCATTGTTTGGCCTGACAATGTTCCGATGATACGGCAGAGAGGATCGGTACCCTATGCCTTCCCTTTCAGCGCTAGCCTGCCACCAGAGAGAACTCATTACTACAGTGCAACCAGGTTAATTAGCACAGAGGAGGGGTGGGGGCCTTTAAAGAGAGGAGATCGACATCTATCTATTCCACCGAAAGTTTCTTTTTCTCTTAAATTGGAATTTTGACTGTCGTGGAGCTGATTAGAAGTTCCAGTTGTACTTCTTTTGTCGAATCTTCCAGATCAGTTCCATCCATGTCACCCCACCTGTGTGTTCCTATACAGTTTCATTCGTATTAGGACATCCTTCATTTTGTTTAGCAAGAAATCACCAAGATTGGATCGAATGTTTGTTAAAACGAACAACAGGGGGAGCTCTGTAACCCTCTAACTCCTTTCAAATCATTCAAGTTATTGCACAACTCGAGGATGACGGTGCAGTGCTTCATCCAAACAGCACAGAAATGATCAAATATGTGTTTACCCACACTTCATCTTAGCTTCGCATGTTTGTATGTAAGTACTGTAGTAATTCTGTTCAAATGTGTTGGTTTGCTCTTATAATGATCAATGACCTCGTTTAAACTCAAAGAAACAACAAAGTTGAACTAATCCTGTGTGATGAATACTTCTACTTTTCTGTAGTCTAGGACTGACAGCTTACACTCGAACTGACTGAGGTACAATTTACTGTCCATGTTGTGCATAGAAAGAAATAGAATGAAACACTTTAAAGGGAAAACCTAAATAAATAATTAGAGATGGATAGCAGATGCAAAACAACAATGATAATAGTAGTACAAATTACAAATCAAACACAATCATTTTAACTGATCAAATAATGACTTTAATAAAATATCAAACCATCCACAAGGCACGATGACTCACTGGAGCACTGGATGAGTTTAAGGTAAGAGCATCTTTTTTATGTGTCGTGTGTAGATTTACTGTTTAAGTGTTGAATGGACCAGCAGCTTGGAACTTGTGGCCGACCTGTATTTTTTTTTTTTAAATGTTTGACCATGATTATTTGTTTTCCATCCTAAGAAGACTATTTGAGTGAGTGAGATTTTTGTTCAATGTACTTTTAATTGGCTGCACACCAGGCCACAGAAATGATTGTCCACAGTCAATCGAGCTCCCTTCCGGTTTCCCCAGAATTACCGGGCGTAATGCAGGACGGCAATCTCCAATGTCCTCCTCCATCATGTTTGTAAAGCTGACCCACCAGGTAATAGGGTCATTTAAACTATAAACCAAAAAGAAAGATCTTTATAGTTCTAAAAATCATACACACATAAACATTTAATACATTTGTGTCCCAGTCATTAAGTCACGAAAAATAAGTTCCTCTCACAATTATTCTAGCTCACCCTGATAAACGTCAGTATGTTCACAGCACACTGGTTACAGGACTTTATTCACTTTTGGTCAGGGCACCTTTTAACCTGCATTACACAAATTTGGACCACAAGTAGCTCCTGTTTAATCTGTAATATTCATCACATTGACTCTGACCTTACTCTCTTTTTCAGTATGATCTAACAGATCTATCAGGAAATGTTCCCATGTCATTACTGACTCATTTCTGATCTGCCTGTGATCTTTTTAAGCTCAGTCTGAGATCTAACGGAGTCAGAGCTGCTGCAGGTAGAGCTGTGATAAAAAAGAGAGAAATAAGTCACAGGTTCTCAAGCACTTCCCAGATTTTTAACTATTAGCTTTCCTGATTTGCAACCAAGAAATACTACAAAACAACTACTACTACTAATAATTATTATAATATTAATAATAAACTGTAATAATTACAGTAATAATAACTACCCAGTGTATTTTAATAATAATATTAATAATATTAATAATTTTCATCATCCAGGGCCTGGAGTACATGAGTCCAGTACCATGAAATTCTTCTTCCACATACTCCACCTTTTTTGTGGAGGGTGAGGTCAGATTGCAGAGTCAGCCATTGTATGACGCCCCTTGAGCCGAAGTAAGGGGGATTCTTCTTTGTCAGTTAGGGTCCTGCTCAAGGTCGTAGCGGTGCTATCAAGAAATCTTTAAAGAATTTTAAACTCTTTACTATTGCTTTCGATGCATTAAGGAGCATATTTACTCCAACTGTATAATCTTAATTATGATCAGCAGAGGCAGGCAGCACAAATACTCACTTTTCATGTGCATCTTTTATGATATCAGCTAAATTGCTCATCCCCTAAATAAATAATATTCTTTGCTGCAGTTTATGTGCTGTTCACTCTTACATTCACACGTAATGGCCATATTGGTGCACCATCTTTTGCTGCACTTCCAGGATCATGACGTACCCAGTACACAAGTGATTATGGCTATGTTGTGAGTAACTATATTATTGGAAGTGCTAATTAGACAGGATGTAGTATGCAAATCCTTTTTTGCTATATTCTGGGTAGGGATTCTACCTCACGCTAGTAAGACCAGTCCATGTTAGTGAGGGCCAGTCATAGCTTAGTGGTTAGGGTACAGGGCTAGTTATCTAAAGGACGCCGGGTCAAGCCTCATCACAACCAGCTACTGTTTCCTCGAGCAAGGCCTTTAAGCCTCAGTGTTCGGACTGGATACTGTAACTGTACTGGAAGTTGCTTTGGATAAAGGCGTCTGCTAAATTCTGAAAATTTATAACTTGGTTCCCACTGACCTTTACAACCAAATCCTCGCTTATTCGAGATATTTGATCCTGTAAATCTTTTCTTTCATTTTCTTTGATCATCCTTGTCAGTGTGATGGGCTTAACACTACCTGGAAACAAACACCATGGGGCAGGAACATGTTGGACAGAGGTATCAATCTATTGTGGTGTAAAAAAGCTCACGTCCAAAACACTTAAATGAAAAATCAAACTACCACCAGAAGGAGCAGAGAAATTTACATTTATTGTCTGTCACTAGATCACACAGTGAGTGCTCCTGGGTCATCACTGGCTGCTCTTGGTGTTCTTTTATAGTACCAAGTCCACAATAGATCGTCTTATTTGGAGTTCTGTTGAAGGCTTTGGTTACATGATGGGTTTCTATTCTACACATTCCCTATAAGGAGTCATATGCATCCATGCAGCCCAACTGTCCTATTATTTCTGGACTCCTACACCCACACACACACCAACTACATCTATTATGCATTATATATTAGTCATATCATTAGTAATTTTAAACGTTATTTACTTTACATATTTCTAATAACCTTCCACACTTTCCTAGGCTAGAATCAAATGTCGGGTTGTATGTTTTAATTCATGTGTTTGATGTAAAATGGGATTGATTAGATAGATACATTAAAATGGTGATGATAAAATTGTGTATATGTGCAGGTGTGTGTGTGTATGTATACGCTTGTGTGTTTACAGCAGCTCCATAAATATCATCTTTAAGTTACAGATTTGCCTGATCTCAACTCTTCCTCCTTCTTTTCCACCCTTCTGCCCTGCATTGTTTCCATCCTCCCTACATCACACCCCCTCTCCTTCCCTCTCCTGTCTCTCGATTCTCCCCTTTCTTTAGAAAGAGCGAGAGGAGATGAGCAGAGCGAGGGAATCCATGGCTATTGTGTGTCAATCACACCATGTGTCATGGTCTCTCCCCCTCCTGGTGATTAGCTCTCTTAGTACAGCTCTGCAGTATCTCCTCAACAAATAAACCCAGTCTGCAGCCAGCCAGTGAGGCCTTGGGCATGAGTTCACTCACATACAGTAACATAAGTACAATCCAATTACTCGCGCTCTTTGTCACACCCGGCTAATGCTATGCAACACACTAACTGTGCCAGATGAAATTTAAATAATGTTAAAGGTTTCATTGATGGCTATAAAATAGTAAAATGTGTAGTAATTTTAAAAACAAATATGCTATTAAATGGCAGTATATGTAAGGTGAACATGAAAAGACTAAAATAAATGCCAGCACAGATGTGTAGTTTTATTTTGTTTTGCCACCATATACCTCCAGAAAGTGCTTTAGTGTAAATTGTGATCCATTCTAAAAGTCTGCACTGGTAAGATGCAGGAACACGTTTTGAAGAAAATTAATTTAATTCATTTTGTGATGATGGTGATGAACCGAGCTGTTTAGTCAGTTCAAACTTGTGTAGTTGTTCAACTGGGTTAAAAAGCAGGTAACCATGAAGGCCACAGCATATATTTAGATATTCATGCACTACACCTTTCTAAGTACAGGGATCAAAAAGTTTCTGCACTTTTGCTTTTTTGGAAATAGCAAGAGCGAGAGGAATAGCAACTGGTCATGCCTGAGAGCTTATAGTCCAGATTAAGCACCATCTGTTTTCTATCTTTTTGAACACTTTATGTGGAAGAAGCTTTTCATGTGACGATGAGCAGTGGTGCATTAGTGGCTAGACGCTTATCCAAAAGCAGTTTTGCTGTTGGCATTATAATGGTAGAACTGGGGGAAATGCAACACAGAGGAAGGTGACTATGTAGAAAAGACTGTTGAAAGATTGTGTGGAGTTTGTAATGTTATCAGGTGATCTCAAGTCAAGTCTGTTTCATATATATATATATAGCACATTGGACATAGTCTCAAAGCCTGCTCTATATCATTCTGATGTGATTTCTGATCCTCATCTGTATAATCCTTTGATATCCATCAAGTTATTTATGTTTTAAGTATTTGTCACAGATCTGTATTCTTTTGTTCTTCATTTATTATAGTGGTTCACAGTTCCTTCCCTAACGTGTGAGAAGCTACTGTTAAACCTTTTAGATGGTTTCCTGCCTTTTGCCCAATAAGTTGGACCCACTGCAACCCTAAACAGGGTAAAGCGGTGATAAAACAGAAGGAATGAATGAAATAATGAGTAACATATTGAGATATCAGCGTTAAACCGCTCAGCTAAAGATAATTATTGCAAACCTGAAATACAAGGGGTTTAAAAAAAGTTTTAAACTCCATGTAGAACAGTGATGTCATTTGTTATTGAAATTCTTAAGTCACCTTACTTTGTGATACATTTTTCCCAATATCAAAATGACTTAACGTACGCTTGCTGGTTCAAGCCCCACCAAAATGACTTGACGTACGCTTGCTGGTTCAAGCCCCACCATCTCAAGGCTGCTACTGTTGAGCCCCTGAGCAAGGCCCTTAATCCCTGATTGCTCTAAATTGTGTTAAGTCATAATTATAAGTCGCTTTGGATAAAAGTGCTAAATGCCTGAAAATGTAATGTAAATGTAAGTGACCCTTATTTAACAGGGGCTTCATTTTATCACCATGTTCATTTCTAACAGAGCTATTAAGAACCTAAAATGTTTCTCATTAAGTGTGTTGCTACTGATTTACCTCTGCTTTCACATCAAGATATGAAAATCTTTTCCCCTTAAAGCTTCTTTGAATGGTCCAAAATATATGAATCAGGACTATAAGCAATTACTACTCCTCACACCTTCAGCGTTTCCAACCAACGTCTAAAAACCTTTTGAAGATCCCTCATAAATTAATGAAATAATTACAAAACACTATTCCTAAAAAGTGGCTCTAGTTACACCAACTGTAAAATAATGCAAAACCTTTTCTCTGCTCATAACGGGAAGTACCCAGGCCTGTTATTGAACACCACTTTTTGGATTCTCATGACGAGCTTCATTTCCATTTGACCACAGCATAATATAGAAGACGTACTGCCGTGCTTCCTCCATCCCTCTAATCTGAGCTTAGTGTTTCATTATGTGCTGAAGCTGCTTAGTGCTGAGACTCTTTCATTCTTACTGTGTTTTGTAAGACAGCTGACTGAGATCTGGAGGTAGAGCTGGTGTCAGTGAAACCAGTTTCTGGAGCTCTCGTCTTTGTGTGGTTTGTCACTGAAGCTTTGGTGTTCACTCCTGCTGTAGGCAACTGGAACATATCCTGTTTCTTATCATGAAAAGAAGAAACATGGAGATTTAAAACAAATCCTGATGTATCACTGTTGGATGTGGGTGGAGAGATTAAATCTTTCTAACGTAGTAAAGGATTTAAGTGCAAAATGACCTGTACAATGTATTAGATATATACCTTAACTGATATAAATTTTCATACTAAAGTATTAGTCATTATTAATAATTATTATAATTATTGCTTAATTATTAGTAGTCTCTATATCTGTTGTTTAATTAAGCATTTTTTATTTTTGGGGCTTAGAGAATTGGGTTTGTGATCAGAAGGTTATCGGTTCATATCCCAGAGCAGACAGGTCATGACTGAAGTACCCTTGAGCAAGGCACCCAACCCCTAATGGCACGTGTTCTCACTGCCCCCTAGTGTTCACTGGTATGTACGTGCGTGTTTCACTTCAGGATTGGGTTAAAATGCGGAGGATGAATTTTACTGTGTAAAAAGCACATTGGTAGAAAAGAGTAATAATAAATACTTTTTAATTTCTTTTAATGCATTGTTAATAAATAACATTAGTTGTTTCAACAAGCCATGTTAAATAAAACAAAAAGCTGTAAAATACTGACAGGTTCCTGCCATGAAAGTCATATGACAATGAGGTGTAATAATAACAACTAAAAATAGTAGGTCTTAATAATATTAAATTATATTTGGACTTGTTTTTAAACAGTTTAAGCCAGATATATCTTCACTGTATACAAGGTTTATTACAGTCTGTCAGATTCTCACTTCCTCAGTCACGTGCACCTAAGTCTTAGTATTTGCTTCACACTGGGCTGGTATTTTTGGTTTGTAAATTTTAGCTTAAACTGATAAATGTAGTAAACCTATATTAGGTGCAGTATATTATAACACTTTAAACATTTATTGACTTATGTAACTTTTCAGATGGGAAAAAATGTTAATCTACAATTTGCAGTCTCATCTATGAATGCTAAAGTTCTATAATAGTATTTAAGGCTAAAGAGGTTTTCTGCATATTTTTGTGAATTTGTTGTAAGCTTTACTTTTTGGTAAAGAGCCACAATATACGTCTTGTTACATTTATTAAAGTTAAGACTTTTGCTCAGTAGATGTAGCAGCACTAGGATCAATAGCTTCAGGACCAGCACATCCTATGAAATAATGTGCCTGTGAGCAAGTGACAAGGGGACAGTGATGCACTAGTAGTCAGAAGCTTGCTGGTTCAAGCCCCACCATCTCAAGGTTGCTACTGTTGAGCCCTTGAGCAAGGCCCTTTATCCCTAATTGCTCTAAATTGTGTTAAGTCATAATTATAAGTCGCTTTGGATAAAAGTGCTAAATGCCTGAAAATGTAAAAGTAAGTGACCCTTATTTAACAGGGGGTTCATTTTATCACCATGTTCATTTCTAACAGAGCTATTAAGAACAAGTGTTAAGTTATTTTATCAATTACTATTATTTATTAAAAGCTTAGATACCCAGTCCATTATGAGACTGTACATAGTCGACAATTTATTCATCTTTCTTGTTTTAAGGCGGTGGGGGGAAGAAAACCAATGCAGACTGGATGTGAAGATCAAATCCAGATCCCAGGATCCACACGCCAATGTACTTTTAACATAAAAAATAAAGAGCAGGGTTTTGGCATGAGATGTTTCCTTCACCTTTAAAAAAGATGCAGAAGGTCTCTCTGACCATGTTAAGTACTTGTGAGCTTCTGGCCAATTACTAGTATTGCTTTGCACCGATGTTTTCAGATGACACAGAATCCACTGCAAGTCTGACTAGTAATGAAACATGATTAATAAATCATTATTTAGCACATTTAACTAACTTTAAATTACAACAAAACATTTTCTTAAATGTGGGAAAAGTCTCTTTTGACCTTATTTCATTTGTCCTAATACATTTAGTTGCTTGCAGGCCCCTTTTAAAAGAGCCATGCTTATCTTTATGGTGCATGTTTTTTTTTTTACATACAAGCCTTTTTGGTAATTTATTATTGTAATTTTTTTAGGTCAAGTTATGTGGGATCCTTCATTTATCCCCTGTATTAATATAAAAGCTGTATTAAAGAATTCAGATTTGCACAAAATGCATTTTAAAGCATATGCATGTGTTTCGTACTGAACTCTTGATAAACATTACAGTGTTTTATTCAGTATTGTGGATATGACACGTGTGTGTGTGTGTGTGTGTGTGTGTGTGTGTGTGTGCTGCCGCTGGGAGATTAACCATGAGCAGCATTTAGGGTGCGCGGGTAATTTGGGTAATTTTATTGCAGGGTTTGTCTATCCCTAAAATTACGACAGCAGTGTCTTTGTGTGCGCCGTAATTTCCCTGTTTCCCTCACCCTGATTGAAGTGAAATGGAAGCTACTAGCAGCCTTGTTTTCTGTCACAAAAAATAGAGCTGTTTGCTTTTCCCCCCTTTTCTTCACCACTGCTATTCTTTTTTCATTTCAAATCTAAAGTGCCTGAACACCTGACGACCGAAATGATGCCATTACTGGCTAGTATTTACGAATACAAGAACATCCTAACCTTTTTATTTTAGGCTAATTATTGTAATGGTACTGTACCAAAAGTGAAGATTCATCCTGATGTGGGACAGATTATAACACTGACATAGTATTAAAGCCTATATGGTTTTTTATGTCAAGGTGCCTCAGAACATCTATAAACTATTATTTAGGATATGTTTATTGGAAGCGTTTTTTCCCTTCCTAACTTAGTTATAAATTAATAAATTGTGTAAGTGTACTAAACCAAAACCACAAATCATTTAGAGCAGGGGTGTCAGCAGGCCAACCTTAATATTTATTGAAAATATGTCTACAGTTGAGGAAGTATTTCCTTCTCAAAATATAACGATGAACATTTTCCTATGGAAACAAACTAAAGTTTTGCTCAAGCATTGAATCTGGAACAATCAAACCTTAATACTATAAACACATGTGAAATAAAAGACACATCTGTGGCATTCATTTCTTAAATCATTATTTAGATCTTAAATCTAATGCCTCTTTCACTATTTGTAGCCTTTTGAGTTGAATTTCAATAGTAACTTTTTATCACAGGTTTAACAAAAATAATTATTATTTCCTTCAATGAACATCCAATCATTCAAGTCCATGCTTTGGGGTAGCAAGAAGAAGAGCATAAAGAAAACATGAATTCAAGCTCAGTTTGCTACACTCATATCTTCTGGGTTTACCGGAGGGCCAGCTGTAGTAGATATTTGAAATTTTCTCACGAACAAATTATAATTACTATAGGGGCCCTGATTTACTTTTTAATACATTTAATAATGTTTTCTGTTAACATGTCGTCTGAAATAAATTGTTTAGGTTATCCAATCTTTTTCTGTGTATTAATAAATGTGAAAGTATTTTTAAATGTAACCATACATCGTTGGTGAAGGGACTGGGATGATTTTAGTGCTCAGTAATTGTTTGTACTAGTGAAAATAGTTTTTTTAAACTATGGTTCCAGCTCTTAATAAGTAATTCTAGAACTATTTTCTAGATTGTGTGGAATATCTGTAAAGGCATGGTTTTAGCCTCCATGCACTTTTTACTTATAGATGATAAATTAACTGTAGTTTCTTTTACTTATTGATTAGGGTTAGGAATCAAAAGAACACCGATTGAAGCCCCACCACTGCCAGGTTGTCTCTGTTAGGAGCTTGAGCAAGGTCCTTAATCATCAATGGGTTAAACAATATACTTTGTTAGTTTCGTAAGTCACTTTGAATAAAACTGTCTGCTGAAGGATGGAAATGTAAACCAGCTCTAATACAATGGGGTTTATTATTATCTTTGCTGTTAATGTAGTCAGTGAGCAATCTGAAGCTCATTACCCTTTACCATTGTAACGACATGTTGATGATGATAATAATAATAATCATAATTGTCAAGCCATTCTCAAGATTTTTATAATGCAATTTACACAAGAATTAAGTTTTCCAAAGTGTCTTAACTATTTATGTATTTTCTACCTTTACCTGTGTTGAAATTTTACCTTTACACTTAACACTCTTAAAACTAGTCTCAAATGTTCATGCTCATAGTCATACTTTATGTTAAAATATATAATACATCACAACTTGGTATGGTAAAAGAATATATGTATACAAGCTAATTAACAAATAGAACATATGTTATCATTGTAAAAAAAACAAAGAACAAATACTAGTATTTATTAATTATATTTATATGTATCTGTTAAAAATTATATTGAAATTTTATCAATCACATAAAATATGTTTGTACATATATATTTGAGCAAAAAGACAGTTAATATTTTCATGTATCTTAAAAGCACAATAAATAAAATATAAATGCAATTTACATTACATTTAAATTGTTAACCAACAGAATTATTAAAATTACACTTTTTATAGGATTCATTTATATATTTGTGGGACCATGTTTTTATTTTCTAGCAATATTGTCAATGGTTTGGCATCATTGCTCTTACTTTGTTGTATTCTAATTTTAAATGTCATATTTGAAAGCTTTATAAAGCGATAAGGTTATGTTTTTATGACTTTCAGGTTTTTGTAAACCATGCTAAACATTCATGATATGTCTTTAACAATTAAATATACATGTACACCTTTATTTTTTATTATTTACTAAATTATTTGCAAATCTAGCATTTAACAACATATAAAACATATTTTATCATCCCACTCGGTCAGCTTGTGAGTTTTCCTTAAGTTTTTATCCACTCACTGGAGTATTTTAGGTGAATTATCTTGTAAAAATTATTAGTATGCATTAGGCCTGATTGAAACCCAACTGCTAAAGCGTGTTCAGGGTCTGAAAAGGAGGCTGTGACAAAATGCTCTGCTGTTTACCATGGAGACGAGGGGAGCACACTCGCCGTTTCTCTGGTAACCGAGGCCTTTCTCCACGCCGATGGCTATTGAGCTCCTAGGGAGAGACAAAAGAGTGGCCTGCGCTGGTAATTTCTTATCTGCAGAAAAAAGCCCATTAGTGGCTGGGTTAAACTAGAGCCCACACAAAAGTAAGGAGAAATCATTGCCATGCAGCCCCACTAACGAGATGGGGATAAGGGGCTGGTTAGGGGGAGTGTGTGTGTGTGTGTGTGTGTGTGTGTGTGTGTGTGTGTGTGTGTGTGTGTGTGTGTGTGTGTGTGTGTGT
>JAYDZG010000010.1:8885909-8899610 GCA_034509265.1 Microcambeva bendego
TACGGCAAATAAAGACTCGTTCTATTCTCATTACAGTTTATGTGATCTGGCCAAATACAGTCGTGGAAAAAAATAAGAGACCCCTTTAAATTATTATTGTTTTTAGGTAATTTCTGTTTGTGTTTGACTAAAATGAGTAGTATTGTTCTATTCTATTAGAGTTCTTATTCTAGTTCATGTCAAACACACACCCATTGCAAAACTAAAAAACGAAACATTTTGAGGTGGTCTCTTATTTTTTTCCATGACTATATATATAAAAATCTGCTTCATTCTACTTGTACAAGAAATACTATTAGCCAAAAATGTAATTTCTGCCTGACCATGACCTGCACAGTTACTAAATAATCATTTTCATGCATATTTTTGGAAGGTGGTTCTAATGAACTCTCTTGTAAGGGTAAAATTCCATCACCTGCAGAAACTTAAAATTCCAGTTATACAGAAGACAGCAACAATGTACTAAAATGTTTTTTTTTATTGATAATGTATTAAAAAGCCAAATGCTAATGTGTTCAGTTTTCATGTGAAACTATTTTAGAGCAGTGTGGAGCATTCCACAGTTATGTAACCTTGAACACAGTACCTAAGTGACTTACAGTGAACTACAACAAATGTATAAAAATGAAAAAACTCTTCGGCTCTACGTTTTTTTTTATTTGGTTCACTTACATTATCTGTTGGCTGACATTGCCTTTCTATGAGGCACCTGGAATTCAGAGGACCTTGACTATGTAATTCAATATACACCAACGTAATGATATTCATTATCGACCGAACATGGAAAAACATGTGAAATATTTCAATCTCTGATGGTTAAAGAATCAACTGAAATGAAAGCATTCCAAGACATTCCATGTACATAGTATAATATTTGTCCCAAAAGCAACAAATTACCAGCCAGAAGTTTTTTTTTTTTTTCATTTTTAGGCTTTCTATTTGTGATATTTATTTAATAATTTGTAGATGCCGCCACCCAAAGTTAAAAGTTCAAACTCATGAATATGTTGCTACAGCCTAATTATGTAAAGAAGGCAAATGTGAATAGAACATTATACCCTGCTGCCTAAATTCTGGACTCCCCCTGTTGTTTATTAAAGGCTTGCAATTATGTTGATTGTATTTTTTACCTGTAGCTTTTAGAGTGTTTTTGGGTTTCTGTTTCGGGCCTAAATTTCAATACACTTGTATTTTATGTTTATTCATTATTCAGTAGCTTAATTTTAGACTCAGACATGGATCTGAGTGTACATACATTAATCGTAATACATGGTTATTAGTACAGTACCATGTCGCGGCAGGTAGTGCACTGTGTTGCTTCAAAGTCCAGGGGCTGTTTGTTTAATCTTTCTTTTTGGTGCATTAAACCAGTGTTCCTTAACCCCTGAGCCTTGGACCAGTAACGGTTTGTGCATCATTTAGTACTGAGCTGTACTGAAAGAACAAATAATTGGAGATTGCTTCGAGAACAATTAAATCGTCAATACTCTTTGGGTGTTATTGTTCCCAATTACCACTAGGTGGGAGCAGTGTCTGTACCAAAAATAGCCTGAAACAGCCTGATTTTTTTTTATTCGATAGTTTTTTTCTATTTTGAAATTCTCCCACCCCTGCCTGTCCATGAAATTACATGAAACTGGTCTGTGGTGCACAAAAGGTTTGAGGCGCTGCTTTGTGACCCCAGAATTCTGGCCACAAGGAGTGAACAGGGTGGACAGGGTTCATGTCAATTGTAAAACATCTCACCCATATTTAACCAGTCACTCACCCCCAGAGTCATTTGAAACTAACCAATTTATCTTTGGTTTGTTTTGGGGAGGTTAGAGAAGACAAATCAAAATCCAAAATCACTACAATAACATGAACCACTTTCTCTGACTGCTCACAAAACCTTTTAAAAGCTACTACATTGGGGCCTTTTTCTTGTCATCAGGAGTTCTAAAGAGCACAATGGCAGCCATGGCCTGGTAGTTAGAAAAATGGGCTTGTGATCAGAAGGTTGCCGGTTTGATTCCCAGAGCCGACAGATCCCGACTGAAGTGCCCTTGAGCAAGGCACCTAACCTCTAACTGCTCCCCGGGTGCCGTGGCTAAGGCTGCCCATCGCTCTGGGCATGTGCCCCCTAGTGTTTACTAGTGTGTATGTATGTTTTGTTCTCCGCGAGTGCGGAAGACAAATTTCACTGCACAGTGATGAACAGAGTATTCTAAACTACTTAAATAACTTTAATTATTTAATATTACTTATTTATTTTAATAACATTTTAGGCATCTATGCATTCATATGTATAAAAGGTGCATTATTACAAATGATTAGATTTAGACAAGCCCCTTTATCCTCCTTGATTAGTGAAAGGTCTGGTGTATTTTAGTCTTTCTGTTCTCATGAATAAAATGTTATTTCCCAGCCATATGAAATGTTTGAAAGGGTTGATAACATACATTCTTATTTATTAGGACATGCTCATGGTCAGTCTAAAGTCTAAGCTGAAGAAATGACTGCTGATGTGAGGTCTGTCTGAGTTCAGCCAGTCAATTGAATTCCCATCTGTTATGGTTAGTTTCACACTTGTCATCTGTTTTACTATAGCCCGACAGTCTCCCTGTGACCTTTAACCTAGGATGTATTCTATTTAAATCACATTAGCAGCTCGTGTATTCTTTGAAGCACCTTTGAACCAGCTGAGTAAGACATCTGTCCTGTTCACTTTTAGCTAAACGTGCACACTTTGAGAGCAAAGAGCTGTTTAGCTGTGCCTAAACACAACATAGTACATTTACATTTTCAGTATTTAGCAGATGCTTTTATCTGAAGAGACTTAGGTGAGGGACTCAGAGCAATTGAGGGTTAAGGGCCTTGCTCAAGGGCCCAACAATGGAAAACTATCTGCAGTTAGATTTCAACCAGAGACCTTTTGATTATTAGTCCAGTAACATCTGTCAAGGACGCCTACCACACCAGCCTTTCTCTGTTTAACCTTCTGACAGCTATGACCAGGTGCAGGGGCCATACCTGTCCTTCCCACCTGAGCAACCAAAAGGATTGACATTATTAGTATTGTTGTTGTACTCTGTACATAGACATAATATATGTAAACAGCTCTAGCTACTGTATTACATTCATATAGGTTTCTTTCTTGCACAGTGCTACTATTAGCACTTCTGGTAGATGCTATTCTGCTGCAGAATTAAATCTGCTGCAGAATTACATATGACAAACTTAATCAACAGGCATAATGTAGACCAAGGTATGCAGCGTGGAACAGATGCTTTAGTATTTTACATTCATATGAGTATTCACAGCTATCATGATAGTGTCTCCGAGCTAATACAAATGTAAATAACATACGTTCTAAACCAGGTGTGTCAAGAAACAACACAGTGGGGGGCAAACGATGCGAGTGTGAGGGAGAAATTGTACTGGCATTGTGTTTCCACCTTAAATCAAGGTCATTGAGTTCCTATTGAAAGCCCTCATATTTCCATTACTGCCCTTTTCAGCTGGGTTTGTGAGTGTGTAGATTTGTGAGTGCTGTGGGCAATGTAAGATCAAGTGCACAGTTTATACAATTTAAGTGACTTACAAGCTGGAGCAGTAATAAAATAGAATTAGGGTGTTTTTCTATGACCCCTGGCCGAGACAAAAACGACCACCTTTATCCATTTTATTTATTTGGGATGTTTAATAAACTATTTGTTTCTCAGTAGTAAAAAGGGCCGTTGCTTTAAAATGGGGTTATCAAGTAATTTCTGTTTATAGAAGAACATGTACTTTACACTTTAACGTAATTTAAGGTTTGACGTCATCATTAAGGTCTAGTTATTTAGGAAAGAAAATGAAGCTGAAGCTAACCGACAAACCCTAGCGGATAAATGTGAGCTGCTAACAGTGCAGTTTTACTGATTTTATGACTGATTTAAAATAAAAAAAAAGAAAAAGAAAAAAAAGCTCAATAATAATCCCACAGACAAGTCAAACCTTAAGATCTATCTGATAAGCAGAGGTACAGGGATGTTGGAAGAAATTTCCACATTTCCAGAAATTACATTTGAAATATTGGCGCCACTGCACCTCTTTCCGAAAATGCTCCACGTCTCTCAGAGAATTGTTATTAGCATACATTAATATTCAGGTGGTTACTTCTTTGGTCCTGGGATTCGATCCCCGGGTGGGGTGGTCTGGGTCTTTTCTGTGCGGAGTTTGCATGTTCTTCGCGTGTCTGTGTGGGTTTCCTTATGGTATTCTGGTTTCCTCCTACAGTCCAAAGACATTCAAGTGAGGTGAATTGGAGATACATAATTGTTTATGACTGTGTTTGATATTTACAATATTTAGAATTTAGTATACTCTTCATCACTGTGCAGTGAAATCTGTCCTCCGCATTTTAACCCATTCAGTCCAGTGAAATACACACTAGTGATCACTAGGGGCAGTGAGCACACATGCCCGGAAAGGTGAGCAGCCCTAGCCATGGCGCCCAAGAAGCAGTTAGGGGTTGGGTGCCTTGCTCAAGGGCACTTCAGTCGTGACCTGTCGGCTCTGGGAATCGAACTGGCAACCTTCAACTATCGTTAGATCCTAAATAAACAAACATGGCAATGCCAATGTCATAACTATTGTGCATGTTAATCTGATAATTGTTTTATATCTTAAATTAAATATATAATCATAAAATAACATCACGTCAATATTATTTTCTAGAAAACGCACCACAAATTCAGTGTCTCTAATCGACCTGGTAGCATGTCTTTGGACTGTGGGAGGAAACCCACGAGGACACGGGGAGATGTGGTACATTTATTTAATTAAATTTTTTGTTTGCATTGGAACAACATAAAATGGAGGGAAAGACAAATCTGATATTGTTCCAAACTATTTCAGAAATGGACTGGATGAAATCTTTCAATATTTCGAGGCTATAAACTTCACTGACGAGAATTATTCACAGATTAATGAACTACTTGGATAAAGCACCTTTACGATCTTATAAAAACCATTATGACCATGGTAATAACTATTTTGTATCATTGTGCATGTTAAGCTGAGGCTTACTCGTCTTATTTAATTCATAGATATGAAGCCACACATTGTGCAAAAAAGGAGAAAACAAATAAGCAAATACTTTTAAAGACATTATATTGTAAATGCTAACTGTAACTGAGTGTTTGGGTGGATAGTATCTTTAAAAGGAGGTTATTTTATTCAGTGTGGGTCTATTTCATAAATGATGTCCAAATTATAGCTCAGATTTTCACACAGCTTTGTACATTTTAAATTAGGTTCATTGTCTGCACGTATTCATGTGAAACACACACACGATGGATGGATAGCAGTTTAATTTGGTAACGTTTGTGGTTTCACCCAATTTTCTTAAATTTTATTTTGAAAAACATTGCCATTATAACTATTCACAATGGGCCAATTACCAAAAGCTTCCCGGAGCATCTCGGAGCTTAATACTGGGGACTCATTGTGTTCGTATGAATACAGGCTACTGAGATACGTTAGCGTTTATCATGCTATTACCCAGTCAAAGTATCGATCGGGGTCCTCTTTTTATTGAAACGGCATTCATGTATTCACACATGCATTCGGGTTTCAGAAAGAAAATGATGGTGTTGTTCTGTTCATAATGTGGATACATTAACCATCTCTCACATTAATTATGTCTTTTTTTCCCGAGGGTGGTTTTGAAAGTACATGGGAGGCCGGCGGTGACATCATGCTGCTGTGGTCAGCATGTTCAGGATAGGTTTGTACGTCTCCGCTGAACGGGTCCGGCACATTTACCTTTCAGACTCCCCTAGACGAAGCGCTTTATCTGCATATGAAAGAAAACTGATAGCTCAAAGAAATAACCGTCGCAGGCGACTCGCTACCCTGAAAGCTGAAGGAGCAGAAGAGTGGGTGGGGAGGGCACAGCTAAGCAGGAGCATTCTTCAACCTTGGCCTTCTTAATTGCGCCGCATACTCCACCTAAGGCCAGGGCGCTAAACTCATTACAGGGTCATGCTGATAAATAATGGAGATTTAGTCAAGGCTACAATCGTGTGTGTGGGTTGAAACCGTCAACCAAACGGCTCACACAGACGTCGCCTTCCGTGGCCCTTTGCTTAATTCCAAAGACAATGCTTTATTTATACTCATATTCACACTCGCTCAAAATTCACTTTTAAACTACCAGCGCTTTGAATGAGTCTTTAGCTCATGAGCGATGCCTTGAGCCCTTGTGAGAGCAAAAGAAAGGTCAAGCAGAAAGCAGCGATTCAAGCAAGGTGTGCATCTCTGGATCTGGCATTCTGTTTGTCATTATTTACACTTTTTCTTCTCTTTTTCCTTCACTCAGCTTAAGTGGGGCAATAGTTTACAGAGGTACGCTTGATGCCAAGTTTATATTTTCCTTTATAGAACTGTATAATCGGAGCTGTGCAGTAAAAACTGGATCAGTGACTTTAAATCACTCTGTGAGGGATTCTGGAGTTTCTTTTACCAGAACTTTACTTTATGTCTTTATAGACCTTGCTTAGTGCAGAGGGGCAATGCTGGAACAGAAAAAAACATTTTTAAATGGTTTCTTCAAAGACAGAAGCATGTATTATCTTTTGTGTAATTGATTTATTACATGTTGAGCATTTGTGTCACTGAAACACTTGAATTTAGTATCTAGGGGGGGGGAGTCCCACACCGTTTCTCCTCATGTTATCAAAGGGCTTTTGGAAAAAAGATTATGCCATTTCAAAGCTGATTTTTACATGCATTTGGTTTATGTCAATAAATGGTAATCACTCATAAAGTAGTACAGCGGTTCCCAAACTACTTCAGCTGTGCCCCCCTTGAGGCAGAGCAGCCAAATCAAATGTGCCGAAAGGTTTTGCGTCGTGGCCACTTCTGTTACATATGTTATGAATTAATAAAGTAATAATATTTTATTGTTAATATAATATATTATATTGCCTGTAAATAAGAACAGGATTGCTTCCACTGCCTGTAAAAAAAGAGCAAAGATCTATGTTTTATCCATGTTCCTGTCTTTAACAGGAGCAGATCCAAAAGATCCGGCTCCCCTCAAAAAGCCGTAAATCCTATCACCAGTCCATTTGCCTTGCTGCCTTGCTGCAATACCTCCACACCCCCTTTAGGGGGCGCAACCCCCACTTTGCGAACGACTGAAGTAGTAGGTGTGCAGAAATGAAATAACATTATACATCTCCATACAAATTATTTATGACATGAACTTGTAATCTGAATTGCAGTATGCACATTTTGACCCATTCACTTACTCAACCCTCAATTTCTCACTCGTTCAGGGTCGTGGTGGGTGCTGGATCGTCTCCCAGCTATTTAATGGGCACAAGGCACTCCGAAACACCCTGAACGGAGCCCCAGAGCGCACACACATTCATCCATTCACCTACAGGACAATTCAGTCTCTCTTATTAATCTGTCAGACGTTTTTTGTACTGTGGAAGTAAACCCACTTGGACACAAGGAGACAATGCAAACCCCACACAGAAAGAATCCAGACCTTCCTCCTCTGGGGACTGAACCCAGGACCTTCTTGCTTTGAGGCAACAGTGCTATCTACCTAGCCCCTGGTCCCTCATTTTGACCCATCAGTTATCAAATAAACATAACAGATTGACGAACTCAATTTTATAAAATTGACCACATGTGATATTGTGATATATTAAGACCACATACACATGTGCTATGCTCTCGACAAATCTGATTATTTATTTACTTTGCATATTTATTAAATCCATGCGCAGGATTAATAAATTATTCCCGGTTGGTTCCGTCTTCACATAGTCACTTGAATTACACCTTAATGGAACACCTAAATGCTCACTACCTTGAGTCGGTATCTGTTTGATAAAATCATCTGATCCTGTGAGAGGAACAGAGCCTTATAATGAAATACACTAATCTCATGATTACCACGTCTTTAAAGAGTATTGCATTTATTTTTGCATACGGAGAGTAATCACCCAGCTCCCTCCATATTTATAAATCACCTGCTTCTTAAGCCGTTCCTTTTTAAATCCAAATTAAAGGTATGGGGAAAGCCAAACCTTTCATCTTGTGATAAGTGTGTGCGCATATATGATTGTGTGCCAGTAGAGGGAAGGTAATAAATGTGGACTAATAAGTAGGCCTTTTGCCCCATCCACTGCAAGCAGGTGATCTCTCTCTCTCTCTCTCTCTCTCTCTTCCCTTTTTATCTCTCTCACACTTACACTATTTCTCTTTCTCTTGCTGACACATGGCAAATATTATTCATAGGCACAAGGGCAACATTTTTGAAAAAAGCAGTTCAAAGGCTCTGCCACGGAAAGCTGAGTGAAGGTGTTTTTGAAAGGCCCGAGTGCATTTCCACCCCTGCTACCGAGTGCAGGGCCATTTGTGTAGATGAAGTAAGGTGCTCTGTGTGTGTGTGTGTGTGTGTGTGTGTGTGTGTGTGTGTGTGTGTGTAGTTGAGTGTTGGAGGAGGGGAGAGCATGCAGTTATTAGTGACATACATATTCCGAATATGAAAGCAGCGGACATTTTTAATGAAGGTTTTAGTATTTGAATAGATAAAAGTATTTTTTTCCACGAAATAAGAGTTTAGCTGTTTATTCGCCTTCTGTATTACCTCTGTTAATACCTGTCCTCAGGATCATGTCCAGGTCAGGTCAGGAGTGAAACCAAGTCCGTGTAAGGTTAACGAGCCAGGCACACACTGCTCATCAACCTAACTAATGAGTCCTCTCACACAGCCCTATCACATGACCTCGGGGGTCACATGACCCACCAGACCCCGTGTGCCTTTCCCTGAATCATCTGAATATTTTATTCCTCTGCAGATTAACAACAATCAATTAGTCATCGGAGCACGGGCAGAATCAGTGGCTCAGAGTGTGCAGCTAATAAAGCCTTTCACAAGTGACCGGGCTAGGTAGGGGCCAGAGAGTGCACATGCCCCGGTCAGAACTGGTAATTAGTTCTACTTGCGTATCACTATTGAGCTAAAATAGTTTGGGAAAATACTTTATAAGTATGCAGATCCAAGCTCAGCGAAGTACCTACATTTATCAGACAAGACTTCTATACTTTTATCCATTTGTTCTTTGGAAATAGAAAAATAAACAATGTTTTTTGCATAAAATTAGCGGAATTATATGCGTGTCTGAACACCCATTAAGTATTTACATTGTGTTACTGAGGTGAGTGCTAAGGGTCAACAACCTGACATTAGTATTGAGTGTCACCTTTTGACCAAAGGACTGATCAGGTGTCCGTTGTGTTTTCTCTTCTAGCTGTAAATCTGCTTCTTGCTCCTGATGATTGAAAAGACAAAGGCAATAAAAGACCTCACTTTTTAAAGTAATACAGTACATGTCTAATTTGATTGGGTCATTTAAAATTGTGTTTTAATCATTGTAAATCAGGAATGACTACATGAGATGTTCAGATTTTTAACTTAATGTGATATACTAGCAGTAAAGAAAGTTTTTAGACCCACTGAACTCTTTGCAGATGCTGGGGATATGATTTTGAATGCATTGAATTACTATTTTTACCAAATATCCAAACTTCACAATAAATTCATCAATAGTAATCTAGTGCACATGTGTATAGTTTTCACAGCCCTTCACCTTTTCCACATTTTATTGTGTTACAGCCCTATTACAAAACTGATTGGTTTAAATGTATGGAACAATTTGGAAAAATCAGTCGGACCCCTGTGTGAGTGCAAGACACCTACGGGATGACCAGATGGAAGTTGGTGCAAGTGCTTCAGTGGTACCTGATTAAAAACAATAAACAAGGATTTCATTCCAACTCCAAGACGTACTCAACTCTTGACCACAAGGAACCTAAAAAGTCTACAATATGAAATTAAATAAGTTTTGGGACATAATATCCATGAGCTGATGAAACCACACTGGAGCTTTTTGGACGAAAGACCATGCTTATTATGAGAAGAATACCATACAGTCAAGCATTGTGGTTGGACACTGATGATGTGAGGCCGTGTGTCTGCTGCAGGAACTGACGATCTTAATTGTGTTCCTGGCATCACTAATTATCAGTAATAGAAACTTGGACCTTAACACTGGCGCATTAAGCCACGATGTCAAAGATGAAACTTCTCATCCAGGTTTTAACATGGCCCTTTCTGCATCTCCAGATCTACCTGAGCAACATTTTGAAGCCTTAAAGTCTGCAGATCCCCGAATAAATTGCGGCAATGGATGTCTAAATTCTAAAAATTCTAAAATAAAGGATGTGCAACATCAGTTAAGGTTTTGAAAGTTCCCAGAACAACAGTTGTCATTCTGGCTTAACTTGGCAACTGGATGAAATGGACCCCCAGTGAGAGAAGTAGAAAGAAACCCAATGGTAACTCTAAATGAGCTTCCAAGAATGGAAGAACCTGTTGAACAGAATCATCTTTGTAAACCAGGCTTTTTTAAAGCCACTGTTAAGTAAAACACGTGACAGCCCACTTGGAACTTAATGAATAGAGGGTAATTACTCTGATATATGGAGAAAAAATGATCTGGACTGATGAGACACAAATTCAATTATACAGGCAGAACAGCGATCAATTAATCTGTCAAAAAAAAGTCACCGCACATCACCTGGATAATACCGCCCATATGCTGGAACATGGTTGTGGCATCATCAGGCTATGGAAGTTCTCCTCAGAGACGATGTAAGGCGCTCTGCAATGGAAATCAGGTCAAACTGACCAAATCCAAGTGTGCAAATCTTGTGGCCATAATCACATACGTAAGATCTTGATATAAACTAATTATATTGTTTCAGTTCCGGTGATTTCATGGCTACCATTGTCGCCTCACAGCAAGAAGGTTCTGGGTTTGATTTTCAAGTTTTGAGTCCCATGGGTTTCCACCGTAAGCTCAGGCTCCTCTAAGATTCTAAAGACATTCAAGTGAGGTGAATTAGAGATATAAAATTAGCGTGGACTGTGTTTACAACATTCAATTCCTAATAAATGTGTAAGAAATAAAGTGTAGTGTTACACTCACAGATTTCTAGTCAGCAACAGGTACGTTCACTATACTTATCTATTAATCTTTATGGAAAGGGCATGAATCCTGACTTACATAATCCTGACTGATGCTGATACACTAATGATACGGATGATAATCTCCTATGTGTCTCTGTCTCGCTCTCTCTCAATGGCTGTTTGTACCCGAATCAGCAAACGATAGAGGAAGATTAGGAGTGTTGTCCCGAGCTTCTAATCGTTTCTCATGGATGATTGCCGTGGTGTTTAGTATCCCGTTCCCAGGCTGTTCTAGGATTGTTACCGTCTGGACAATAATGTAGAGTCTGGCTCTGAAATCTATCAGATAATAACCCGTCTCTCTTAGTAGAGAAAGGCAAAGCGTTTAAATGCTTTCTACTCCCCTAGTTTTAGTGAAATCCCTTTCTCATCTTTTTTTTTTTTTTTTTTGCTTTCCTTGTACACTTCACCTTCGTCTTGTTTGTCAGCGTTTTTTGCTAATACTCAGAAACCTGCGCAGATGTTATTAACGTAAAAGTGTATTTTGCTTCACCTCTTGACTCCTCGTCCCCACCGAACCTCCTGGGGGAAGTAAACAGGTCATAAAATATGAATGGAAGAAGGGAAGAAGAGGTAATATTCCCTTTAATTTTTTCTGTATTATTAAGCAGGTGGCTGAATATGATAGTGCTGGCTGTCATGTCTTTAATTAGGGGCTATTTTCCGTCAGCTCAGTTTACAGTGCCACCGTACTGTTCATCTGGAGTTCACAGCCTCCAGCCACCACTCACCCCTGGCATACTCGCAGCTCTGAGTCAGACGAGAAAAACGCTTTAAGCGTTCATTTTTAAAGATTTATTTGTGTCTTGTTCATTTAAGGATTTATTCATGTATTCATGCTTTGTGTGTGTGACGAAATTACCTTACAATAACCACCCAGTCTAATATCAAGCCACAGGATTTCTTAGCATTGGGGTGACTGTGTATAGTAAAAACTCATAGAAAATATAAATATATATTTATAAAGATATAATGTAAAGTGAACTTACCTTGTTGGATGTTGAGGCTTTTGTGAATCCTCCCATTATTGATTGGGCATGGTTTTACGTCGGATGCTCTTCCTCATTCATATTTATCCGGGTTTGGGACTGGCACTACAATGCACTAGTTTGTGCATCTTAGTGGCTATAGTGGCACCCAGCAGACTGGTGGCAACAGTGAGTTGGTGTTCTAGTGGAAAATTCAGCTGCTCCACTGGGGAGCTCTGGCTTATGAGGATTTTAAGTGTTAAACAAAAACAGTGTAATGACAGAATATCTGAAAGAATTATGATGAAGGCAAAATATATCGAACAGCAAAATATGTTTCTGGTGCATGTAGTCACTTAACATTTGATAAATTTAAATTACACTGTAAAAACCTTTTACAGCAACTCATGCAAAATATTCATTTAACTCACATTCTGCATTAGTGTAAAAAGACAATGCGAGAGATTTTTGGGAAATAAAATATTATACAGCATGTCAATTTGACAAATTTCCACCGTTAATATCTCCCCTCCGGTAAATAATATAAAAAATCTGAAAGAGTTTTATTTTCAGCTTACGGGGTTCAGCGCTCTTGGAGGGGTGGGCGTTACCCTTAAAATCTAAAATGAGAAGGGGTGGGGGTCAAGTAGCACATCATTTTAAACCTTATTTAATTTTCTCTCCAGTAATGCCCAAATTTATAATTTTTTTGACTAGTAGTTTCCAATTAATCGTGTTCCAATAATACAAAACATTTTTTTTTTTTAAATAATAAATCTCAGTGTTAAATCTCAATTCTAATTACTTAGGCTGCTTTAGAACATGATATTTCGGAAACTACTGGAAATTTTAATTATTATTATGAAGAAGGTTCTTTAAAATGTTTCTGCACTTTTTAACTGTATTTAGTACATGAACTTCCTTTGTTTCCTTTTCCCCACAGCGTCATACCACTTGTATTTCTGGTTGAGCATGGAGTCACTGATGTACTGCTGCTTTCACATCATCATCACATGAAAATCTTTTCCCCCTTAAAGCTACTTAGTCCAAAAAGGTGGTTAGAAGGTGCTATCGTCACACTATTATAAAGGGAAATAAAGTTCTATGCCAATCTGTAGTTGTCAAGTTCAACACATCATTTTATAATCTGCCATCTGGTGACTGGATTCAAGTTATTAAGCATTAACAATGTCATAAAAGTTAAAATGTCCATACATTTCGTTCTCTTGATAAGTTTAGTATGTAACTTTTATTAGACTTTTGTTAATATCAATTATACTTTTTTATTGGAATATGAACGCACTATTTGGGAAAAACTCTTGACCATCATTTTTCCTGCTTTTGCATCCCTTCTATTCTCTTCTCCTCTTCTGTCCTCTCCTCTTCTCCTCTCTCTTCCCTTGCCCTCCCCTGTTCACTCCACATTGTGTTGGCCTATCTGATCCCCAGCTCTTTTGTTGCTCTTTGAAAGGCCCGACCCGACACTCATTATTTTCTCCTTTATCTTCCTCTCTGATTAGGGTGGTCGGGTTTGACAGTCGCCTCCACCGAGATCCTATCCATTACGCTGTCACCAGGCACTGTGTGTGTGTGTGTGTGTGTGTGTGTGTGTGTGTGTGTGTGTGTGTGTGTGTGTGTGTGTGTGTGTGTGTG
>JAYDZG010000010.1:8901121-8911352 GCA_034509265.1 Microcambeva bendego
TGTGTGTGTGTGTGTGTGTGTGTGTGTGTGTGTGTGTGTGTGTGTGTGTGTGTGTGTGTGTGTGTGTGTGTGGAGAGCCTAGAGAGCTCTACATTCATGATTGCTTGATTGCTGGTTTTGCCTCCAAATCATAGGGCTGTGTGGCTCAGTGATGAGTGCGTTTACCATCCTGATGACCGTGGCTTGTGTGTGTGTATGTGTTTAATGTATACTGTGTGTGTATAAGTGGTTTTCAGTGCAAGTGACCGTGTGTTTCTCAGATTTATTGCACATTAAAGATACACACAAATGTCGCATAGGTCTGGCCATGCACTCATACCACATAAGTGTGTGACATGTAATGGATTCTACTTTTTGCTGTATTTTTTTTTACCTTGACCACTCAGGTGCAGGCATTTGCGCCTGTTTGGGCATTCAACCAGGTTGATAGCATCATCTGGGATTTAAACTTGCCCTGCCTTAGTTATTTACTTGTAATGCAAATGCAACTATTCAGGGGTGTCACGGAGGCTCAAGAAAATCCTGGGCTCAATGTCTAGGTTGGGCTGTTTGGGTCCTCTGTGTGGAGTTTGCATGTTCTCTTCCTGTGCTATGAGTTCCCTCCCAAAGTCCAAAAACATGCGGTCAGCATAAATGAAGACTCTGAATTGTCCTATTTGAGCCTAGCCATTCGGTAGCATAAACCAGTGCATTGTAGTTCCGGTCCCAAGCCTGGCTAAATAAGGAGGGTTGTGTCTGGAAAGGACATCCAGCGTAAGAACTATGCCAAATCAATCACGATCCGCTGTGGCGACCCCTAATGGGAGCAGTCGAAAGATAAAGTTTGTAGAAATATGTTGTTAATATATATTGGATACATACCACTTTGCCCAAATGTGTGAAAACTCAAAGCTGTATTTTATCCTACATGGTGCATAACATTATAACTTTAAAAAATAATTTTAAATACTTGAGATGTTTTAACTATTTATATGGCTTTGCTTTAATAATGCAATCTGAATTTTACCTCAAGCGTTCTGAAATATCATAAATTAACACGGTTTGCACAATGAAAGCCAAATTCCCAGTGACTTGTCTGCGCTTGAGCTAATCTGACATGGACTAATGCACAAAATTCCTGTCAAGTCTGGCTTGCTGTTTGTTTATAAAATGAATGAATTTTAGCAAATGAACAAAATGCCAATAAAATTGTTACCAGTCAAAGTCAGTCATGGTACGGGAGTGTTTGTGCCCATCGTAACTTGCTTTAACAAATGCTATTGTATTAAACACTTTGGAACAGCGTACAAATCCCAGTAGAAAACAACTTTTTAGTTTTGGCTTGGGGGCGACATGGTGGCTAAGCGAGTAGGACTTTTGCCTCACTGCAAGAAGGTCGATGCCCAGGCGGGGCAATCTGGGTCCTTTCTGTAGGGATTTTTCATGTTCCCCTTGTCTGTGTGGGTTTTTTTAGGGTACCAGTTTCTTCCAGTTGTCCAAAGATATGCAGTCTGTGCTGTGGAATTTGTCTGCCGCATTTTCCCCCAATTTGTGCAGTAAAGCAAGTCATGCCGAACAGTTAGCAGTTAGCAGCTTTGCTCAAGGTTACCTCGGTCATGGGAATCAAACCGGTAACCTTCAGATCACAAGCTTGGTTCTCTAACCACCAGGCCACGGCTGCTCCAACTACTATAGACGAATGGGTGTGTATAGGTGTGGTTCTGGTTGTCTGGAATAGGCCTTATCCCTGAGTGAGTTTTTGCATGTTTCAGTACTCTTATGTACATCAAGAGCAGGGATGCATGGACTGTGGGAGGAAATCGGAGCACCCGGAGTAAACCCACACAGAAAGGACCCGGACAGCCCCACCTGGGGATTGAACCCAGGACCATCTTGCTGTGAGGTGACCCACTAAGCCCACGTGTCGCCCTTGTAATGTTTTAAAGTTTAATGTAGATTAAAGATAATTAACAAATGACTTCTTTCTGCTTTTCTTTTTATTAACATAACACATCAACATGACATCCTGCCCCAACTGTTCTGGAACCGAGTTCTGTAAATATACGTAATATGTAAAGGAAAAGATGAGGCGCTGGCCACTAAGCTCCTGTGAACTGTTTAAGTGAGGGAAACACACAAACAGAAAATCCAAACGCTCATATCTGCAAACTCAATAAACTATTTGTATGTAATTTAATTCACAGTGAGTCAAAACATGACTTTTAGCTAAATATGTAATTTATGGATTGCTTGTTGTTTAACATTCATTTTCTCCTTGTGCAATGGTCATAATGTGATTTACCTTTAAATTGCATTATCATAAAAAAGTAAACCAGAATTTGATGAGCGATATTCACCTGGGTTAATGGAATATGCAATTTGGAGAGAAGTAATTATTTGGGTTTGCGGGAAATAGATGTATTTTTTCTGGAAACGACTGAAATGAATTTAAACATTAATGGCCCCTTCATTTGCATCACAATGGTGTGTTATTGTTGTGAATGCAGGCTGATATTGGATGTGCATTTCTGTTCACCAAGTGCTTGTGGTTTAAAAATGCAAAGCAAAGTTAAATATGCTGATTAGAGGCCTTATCTGGCAACATGGTCCATCTCATCATTTCTGTCAACGCATGCTTCATTTAAAAAATAAAAAAAGATGCATTAAAACGAGAGAGTAAGTAATTGAATCTAAGTGAATTAGTAGATTCCCCGTTCACCATTTCAGCTTTAACCAATAGACAGAAACTACAGCCGTAAGCAAAATTCTGAGGGAGCTTTAGAGGACTGGGCGTCTTGGGGCATCAGGGGGCTTCTAAGAAGCTGCTAGTCAATAGGAAACTTCAGAGAGAGAAAGTAGGGAAGAAAGAAAAGGGCAGGTGTAGGTAGGAGACTTTGATCCACTCGGTCCTCTTTTAAAAGCATGACCTCATTTAGGATGCTGGAAGCTCAGATAAGAGAAGAGGGGGTGCCCCGTGCCCACCAACCAAGCTGTCTCTCTCACCGAGTCTCTCACACACACACATTCTAATCAGCGGGGTACCTCATTGACCCTTCATTTCCAAAAAAAAGGGAAAAGAACAGAGAGACCAAAGAAGCTTTTAGTCTAATTTGGCTTTGGGGAGGCTGTTGCCCTGCAGATATGCTAGTCCTTGTTAGCCTCAGGCTAAAACCATGCCACCTTTCTGCCGAGTACTGGTTGCTTGGGCGTAGAATGCCAGGAAGTGTGTGTGTGCTAGGTCAGAGAGCGCTGTTGATTTTTTACGCCGTGAGGCTTTTTGGTGTGTTGTTACCATGTCACCTCTAATTGGTGTTGTGTAGTGAGGGTTAAATGAGATTATACCGTCTCCAGACCCTGCTGCTCAGCTCATGGGCATGTTAAACCGCTATTTCTCTCTCACATACACACACACACACACACACACACACACACAAAGCAGCTTTCACTTGCTGCTTCAGCCTCGTTGCTCCAAAAGAGGCTTTAGTTTGGATTCCAGTGGTGTGTATGCCTCAGCTAAAAAAAATATTTCCCCTCTGACAGATGCATTTAATGACCATTTCATAAAGGGGATTTAAAGTTAACAAAAGACTCAGCACGAGATAAATAATTCAAGCAAATATTTTCATATTTTATTATATGGGATTAATGATATTTTCATTATAGTGGAATAAACTTAAACTTTATTCAATCAAAGAACAATTATTTTGGAGTTTAGTGTCATATGTGGATACATTTCCTGGTTCAATTAGAATTGATATGTAAACAGTCCTCCTCTTTATCATGCTGTTCACAGCGCTATGCATCAGCCACTGTTGGCCTTTGGTGGTGGGGGTGTTACAGTGTGGGCAGGTGTGTCTAGTCAATACAGACCTGCTCTACACTGTGTGAATGGTTCAGTGACAAGCCCATACTACTTCAATAACATCATTAATCCAGTCATTGTGCCTCTGCATAAACAACACAGGAATAATTTCATCTTCATAGATGACATTGCTCCAGCTCATCGAGGTCGCATCATTAGGGGAAGCCTACCCTTTCTCCAGACCCTAATCCCATAGAAAACTGTTGGGTCGCTCGTACGCCAGAACCTCAATGATCTATGAGCCACCCTACGCCAGAACCTCAATGATCTATGAGCCACCCTTCAAGAAGACTGGGATGCCATGTCTCAGTAGACAATCAGTTGACTTTTGAACTACATAAGACGTCGTTGTCAAGCTGTAATTGATGCTCAAGGGCACATAAGTTACTGAGACATTAATTTTTCTGTTGGGGTATACCTACCATTGATGTTGGGTTTAGTTTCAATAAATTGTTTGAGATGCATGCTTCTACTTAAATGCCCTACTTTTATGATATAATAACTTTTTGTGAGTAGTGTATGGAAGATCTTGACCTCTACTCTGACTGAGGGGAGTCATGACTAACACAGGCCCCCTCCAACAGGTGCAGTAACCGACTGCATCTTTTCACCCATCCGTTCATATGTGGATCAGCTTTGTGATCACCCCAGTCCTCGTTACCTTTGCTGACATGCCATCAATCAGCCAGCAGAGGTCAAAACTCCATCACGTTTGAGGTCCCTAAACAGCCAAGCGTTGCTCATATAGGCACCAAGCTTGTCAGATGGCAAAGGTTAGTTTCTGCCCAACACGTCTGCTGGCATGGCAATTTCTTCCTTAATTTGTTTATTTGCTGTGGCTAATTTTCTGCTCTGGGACTTCATTCATTTATTTTGGCATGTAACCATTACCTATGCCTAGTTCACTCTACATGACTTTGACGTTGTTCAGATTGCCTTACAGTTTACACTACATGACTGGATCTCTTGCACTCGGGAGACCTTGGAGAGTTTTCAGTCTTTGTGGTTTTCACACTACACGACTGATCTGTGATTGGGGGTTTCAAACTACATGATATTTTATAAGAAGGAATCACAGATGATGTCTGATCACCCAAAATGATTTGTCACAAATAATTGACATTGAGTTTAATGATACTAATGTCGTAATGCGAGTTGTTTATGCGCTGCATAAAAGCAAAGAGGGAAAATAAATGAATCTGAGTGGACTTGGCTCTACGAACAGCAGATGGAGGTTAATAAATAGTTTTGCAAGGCAGCGTTGGTACCAGTTTGTAATGATAAGAAATACTGTAAAACATGTTCCGATGTATTTGGATATAGAGATGCCTGTCACACATTTTAACAACACATCCCATGCCAGTCGTCCAGCTGAGCTCCAGAAATGTAACTTGCTAAAAATGAGTTTTACGTGCTGAGTGAACACCAAGTTGCTGAGTTATTATTGAACCTGTAAATCTAGAGGCGACCAGATCCAGAAATCAGGGCAAAAATTGACTAGTGTGAACTAATCATTAGCAACCAGGTATAGTCCAAGACCCAAGAATAACAAATTATGTTGTGAGATCTCAAATGCTCAGTTACTACTGATCTATACAGTTATTTATTTCAAGGACTTAATACGAATGGTTTCAAAAGCCCATTTGCAAGGGGTTTACTTTTATAATAAGATCAAATTTATTAGAGGAGTTAGATGTGACCCTTGGAGGAAATGAAACACTCCCATTCATCTCATCTCCCATTTTAAAGTATCATTAGGGGCATTGTGTAAATCTAAATCTTCATCCTAATTAACACAAAGTGAATGTAGATTCACCAAGTAGAAATGTTTTGGATATCTCAAGGTTGTGTGTAGTCAGTAATAAGGTGAAAACAAGGCATGTTCACCAGCTGTCTATCATCTGGCGGTTCTAATTCAGTTATTTTGAGTTGGAAACTGTAGAATGCATTCTTCTGAGCTTGGAGCATCTGTGTCAACCTCGCAAATCCAAGCGTAGCATCTAATAATGGGTGCAGCTGGGAGCTCTGGTCCTAACGAGCCTAAGTGGGAAAGTGGTTAACAAGTAGGCCATCGCTCCTCTACTCTCATGCTGCTCCCCTTCCTCCCACTCTTATCCTGCCTCCTTTCCTCCTGAGCTCCTTCTTGTGCATAGCAACCATTGTACGGAAGGTGCAAGCTGTCTTTATTCATAAACAGTAAATGCTAGTTGCTACATTCAGTAACACAACAATTTGATTGTAATACACCAAAATGCTTGCATGAATTTGTATTTTCTTTCCTGCTTTAATTTCTTTAAAAATATCTTATGTAATTCTTTCTAAGAGTAAAGAACGGCTACCTTTTTACATTAACGCCCCCTTCTCTGCTTCCCTGCCTATTTTCCGTTCTTTCTATGCCTCCTTCTCTTTCTGCCCTGCTTTTTCTCTCACTCTCCTTCTCTAGTGTTTGGGGGTCTTGTCTGATACCCATTAGCGTTAGGGCTTATTACCTGGGTAATGAGCTACACAGTCTCTAATTAGCCAGGGCTCGGAGAAGCTGACATTATTCCAGCCCTGGAGCCGCCACAGCCATTAACAGAGCTGCTCTAAGTGATCTGTCTGTGGACTGTTAAAACCATTACATTCATTATATATCAATCAAAGGAAAGGTGTTGCTGCTAATTGAGGAGTGGAACAATGCTTAAAATCTTGCCATTATTGATGGGTAAAAAATAAAAATAAGAAAAACACCCCATCACTGTCTGGATAATGGTCACATGTGCTTTTGCTGTGATGGCTAGGTTCTCTTGCAAAATGGATGATTTGTGTCTAAGTGAACATGCTGTGTCTTTTAATATCTTTAGCAATATAACAGAAAATACATTTAGCAATAAATATCTTAATTGAAGAAACACTCACCATTACAAAATTACTAAACTATCATTTTATTTTTACATTTTTTTTGTCAGAACTAGTGTTTCAATGTTCCAACTGCCAAAGATTACACCTACAATTACAATTATATACAATAATACAGTAAGCTATGTGCATTATATAAGTAAATACTCACTAGAACATATAAAATATAACTTTTTTGTAGAATAAATGATTTTATCGTACAGTTATTATAGAAAAATAACAAGATGACTGGTACATTTCATGGTTTACTTTTCCTAAGGAAGGTAGTGTTTTAGGGTCAGCAGGTCTATAATTCTTCAGTAAGCCTCCACCAGAGAAAGCAAGCGCTCAAGTTTTCTGTCAATAGAAGGATGATTGAACAAACAATTACTGTTGTGTACATACTACATTTTATTTGCATTGAAATGACAAAGTCATGAACAGAAAAATGCTTTAAGCGCAGGTGTTTGGGTTGGGTAGATGCTACTTGATACTACATGGAAGCCAGCTCCAGAAATATGGACCAGTTAGAAAAAACAAGAACAAACAAACAAATGGCAACCCCTGTATAGGTGAACTAAGTGTTTTGGAACCAAATCTTTTAAAAGTAAAGTCTTATTGGTACAGTTGTATTTACTAGATTGGAAATAGTTGGAATTACAATAATTACAATAAAATGAACTCGGTCTGAAGCTTTTTCTCCTAAAGCTGAACGATGATTGGAGCTTACAGGGAAAAATAATTTTTAGCACACGATAAAACTTTTCTCATGCCCATCAGCATTTTGACTTCCACACACTTAAAACATTGGCAAAGGTAGCAAAATAAGACAGCAAAGTAATTACTCTATTTAATTTTAATT
Source organism: Microcambeva bendego (assembly GCA_034509265.1). NCBI lineage: Eukaryota > Metazoa > Chordata > Actinopteri > Siluriformes > Trichomycteridae > Microcambeva > Microcambeva bendego. The sequence continues at coordinate 8,908,702 of JAYDZG010000010.1, forward strand.
TTTTTTAATTTTTGTATTATTAAAGTAATTATCTGCAAATACAGCTTACCCATCTTTACAGGGTGTCAATTTTGGAGCGGACTGAGCAAAATGAATTCTTTTTACTTGGTTTTCTCAAGTAAATGTTGTGCATACCTTGAGTTACCACATATAAAAGCAGCATTCAATTCCAAAAGCAATTTCACCCAAGGTCTCTTTGACCAGTGTGAAAGAAAAGACTCGTACGTTATGTTTCTAGTGCACCGTCTCAGATGAAGCTCGGTTGAAGATGCATATTATAATGACTTTTCTTAAATGACACACCATACTTATTCAATCAGGTTTCATTTTTCTTACATGCAATCATTTCCCAACAATCATTTTATCTTTTCAGAGAATTGTCAAGTTACTTATTAGACCCAAGATTGTTGCTGAAGTTTATATGTTTAAAGCCCGCCAGCCTCGTGAGAGAAGGGAAACCCTTTGAGCTTTTAAGCCTTTGAGTCTGTGTGTCCTACCATGCTTTTAGACTTGACCCTACATTTCTAACTTGGGCCCATCTCCTGTCTCATTCTTTTTTTTATGTCTTTAGAACATGTGAAGCTGACAGCTCCGGACAGAGATATGGCGAGCCTTCAAAGCAGTGTTGTGACTGCTGTTTCATCCAAGTACAAAGAGAGACATGGAAATGTGCTCAGCCTTTCAGTGTGTTTTGCATTTATGCTAATGATGCAGAAATCAACAGATAGCAAGCAACGTGTGCTGCCATGTAAATCTGTAAACATTAATATATATTTTTCTCTAAAACTAGAATTTGTTGGGATTCTTCCGCATTCATTTCCAGTTAAACTAACAAAGTTAAGCTTTTCATTATGGGTTCAATTACTTTTGTGTGGATTTTCTCCTGGTGCTTCAGTTTCCTGACATGCAAGTGAGGTGGATTGGAGATGCAAAATTGTACATGACTGCATTTGAACTACGGTTCAATATCTACGTACTGCCAGGTTGCTGTTGGTCCCTGGTGCAAGCACCCTAATCCTAATTGCTCAGACCGTATACTGTACTGTAACTCACTTTGGAGATGTGTATATACATTTACATTCTCAGCATTTAGCAGATGCTTTTAACCAGTCATGAATTTAACCAAAGTGTGTAAACATCATGAAAAGTTCTACACAGGACCGCTCCAACTTGGAATCTACTTCAGAACCTTCAAGTTGTGCGGAGGCAGTGCTTCTCACTGAGCCACCATTCTGCCCAGTAGTGTCTAGTTCTATAAACAAGTTTAACATTCATGAAGCATCATGGAACATTCAGAAATCCATCTGATGGATGTAATGGTGGGTAATGGATTAGTGAAAAGAGACTGCTTGTTTATGTAGGAAATAGTTCATGAAATGAACTGTGGGAGGAGTGTGAAAACTATATCATTCATTGATGTGTAATTGAATTGCCTTCCAATGCAACAGATTGGTAACTATTGCAGTGAGAGAATCGGTTGCGTATGAGTCTGCCATTATCACACAGAGACAAAGTTGGGAGACAGATTGCAGTGGCAAACAGCAGAGACAGGCTTGACACCTGGTCATGTCTCCTCGGCAGTGGGGAGAGGGAACTTGATTAGCTACGCAGTGCTAATAGATTAAAAAATTAACACAGCAGTATCCTGCTGAATGAGTACCATTGCCTGAAAGGGATGTTTAACCACTGGCAGGCAGAACAGCCAAGAGATTAATGAACTGTGCAGTGATCAAGTTCATAGTCCTGCTGATGATGGGTCTTAATCTCTGTTGTGGATAATGGTCCCATGGTGAACTGTTCCCACCCCACTGTCATTATTACTATAGCTAATTGCTGTGTCTAATTTAATTAACCTATTTCTTTTTATTGAAGAGGGCAAATAATTAATTATGTCCCATTGACAAGAGATAATGGACATTTATTTGGAGTGCTGGTCATATATGTGGGGGTTTTATTTGTTTTATATTTTTGTTTAAACTATATTCAGACAGTGCATCAGTCCATCGCAGGGCTAACACACACCCATTGTATAGGCAATTCAGCTTCCTGAATTAACTGTGAGAGGACTTTGGAGTGCGGGAAGAAACCCATGTGGACACAGAATGGACCACCAGTCTGCTTAAAATTAAACCCACAGTTTTGGTTTTATCGCAAATCAGATTCACATGATTCACAAATGTATTAAATTAGAGTAATGCATCTGGTGTGCAATAAGACACAGCTCTACAGTTTTTTTTTTCGTTTTGCTTTTTTTTACTTTTAACAACTTGACATGCTTGTTATCTCAAAGTAAGAGCAATTCTACTACCGATGTCTTGAATTACTCAATTCTGAGCAATCTATGTGATCTATTCTATAAAATACCGCATTGTTAGTGAATTGAGATAAAGACAATAGTAAAAAACTACAGTGTATGTCAACTGACATAGCAGCTAAGAATTTATTATAGGTCTGATAACACAAAAAATGTGTGTATAACACTAGCAAAAATTAAAGAGGCCTACAAATAGCCAAGTCTACCAACAGCACATATTTGCCCTAATTTACAGGACCCCAATATCATTTAATAATCAGTTGTCAGTTGGACATGTTTGCGGTAAAATCATATTGTTAATGGAATTAATCGTGCAGGATATTTTAGTAGTAAAACT
>JAYDZG010000010.1:8968441-8979403 GCA_034509265.1 Microcambeva bendego
CACACAGAACCCAATGGTTTAATTTCCTGCCTGGAAAGAAGCAGGACGTGGAAAAGTAATGCCGTACCTTTATTGTCTTGTTTCCAAATATGTTCGAAATATTATTTTACCCAAAAGTTCAGCTTTCAGATAAAGTATTCTGAGATGGATTGGGGTTTTCTGGGGGGGAATGTTACTTCGGTAAAACATCGGTAACTAATTTAGCCAGCTCCAAACACTGCTTACGTTGTCTGCGTGATAAGGGATCTTAATTATTATTATTTTATTTTTTTAGCATTACTGCTTTTTTGGTATTTGCTTATGAACCGATTTGCTGATTAATTTGTCTGCATTATAAAGGCATTGGAAATCTATTCAAGTAATCTATTCATGTTTAAACTATCACCTTACCCATGTGTCATCCTTATATACAATCTAGAAATTGCCTTTTGTTTGTTTAGGAGTGGGCCGCTCCATTAGCAGTAAGCTTGCTTCACTATGTGTGAGTACTTGTGGAGACCTGCAGCAGTTGTCACTAGTGCGTTTGCAGAAGGAGTTTGGCCAGCGTACAGGGCAGACACTCTTCCGTTTCTGCAGAGGACTGGATGACCGGTCGGTCCGCAGTGAGAAAGAGAGGAAGTCCGTGTCTGCAGAGATGAACTACAACATTCGTTTCACACAGGTTAGAGTCCACAACGGTGAGCCAAACCATTAGAACCACCCATAAATGTGTGACAACCTATTGGTGCTTGGCATTGCTAAAAATATGCTAGTCCACAATGCGGTTTAAGTTGGTATGTCAGCATCTACCCAAGCTCTAACAAAAGAGGCAGAGGAGTGTCCGGTCCACTCTAGTGATGTAGCAAAACATAAATATTAAAAAAGGGCTGGGTAATGCCGGACATTGTGACAAGACTCACTGATGCAAATAAACGTGAAGGCTATGGCTTCTGGCACAGGCCAGTTGTGGCTTACATTGTAGGTCATGAGTAATTAGGTGAGTGTGTCAAAGTACCTATCCAGCCCTTCTGTTTAAGGAACTGCATTGTGTCTGTCAGAAGTGCCCATGCGAACTCCTGTTCGCCATCAAAAGCACCTACATTGAGCATGGAGGCATGTGAACTAGACATTAGAGCCATGAATGATCAATGACTGTCCATTGGAATCTTTTTTTGCCTGAGAAAACCTCAAAAGAAATGGTGAGACAATGCACTGTTGATATCTTACTCACAATGTACAGATACTGAAGGAGCTGCTGGTAATGTACTTTATAGCACATGACTAAAGTCCATCTTTTTGTGGGACAGCTGATTTAGGTTGGCTAATGTTTTGGCTCATTGTTTTTTTCAGAGTCAACCTACTTTTCCTTGATATGTTTCTGTATTTGCTATATTGTGTATATATAACACAAAAACCTCAAAGATGTACTAATCTCCTGTAATTTTTCTTTTAGGTGGAGGAGGCTGAGACATTTTTGACTGGCCTGTCCATGGAGGTTCAAAAGCGGCTGCAGAGGGCAGGTTTAAAAGGTCGCCGAGTTACCCTAAAAGTAATGATGCGTAAAGCAGGTGCGCCGATGGAGCCAGCCAAATTTGGTGGACATGGGATCTGTGACAATTTGGCCAGGTAATTTAATAATGTTTTCTTTGGAAGAAGTGAGCACACGTTCCCGGAATAATGGGCATTCCTAGCCATAGTGACCGGAGAGCAGTTAGAGGTTGGGTGCCCTGCTCAAGGGCACTTCAGTTGTGACCTGACTGCTCTGGGAATCGAACCTCATTTTGTTGATGTGCAGCTAATAATTTGTCTGGTTGTGCTGTTTTTGCAGGTCTGCTATGTTACCTCATGCTACAGACAGTGGGCAGCTTATAGTAGCCGAGGTCATTAAGCTTTTCCGTGCTATGAAGCTGGCTGTTACTGACATGAGAGGAGTGGGGCTACAGGTGCAGCTTCTGGAGAGCTCACATTTGGACACTGGCAGATCTCACTCTATCAAAGATTTGCTCATGAATGGGCGGTCCACAAACAGCCATGGCAAAGATATTAAAAGAACAGGTGAGTACTCTCGGTGCATGACTGACATTCAGTTTATTGTAATGTGGCTCTCACCACCACCAGTAAAGCACTAGGTAATATGTAATAGATAGAATATAGTGCCTTTATTTGTCATTGCACATATACAGAAGTACAGTACAACGAAATTCTTTCTTTGCATATCCCATCTTGTTTGAAAGCGGGGGTCAGAGCGCAGGATCGGCCCCTGGTGCAGACTGGGTTAAGGGTCTTGCTCAAGAACCCAACAGTGGCTGCATAGCAGAGCCTGGATTTGAACCGGCAATCTGGTTGATAACCCAATGCTCTACCCACTAGGTTAAAAAATGGGACCATTTTATCATTTTTTCTTGAATGTGAAATATGGGTGGCATTAATAGCATAGTGGTCCAGTGTGTAGCACTGCCACCTCACAGCAAGAAGGTCCTGGGTGATCTGGCTCCTTTCTGTGTGGCAGGTTCTCCCTATGTCTGTATGGGTTTCCTTTGTGAGGTAAGGTTTTCTCCTACATTGCAAAGAGATGCAAGTGAGGTAAATTGGAGATACTAAATTCTCTTTGGGTAGGACCTGGCAGTTTTCATTTATGAAGGTAATTTCTGGTCACGACTAGGGCCCTTAGAAATTCACAGGAAAATGTCCTTAATTTCAAGTTAGCAATCACTTAGTCAGTCTTGAGCAGTGGGATATGGAAAAGAATGGTAGAATCAATGGAAGGTACAATACACAGCACAACTACCATAACATTGAGTGTAAACCTAGAACATCCAGCGATGGCACATCTTCATGTTGGAAAAATGATTTTGACAACCTCATCGGTGTCCACACAATTGATCGAAAATTGATTTAACCAAGCTGTGTTTTTAGCTGCGGCAGACTAACTAAGCGATTGCTAAGTATAATATTACTCATTAAAGTGAAATAAAAAATGGTAAATCGTTAAATACAAATATTTCAGTTGAATAATACACAGGAAATGGCTCATGTCACAGTTCGTGAGTGGTGTTTATTTGGGCTTGGGACTGGCACATGCCTGAGTTGTATCTGGAGGGTCAATCGGCATAAAAACTGAGCCAGTCTGAAAATGTGAATGGATGATTTGCTGTGGCGACCCCTAAATGAAGTAGCCCGAACAAATTATCCAATGTAAATGTAAACTCTTATCCAATGTAAGAGTTAACAGTGGTAGTAGTTGGTATTAAAAATTTCCAGTGGGCCAGGTTGTGGATATTGTCGGATTTGTGCATATTTCAATTTGAGCCCAGTATTTCTGTATGGGGTCCAGACCTACTGTGACCCTGATTGGTAATAAGAATGTGAAATACAGTAAATGACTCTCGGTATGTTCAAGACTGCACTGATTTATAATTAGGAAATCTGGCATGCTGAGTTATCGAACATTATACAATGTTTATTAAATACACATTTCCTTTTGTCCTTTTCAGATAATTTGTCTAACATGTCTTCCAATAAGGACACTCCCTGTTCTACAACACACACATTTTTAGATTCACTGCCTGAGTTTCATAAAGAGGAACCTCCTCCCATGCACTCTTCCAGCCATTGTCAGAGACGTCTCGACCTCAGCATAGAGGTGCCGTCTCCATCTCAGGTTCGGTTCATCATTGTTTAATACTTTGCATTGATTAGTACAAAGAGACACAATGCTCATGAGTTGTGCTTCATTCAGGTGGATCGCTCTGTGCTAGAGGCTTTACCTGTGGAACTGCGTGAGCAGGTGGAGCAAGCATGGAATGACAAAGAGGAGAAACCAAGCACCTCATTTCACCAATCTACCCCACCACGGACAGTTTACAGTGCTCCATCTGTGCTTCTACATCTTTCCGAACAGCCTGGGCAAGCTGGTAGCGCAGGCATCGTACTGGAGCTTCCTGACTTCTCACAGGTGTCTTTTACTTGTGTCTTGTCCATCACATCAAAAAAGAAAATCAGTGGTTTGCTTAGTTTTGATCCAGTGATCATTTCGAATCATTTGCGCAGGTCGATCCAGACGTTTTCGCAGCATTGCCTAAGGAACTACAAGAAGAGCTGCGCTCTGCATACAGATGCAGGGAAAATACTCCAGGTAGGGTCCCAGAAAACAATAAAATGCAAATGAGCATTGTCATTATGGGAGAAATCCTACTGATTGTCATGTTTGCTGAAACCCCGTAGCAACAGTGGTGCAGAGAAACCCTCTCTTACAACTAAAACAGGCTGCAGTGGGCAGGACAAAACGGCGCTACAAGAAAAAAAATGTCAGTCCAGCCAAAAAAGGTGCTAGTCCATTAAAGACACTTGTTTCAGGAAACAGTCCTGCAAAATCCAGTCCCTCCAAAACCATCTTATTCTCACCTAAACGCACAGAAAACCCACCCGACCTAAAGGTAATTTCTCACCCAGTTTTCACTTCTTTCCATTATAAAGTTTGATCTGAAAAATCGTTTAAATGAAATGTAGTCGATTCAGATTCATTTTGCCCAAACGTTTGGTCATAAGCTTACGATTCTTTCGTAATATTTGTTTTTCAGATTGAAAATAACCCTTCTACATCCTCCATGAACCATCCAGCACTGCTCAGATGCACTTCTCGTCCTGTCCCAGTTCTGGCAGGAGCTTGTGAACTTGTCGATGTCAGAGCCCTGCTGAGGGAGTGGGTCACTACGATCTCAGGTAAACCAATGAGTCCAATGATGCTTACTTGTAAGGTTCAGCTAAATCATAATGGTTCATTTTAAGTTTTTAGCATTTAAAGGCCAATGGTCATGTTTAGCTATATTAATAAAGGAAGATGGTATACAGTGCTAGACTTTTGAGAAGACAATAGAAAACGTATTACTCTTACACTTGAAAATCTGTTCAAAACTAAACCAATAACCACTGGGTCTGTTTTAATGTTTTTAAATCTTGCCATTAATACATTTTGCTGTATAAAACAGGTCAATTGTGAGGAATGGTGCATCTTCTACAAAAAATGGAAGTAAAGGTGTAATGAAAACTATAGTCGTGTGATTATATTGGAAAATGTTTATGAAAGTAAATTGAAAAAGATGAACGATTTATTAGGGCAACCCAATGCATGGTCAAAGAAGCTAATTATTTAATTGCATAGGTAATTATTTCTTATTGTTGACCTCCCAGAACTTTATTGGCCATCAGTGGTCTTGCAACAAAGTAGTGATATTATTCATTTCATAATTTGTTTGTTGTGTGTCTGTTCATGCTAACATGTGTTTCTAAGATTAGAGATTGCTAATAATGTTGTGATTTTTGTGACCAATAGAGCCCATGGAGGAGGACATTTTGCAGGTGGTGAAATATTGCACAGAGCTAGTAGAGGACAAAGACCTGGAGAAACTAGACCTGGTCATCAAATACATGAAGAGGTAAAACGCTTTTTTATTATTCTGATACGCCACCTCATTTCTTCAGTTTAAACCATTTTAACCATTTGCTTAAAGTGTGACGTAATGTAGTCTGTTTTACTTGTTGGTTATGATCTATTCCAGGCTAATGCAGCAATCGGAGGAATCTGTGTGGAGCATGGCCTTTGATTTTATTCTCGATAATGTGCAGGTGGTTGTGCAACAGACATATGGTAGCACTCTTAAAATCACGTAGAAGCTTTTCTGAAGTGCTTTCTTGCTTCTGCCACTGTGACATCAGCTGAACCCTGCCATCTTTTCAGAAGGTTACATAAACAAGTCATGCTTTAATACTGGCCGGTGCTACTACCTATCTGTTAACTGTCCTTTAAAACCAAGCGTTCCTCAAAGCACCTGTTATGGATGTAGTCAGCATGTATACTGGGCTCAAACACCTTTATCTTTAACCTCAAAATACAAATTTTGTAGCATTGAAACAATTTTTGTCTGATGGGAAATACCTTTGGGCATTTATAACCACATTTTAGTGAAGACATACAGCTTTGCAATATTTGAGTCAACAGAAGTGTATCATGATGTACTATTTGAATGTTTTAACTTGCTGGCTACTCTGACCATTTCTGGTCTACAATAGAAGTGCTATATTGACCCAATAAATGTATGGCAAGGACAGTAGCAAAGTAAGGAGTTACTCAGATTTTTTCATCTGTAAGTCAGGCCTAAGCTCTAACAGAAGCTGAAACTAGCATTTTATATGTAACTTAAGTGCCAGATTTTGTAAGTATGTAATGTAAAAATCCTGTAAATTACATTTCTAATTATTTTATTTGCATGTACATAATGTTGATAATGTTTTTTGTTGTGTGTGTGTGTGTGTGAGAGAGAGAGAGATTATGACACAATTGTAATTACACATTTGCCAAAGTCCTCCACAATATTCAATCCATTTATCGTGTTTAAGACCATTAACCAGCATTGATTTATAAATGGAGCCAATAAAGGGTTGCGTCATCAGTGTCCATAAAGTTCATAATTATGCAGTTGAAAAGTAAACGCTTTTTCACTGAGCTATGTGTGTTTGTTAATGGAAGGCGTGAAAATATTTGGTCAGCTAAATCTGTTTGACATGACTGACCTGTGCCTGAAGACCTGAAGCTGTGACATCATTTGTATGTTTTTTAAAACTTGTTAATAAATTTGAATATCTTCTTGTCTAGTTGTATCGACACATTTGATTTTGATTATAAAGGATAAGAGGCTAAACCTTGCGATCTACTTCAGCTAATAGTTTCCAACCTGCAGGAATTTCTCCAGTGTTTAAAGGTCAATTAAAAATAAAAATAAAACTGACACTACAATGCACAGGTCCAGACAGCCTAGTGGCCAGGTAACCACAGGACGAGTCTCCAATTAATGTGATTACATGTATGGGTGGAAATCCACGTGGGCACAGCGAGCATATGCAAGTTACACGGCTGGGTAAATCAACCAGACGATTTAGTGTTTCCAATTAACCTGGTAGCATGTCTTTGAACTGTGTGAGGAAACCGGAGTCCCTGGAGGAAACCCACTCGGACACGGGGAGAACGTGCAAACTCTGAGATCGCTCCACCCGGGGTTCGAACCCAGGACCTTCTTGCTGTGAGGCTCTCATTCCCTGTATTGCGATTAATACGTGCTTTTTGCTTTTAACTGATTTTGTACTTGCACATTTAAAATCTACAACCCTACTGAGAGCAGGTACAGTAAACTACCAAATTAGCGGGGTTACGTTCCATAAAATCTATAAATGCTTATTTTTATCATTTAAACCCCAGATCTCCGTCTCCACTGCAGTGTTTTGGGCTTTGCGATTATGGAGCAATCAACCAATCAGTGGCTGATCCTGGAGTGGAGTTAGCACACTTTGGTAAAAGGGTAGGTTACTTTTCTGGGGACACTTCAAAATGATTGTGTAGTATTGAGAAGCAGCCGTTTTAAATCGCATTTGTAAACACACAGTGGCACCTGTATACTGTAAAGTATATCTTTTCCGCACATTAATATAAATTGACCTAGTATATATGAGACTCACCTTGTTCTGTTGTGTAGAGCAACTGTACTTTGCTTCCACTTCAATCTCGAAGTAAAAACAAAAGTAAGTGGCCGTAATAAGCTGTCCTATAAAACAATTATATTTTTAAGTAGTATCTTATTATACTTAATATCTTATTACTACTGGTGAGTAATAGGTCGTGTGTCTGTGACGTCACCGACCCGCCGAGGCATTGTGAATCAGCAACGCTAAGAAAATAGGCTATAATTTTTGTTAATCAGTTAGGATAGGCATATATGGATAAATGATAATCTGTTAACAGCACTGATAAAGTAATTGTGGGGTATAAAATTTAATTGTATTTCGTTTGTAGCGGTAAATATATCGTTTAAACTGCTTTTTGTCTGTGTCTGTTCATAAGAACAGATAAAGTGCATATAAATGTTACATAACTGCACTTGATTGCTGTCCTTATGGTTCTTTGGTCGAGAGTATTTGGATACTTAAAAGCTTCTTTGCACTGTGAAATGGGTGTTTTGGTAGAATAAATGTACAATTGAGACTTTATTTTTGATATGTGTGAGACTTCTGAATTATTGAATTACGCAATCGGTGTAATTACCAATTCGTGTAAGTATATGTATATTTTGCATTGCACATACAGAAATATGAGTAGTTTTATGAAAATGATTATGTGAATTATACTTACGTAAAGTGCGAACTACCTTACGCTCTTTGCGCAGCCTACGCAAACTTACGGAGCATGCGTAGTGAGGCTTTCACTCCGCGTTTGTTTTGATAAATGCTCGTTGTATTTGACTTTTTGCTTATAAATATAAACATATCAATTATAAAATTACATTTTAATGAACAAGGACAAATATATGATTTGTCTTTAAAATGTAAATATTTCACACAGGAAGCAGAACTGTGGTTTTAGTTAGCCATACTAAGAGCAGCCACTGAGAACAATGTATGTAGTATCATATTAATACAAGAGTTACAAATACTGAATGCTTTAACAAACAGAAATCACTGCAAATTTCATCATCAGAAACCTTTAGATTTATTTGAGTCAAGTGATAAATTATGTGTTATTATACAATTTTAACATACACATGATTAACTAATTAACCGTAGAAACAATTCCGATTGGTGGCCATAGCATTATTGATGTGGCATTTATCTCATAAATCATTACATACGGCTCTCCCCTACATGAAAGTAAATAAACTGTTTTATTTGTTAAAAGTATCAGTGATACTGTCCCTGCATTTACGTGTTGAATCGGAATTAGAAGAATCGACTCTTCAGTTTGTGGAACCGAACAGAAGAATCTGAATGATTTGCGCGCAGCTGCGTCACAGTGCCGCCTTTACGAGATCCAAGCCGGTAAGTCTTTCAAGCTGATCCACTTACTTTATGAAAATGTCTGTTATATGTGACTTCAAGACCGAGTTGAAATGTTTTCTTTAATACGATGTTCTTCTTTAACAATCACTTTGGCGTGCTCACTCGTCTTTTTTTAACCTAATCTTGATTCTTGTAGCATGCTAAAGCAGCACTTAGCTTTCCAGTTTGCTGACGTTATAACGCGACTGTCGAACAATATGGAGTTATTTTACATACATATACAATAAAATATATATGTGGACCTTAAAGCGAGATATTCGAGTAGTTTCCCAACTGCCTTTTTAATGCTGACAGTAAACGAGTGATATGTAGCTATGCTAGCTGAACTAGCCGTCTCCGTTCTAACAATACATGCGCAGTAATGTCACCGATGTTAACAGCAGCTGCGCAGGAGCAGGTTACAAACAATTTTGTTGGCAACCTTTTTCATTAAACTAAATTAACAATAGTTCATTGAATTTACCATCTACACTTTTGACATTGGATAGCTTTTTTTTCGAAAGTGTTGCACTAGTTCACATTTTCCTAGTGATACGTTTCCATGGACACGCCCAATGCACACATTCGAGTCATTAACAATGTGATGAGAATCTATCTATCGTCTTACATTTATTACAGGGTAATCGTTTTAAATCTAAATTAAATGTCTTTGTGAATAATGGTTTTTAAAAAATCTCTAAAATATGAAGTGTCTTGAATTTTCATATTTGCCTTGATGGATATCTTGCTGTTTTGGCTAGTGCACATGGTTACTGTACACTGCTGATACCTTTAACATCTAACCTGTTTGTTTTGTAAAAATGTTTAGTCCTTTACATCAATAAAACTAGTGTCATGGAATGTAATGTATAATTACTTGTAGTTAATACTGAAATTAGTATCAGGCTTGTAGTTTGTACAAGACAGCAAGTATATTCTGCGAAGCATCTGGCTGTATTTCAGTACCCTATGACAAGACCTCTTTTTATATATAATCAGGTTTACATAACTGCTATTTTACTCAGAGACAGAAAAATGGCCAACCAGTCAATGGAAATTGTAGCGAAGGCGCTGGAGCAGCAGATGTTACACTCTGCTCGGATTGTGGAGGAGCAAATAGATGCTGAGCTGGAGAAGCTTGAGCGCATGGATGAGGATGAACTGGAGCTTCTCAAGGAGAGGAGGCTGGAAGCACTCAGGAAAGCTCAAAAACAGAAGCAGGTAGACTTTCAGTGATTTTCTGTCATGAAAGACATTTAAGTTTTAAAATTACCTCTAATGATAGTTGGCTTAATAAATATTAACTGACATGCCAGCAAATGCGATTTGTTTTCTGGCTTCTGGGCTTACCCATCGGGCTTAACTTTTTTTAAATTAGGGTAGATGGAATTTGAGCTTTGTTCCCTACAAAGCTGGGTGCAAATGTCACATTCAGGCCTTACACATGGTATTCAGTAAAACTGCCTTCTGCTGGCTGTGCAGCAAAAATGTTTGCTCAAAAACAGCATGCAGCATTTGGCAGCATAGTGTTATGCAGTTTTGTATGGAAGGTATTTTACAAGAATGCTCTGGGTCTTTATTTGAAGGGAATAAAATGAAATGTGTTTCAATCAAATTCTAAAGTGTTCCAAAACCTTGACTAGTGATTGGGAATGTAATCCCTGTTTATTGCATCATGCCATGTTTTGTCATTATTTTATGCTTGATACATTTCAGGGTTTTGGTTTGAGTGTTTACATTAAATGAACATGGTAGATGATTTGGTAATAACTGTTTGTTTATATAGTTTTTCTTTAATTTTTTGGCATTTAGCAGACACTGTTATCTAAAGCGACACACATTAGTTACAGTATACCGTCTGAGCAGTTGAGGGCTAAGGACCTTGCTCAAGGGCCAAACAGAAGCAAACTGGCAGTGGTCGGGCTCAACCCAGTAACATTTGTTTTACTAGCCCAGTACCTTAAGCCATAGGCTACATCTTAAATTTAATCTTAGTACAGTGATAGTAAGATTATTGAATGTTGTGCGAGACTGCAAAATGAGTGGAATATGTCTTCTCATTACTCCAGGAATGGATCTCTAAAGGCCACGGTGAATACAGAGAGATCCCAAGTGAAAAAG
>JAYDZG010000010.1:9053351-9077037 GCA_034509265.1 Microcambeva bendego
ATTCACAGAGCCGACAGGCCAGGAAAGAAGTGCCCTTGAGCAAGGCACCTAACCGCTAAACGTTCCCCGGGTGCTGTGGCTAAATAGTATTGTGTTTCACTGCACAGATTGGGTTAAAATGTGGAGGACAAATTCACACACACAAAGTGGTGAAAAAGAGTGTTCTAAGCTAGCTGGGCTCCTTTTTGCACATGATGTTTTGTTTTAACACTTATGTGGGCAGCAAGGTTATGCAACTGGTAAAGTGGTTGCCACACAGAAACATAATTGTGTATTTGAACATTGAAAATGTTAGTGTAAATAAATGTGTTTATTGACAACTTTCTTTTAGCCAGCGCACACTTAGTAATTTAGTAAAATAAATGGTCCTATATTCACTCTGGGTTGTGAATATAACATATAACATAAATTATAACTCGAACTGGAAGGGGGGCAGGTGAAAACAATTCAGTGTCTTCAATTTTGAACTGTGGGAGGAAACCGGAACTCCCAGAGGAAATCCAAACAAGATGCACACTGTGTACAGAAAGAACCCGGACTATCCCCCCTGGGAATCAAACTCGGGACCTTCTCGCTGTGAGACCCATTATATAAATAACAATAATAACAACAATAATAATAATAATAATGATAATAATAATGTGTATCTACAATCTACCATGGCATGTTTTTGGATTGGAGGAGAAAACCAGAGTACCCAGAGGAAACCCACGTGGACACAGAGAGAACTCTGCACTCTCCCCATCCGGAGATCGAACCCAGGACCTTCTTGCTGTGAGGTATTTTTAATTATAAATATTATTATAATTAATAAGGACTGTTGCCACATCCATCCATTTGAACAAAATGCAGATTTGTTTCTTACACTCAATGAACAGTCAATGTACATTTGCACCTTATTTACTTTTTCTCGTTTTACTCTATTGCCCATCTATCTGTACCACGGCCATACTGTTTATTCTGTGTTCATATATAATAATCCTTTCCTCTACCATTTTAGATGTTTATATGCTGACCCTTGCACCTCTTTATCGCGAAAATAAAAAAAATAATAACACGAAGAGCCGTTTGGTGTGTCGAAGATTCGGCTCTTAGTCACGAACCGAGTCTTTAAAAAGATCCGGAATGCCCATCACTACAGCTCAGTAGTACGCTATAGTAAACGCTTGGCTTGAACGGGTGTGGGCGGGGCTTACCATTCATCTAGGCGGGGTTTGTTTGATGTACGTTTTACTATCTTTCAGCCCCTCCGACCAATGAGCCGAATAACCCGATCTGATAGGCGGACCCGAGGGTTGCGCCTTCTCGTAGGCTATCAGTGCGTGCGTATTTTTTTCCTCCAGTGTTTTTTTTTTTTAGTTTGTAACCGTAGCTGGATGTGTAGGACGTCACGTTTTTTCCCCCCTTTTCACTCCAGCCACTTGGTGATATGGCTTATTTACTGTTTAACAGCTCAGGATTCGTGACGCGCAGCTCGAACCCGGGACAACATTAAGTTCGAGCGAAGTAAGAGTTGTTTTTTTCTCAGTACAGGAAGGATGGAGAGTCCGCCGGCAGCAGCCGGTCACTCGCTTTCTAATCCGAACGTGATCTCCGATGTTAAAAAGTGCGGCTATCTGAAGAAGCAGAAGCACGGACACAAGCGCTTTTTCGTGCTGAAGGCGCAGACGCAGGGCTGCCCGGCGCGCCTCGAGTACTACGAAAGCGAGAAGAAATGGAAGAACAAGGCGGCCGCTAAGAGGATCATCGCGCTGGATTCGTGCCTGAATATTAACAAACGAGCCGACGCGAAACACAGACATCTGATCGCGCTTTACACCAAGGACGAGTACTTCGCCGTGGCTGCAGACAACGAGCAGGAACAAGAGAGCTGGTTTTGCGTCCTGACAGATCTTATGAACGCAGGACGATCGTGCGATGGATCCGCGACGCACTCCGCGTCGTCCCTGGTCGGGTTCGATGAAGCGAGTTACGGCGTCGTGACGCCCCTCGCGGCGGTCTACAAGGAAGTCTGGCAGGTGAACTTAAAATCGCGAGGACTCGGGCAAACTCGGAATCTAACCGGGGTGTACCGGCTTTGTTTATCCAGCCGCACCATCAGCTTCGTCAAGCTCAACTCGGACGTGGCGAGCGTCACCTTACAGCTGATGAACATCCGGCGGTGTGGTCACTCGGACAGCTTCTTCTTCATCGAAGTGGGCAGGTCAGCGGCTACCGGGCCGGGTGAGCTGTGGATGCAGGCGGATGACTCCGTGGTCGCGCAGAATATTCACGAAACCATCTTGGAAGCCATGAAGGCTATGAAGGAACTGATGTGTGAGTTCAGACCGCGCAGTAAGAGCCAATCATCGGGCACGAACCCGATCTCGGTGCCCGCCAGGCGGCATCTCGGGCACCTGCCGCGTCAGGCTGGACTGCACCGGAGGTCTCGGACGGACAGCGTGGCTGCTGCGTCGCCAAGCGCGAAATTTACTTCGTGTCGGATGAGAGCTGCCAGTGAAGGAGATGGCGTGACGAGACCGGTTTCGTTATCTGTAGCGGGCAGCCCCATCAGTCCTAAGACCAACCGGACAAACCTATGTCGCTCGAACACAGTGGCGGCCAGGCCTTGCAGGACATTCGAGTCCATCCCCCTTCAGCACAGTAAGTCCATGTGCATGTCCGTGTCTCATTCGCCTTCTTCCACTGATGCCAGCCCTGTCAGTCTGCCCTCCACCACTACCCGGCATGCCAGCTGCACCGCTTCGGCCGCCGGGTCGCCCAGCGACGCCGGCTTCATCTCCTGTGATGACTGCGCGTCCAGCCCGGGCGATGCCCGGCACCCTTTGACCACTCACCGCAGCCTCACCCCAGAGTCCTTCACGCACACCCCTCCTTCGCAAGACTGTAGTGAACTCTATGGCTACATGATCATGGACAAGCAGAGTGCTTTTTTTCACAACCACAACAGACATGGTCCCCGGACTGTTGAGGACGGTGTCTCGGACCTTGACAAAAACTCCAGAAAAAGAACATACTCTCTTACCATGCCTCACCAGAAGAGGGTGCCCTCACAGGTGTCTTCCGTTTCGCTGGATGAAAACACGCTCATCAGGGCCACTTTTAAAAATTCTGGTCATATTGCTTCTCCGAAGGTGGTGTATCCTGAAGATTACTGTGACGTTGAGATCGGTTCATTACAAAAAAGCCCCAGAAGTAACTTGGGCGATGATGGGTACATGCCAATGATACCAGGTGTGGCCCAGACCGGTTGCAAGACCGATAACTACATGCCCATGAGTCCAATGTGTGTCTCCTCCCCAAAACAGATTATCAACCCGAAGACACACCCCCTTACGGTGGCTAACGGCTACAGAACGAGCTCGCCTAGCAGCTGCTCTCTGGACGACAGCGGCTACATGAGGATGCTATGTGGCTCTAAACTCTCCGTAGACAGCTCAGATGGAAAACTGACCAACAGCGAGTACCTTAACATGTCGCCAGCGGACCTGTGTGGGTCCGTCACGCCTCCAGACGACTTCCTCACCACCGTGGGTGGCACGGAGCAGCTGCCTTCTCTCAGACAGCCCCATGCTTATAGTTCTCTTCCCCGCTGCTATAAGCCACAACAGAAGACCGAAGGTGGCGACGACGATCAGTATGTCTTCATGAGTCTTCAAAATTGTAAGATAGTGGAGGAGCCAGAGAAGGTATCGCCCAAAATCGTGCCCTCGCTTCTGAAGCAAAACAGGGCTGACAGCCAGGTTCACAGACCCAGGATGAACCGACCCACCCGTCTGCCTCTGGAGTTGCTCTGTACGCTGCCCAGCATGAATGAGCACCCCTTGCCTTTCGAGCCAAAAAGCCCTGGTGAATACATCAAGATTGACTTTGGCCACGCCATCCCAAGGTACTCGCCACCCTCCATAGAGAGCCCTGCGTCCTCCCTTAGTTCTTCTAGTGAGCGAAGGAGGTCTCCACTTTCCGATTACATGAACTTAAATATAAGCTCAGAGTCACCCAAGTCTGGAGATGGTGCTTCTTTCAGCCCCCTCAATGCCATCCGGGACCTGGTAGCCTGCCCTGCCGTACCTGAGGAGAAAGTCGACCGTTACAACCTCGGATTGCAGGAGACGCCTTCAGGTCAGGACGAAAAAGCTAAGGACGATTACACTGAAATGACCTTCTGCGTGTCTAGCTCTTCTCCTCGGCCCACGTCTCAGCCCACCAGTCCGGCACTCCGTGCGAGAAGGATAAATCCAGGCGCCGCCGTGGGTGTGGGTCCCGTCGAGTCGTTTCTGCTTCTGGGAGGCAACACGCACTTAGTAGACCCTGATCGGGGTGCCAAGGTGATCCGCGCCGACCCTCAGGGACGCAGGCGGCACAGTTCTGAAACCTTCTCCTCCACCACTACGGTCACACCCGTTTTCCCTTCGTTTGCGCACGACGCCAAGCGGCATGGCTCAGCCTCGGTGGAGAACGTCTCTGCGCTGCTGAAGAACGACGAGAGCTTAGACGAGAAGACCAGCAGTCCGATGTGCAGAGAAACATCCGCGGGCTTTCAAAATGGACTCAACTACATTGCCTTAAACCTGATGGATGAAGGACTGGCCGGTTGCGACTCTCTCGTTCGATTCAAAGCTGCAGGCTGCTGCAAGCGGGGGATCGGTGCAATACATGCCAGTCTGTATGGGTTCAAGGAAACAGCAACAGCGGTGAAAGGTAAGCTTTGAGTTTTGATTGAGATATGCGGTCGAAAAGAGAAATATATTCATAACATTCAGTTATTGCTAAATATTCTAATGGTATTGGACCAGCGGACATGCTTATAGAGATTTAAACCTAGTATTTAACTTAATGAAACAAAGGAACGGTGATGGAAATTGTAACAGCGGCACATTGTTTGTTTTCTGTATGAATGGCTGCTCTGAGTGCTTTAGTCCTTTCTGCTCCTGTCAGTGCTCATGTTAGGCGACTTCCTTTATTATTTCCTGTCTCGGACGTTTGCCAAGACTGGTCCATGGATATGAATGTATATGTTGCGTACAAGGATTATCTTGCATTTTAGTTACAATATTTAGTCCTGCATCGATCAGATTTGTGGTATTGATTTGGGATGTTTGCTTATTCGGCTTTCGGTATTATAAAATGAGCTAAATAAGAACAGCACAGTTAAGATTCGTTGTCCATGTAGAACCATGTGTAATTTGGTTCTGACTGGTGGATTCTCTCTGGTATCAATCCGATATGCAGACAATTTACACATTGCAGACATTGCACACAAGCGATGAACACAAAAATAAGCAAACTTTAATAAGAGTATATATACAGGTGTACAGATGTGCAATTACAGTATGGAAATGATAATGTAGGTTGTAGCATGTGGAA
Source organism: Microcambeva bendego (assembly GCA_034509265.1). Taxonomy (NCBI): domain Eukaryota; kingdom Metazoa; phylum Chordata; class Actinopteri; order Siluriformes; family Trichomycteridae; genus Microcambeva; species Microcambeva bendego. The sequence continues at coordinate 9,058,719 of JAYDZG010000010.1, forward strand.
TATTTTAAAGAAAAGTACTAGAATATAGTGTCACGCTCCAGCTTGTGTTGTCCTGTGGAGTTGGAGATCCTGAACCATAGCTTGTGTTGCACAGTTAATCCCTAGTGATTGTAACCTATGCTCTACAACAGGCAGAGTTAAAAACTTCTGTTAGCGTAACATTGCATATCCACGTGTGTTGGAGTGATCATGCGTCAATTGGCGGTGGATACTGAAAGTACAGATCCTCCCAGTTGTTGAATATAGAAAGTGTTAAATTCGATCCAGATATAAGATTGTTGGCTGGCTTCACTTCCCAGCGTGTAAAAATTTGGAAATAAGCCTCTCTTGTGTGTGTAGCATCACGCCCTCCCTTCCAGACGCTCCACGGAGACTGTTTATCAGTCGTCAGGTGCTATGTTTCGGGGTAGGAATGCAGTCTGTTCACAGTGCTCACTCAGATGGAAATGCTGAATATTTTTTAAAGCCTAACTTTTAGTTCACACAGTAAATAGCTTGTAAAATATTCAATGCAATGCTTTGGTTGGGAAAAGTGTAATGTTGACGTAGTAAAGCAACGGATGATGTGAAAGGAAGAGAAAGCTTTCTCTCTACTCTCGCACTCTCTCACCCGCTCTCTCTTTGTGTGTGACTATGTGGGGTGCATCACGTCTACTACAGAGAGGGTATCTCAGGTCATGGAAACTCACTGACACTTAACGCGGCCATGACAAACATCCTAGTAGTGAGATTCAATTAAGAAAGCATGTCTGCACTCATAGAACGCCGGCTGTGATAAATGACCATTTGAGGAGACAGACCTCTTAGCTAAACAACATAAACAAAGACATAATACAGCCCAAATGGATCGATCAAAACCATGGGCAGTGCGTGTAGTGTGCCTACGTGGGTGTGGAGGTCTTTGTTGTTTTCAATTTTGCATGGGTGAGCCAGGTTTTTCATTGGAGCAAGGGTACCTGTAGTTCTTTGTTTATATTCCGAGAAGTCAGGCTATCAGAAAGACAAACCACAAGGTCAGGGAAGCCATAAAAACAGGTAAAGGAAATATCAAAATAGCAATACAGTTACAAAATTAACCAAAGATGCTTGTCCGGCTGCTTCTAATCGGCCAGTATCGGCATTTCCTAAAAACAAAAAGTGCACTACTCTGTCTTTTTTGCTGGAATAACAGTAGCCCAGGCTAGTCAGCACTGCCCGGTCAAGAGAGTAGTCTGTTTACTACCACAAGAGAGCCTGGCTAAGGTGCAGCTCCACCCCCATCAGCACAGGACACGGCAAATTCTATTATGCCGACTTAATGAAAGGATCTGAACAAGCATAAATACACACGTACACAAACACATGGGCATGAATAATTATACACAGGACTCGAAATATTATTTTGAAGGAACTTGAGAGGTGGTGTAATTATATTTATGAGTTAGGGGGGTTTATTATGCTCACAGGGTCACATGCACGTGCAGATTTAAAATCGGTTGTTCCTCATGTAAACCCTCTGATATTCATGTGTGTACAATGGAGGATGTCGATTCCTCAGAATAGAATAAGAAAAGTAGTTTTTGGAACACTGCGACTTGAAAGCTTTAAAAAGATAATAAATGATGGATTTTATATACAATGGTTATTTACAGAGACTTAAACACTGACTTGGAGTCAGTTCTATCCTTCTCCCTGTGTGTGTGTGTGTGTGTGTGTGTGGCCATCAATCCCAGCACAGGCACCGACAATACACTTATGAGTACAGACCATCTGTTTCTCATACAAGAGCACAGAGAAACAAAGAATCGTTGAGAATTGAGCATTTACTATCAGGGTAAACATTCCAAAATATGCTCACACACACAAATGATCCTTCGGAATATACTCCTCTTATCAGTGTCTGTACGGTCTGTACCATGTGTGTGTGTGTGTGTGTGTGGGAAGTGGGGGGGGTACATATCCATTTCAAAAACTTGCCAATAAAGAAAGTGTCATGGAGACCTTCCCTTCCGGTGCCTCACCATCTCAAACTGCACAGGTGAACACATGCTGATTTTAGATAGTAGTATAAGGAATAGAACAGGTATAAAGAGTACATCTTAACATATGGATATCAAAGAGTTCAATTTATTAGGGACGGAACGATACACTCTACCCACAATGCGATACGATTCATTGATACGATTTTTAAATGTTTTTTTTTAAACAACATAAAATTACTAAAAAAAGACTATTATTTGTTATTAACTAAAAGTTTTAAAACTACCTATTGTTTTCTAGCAAGAAAGAGTAAAATAACACTATGTCAAAAGTAATACATTAATTTTTTATCTTTAAATGTACCGCCAGCGCTCCCTGCTGTTTGTAGTGAAGATTTATTCATTTTAATCATCAACTTTATTAGTAGTATCCGAATGTACACAAACTTCCCTTCTCTCAGGTAGCTTGTTATTGTTATGCTAATTTGCAGTAGCCAGACTGGTGGCATTTCTGTGTGAGAGAAACCAGGCATGGCCCGGTCAGGATTTTCTTCCTCTGTGTAAACTATCTAACCCCATTGAAGGAATTGAATAGGATATTTACCCGGTTCACTTTATTTATTTAGTATTTACAGTTTTTTTCTGTATGTTTGTTTTTTTCTGTTCTCCGTGAAGTTATTTGGAAGTACAACATTCACAGTTACCACAAAATAAATAAGGCTGACATTATTGATAGCTATCTAACATATAAAAACAGACATATCTAAATAAAACACCAACGTTTCATAAGGCATGATACATTGTTTATAATTCTGCCCTGTTTTTCAGGTAGCTCGTTATTGTTATGCTAATTAGCGTTAGCCACACTGGTAGCATTTCTGTGTGAGAAAACAGGTATGGCCTCATAGTGTATGTAACTATTTATGTAACTACCAGATATATATTTGATTTCTAACCCATATTTGTATTTATTCTTACAGTAAATTCATACTTTAAGTATAATAAACATGGCTAACATAAAATAGCAGAGTAAAAATAAGGATATAGTATTTAATATTCATAGTAATTATACCATACTATAACACAACCACATTTTATCCTCTATATATGTCTTGACATCAACATTTCATGGAATGCACTGTTTAGAATTCTGTCCTCTCTCTCAGGTAGCTTGTTATTGTTATGCTAATTATCCGTAGCGCTCTGGTGACATTTCTGTGTGAGAGAAAACAGGTATGGCCAAACTAGGCCAGGATGTTCTGCTACTCGATTTTAGCAGCACTGTTAAGACGGATTACACACGGTTACAGATTACACATCGTAGAGCAGATTTGTGTGGCGCCCATGAGTTCAACACACACACAACACTGTGTGAGATTCTCTTCGGGCAAGCACATGAGCTCCGGTGATTTCTAGCAAACTCAACACTGGAGTCCCATTCGAGACATCTTTCCTTTTTCCTATCCGTCCTATCACATCCCTGTTTTGAAATCCTCGTTTGTGAAAAGTCTCTAAAAATCTAAAAAGGATCTAAGGCATGTTTCATTATCTACTAAAGTCTTAGCACGCGTGTATTTCTGCTTGGAATTTGTCTTGCGGGGCTTGTAGCGAATAGCGAGATAGACCGTGCTGCTGATGTCATAGATATCACGGGAAGACATTTAATCCGGTGTGGTTTAAGCACGTGCCGCAAGGAAATGACATTTCCACTAGCAAATGAGCAACACATGCTGTCTGGAGGCATCCGAATGAGGTTGCTTTTATGACAGGGTGCCACGCACTGAAGTACGTTGGTGGCATATGACATGGCTTTGAACAAACATGCCTCTTTTCCATTTCTAAACCGAGTCCTTGTGTCGGCGTGAGCGTGTGCGTACGCTATTTGTTTAATGATCATTACTTATCATCAATAAGCAAACAGACTGCTGCCGATGATGATGGCGTGATAGAAAAGCTAGTGCCGAGCTTAACTTTTATTAATGAATTAGCTTTCATTTCTGTTCTGACCGTGCCCCTGAGCTATCGTAGCACGATAAGATTAAACGTTATTGCACATCATGAGCAGCATGGAGAATAAGTTCTGACATTTTCTTGGAATTATGATTTCAAACTAGATAAGATATTCGACAAACATTGTTTTTCCACCACAATGAAACACTTACTGTGTGAAAAGAGTGAAAGAATAGAGCAATCATTTAAATATATTCATGCCACTGGGAATCAGATTCAAAAATCCAGTGGGTACTGTATTCCAGTAAGAATCTTGGTTCTTCCTACAAGTTCAAAGGGTCACAGATATACACAGAAGCTACTATTGGAAGGAAACGAAGCCATGGAAAAAGGGCTTCTGGGTGCCACACTTGAGACTAGACTTCTCGAAGGTTGCCATCTCATGCCAAGTTCAAAGGATCTCCAAGAGATCCTTTTGGGACCAAAGGATCTCCAACAGCTGAAGACATATTAACTATGCTAGACTTGTGTGAAAACACATAAATAAAGAGAAAAACATGTCAAATCTGTAAATCTGATGCGTCAATGGTCGAGTGTTTAAGAGCAGCACTCAAAATTGAGTATTTTAAAAATCAAGATACAACTGCATCACTGTTTTTCCACACTGCACTTAATTTGTTTACACCTGATCTCTTTATTTTGGACCCTTCCACATTTGAAATAAGGGAAAAATCAATTCATCACACTTGTACAATCGTGTAATAGCTCTCATACTTCAGTGTGGTTTTGTTTCCTCTTAATTGAAAACTGTACCCACTTACCTAATTCCTTTTTAATGATTCAATTCAAAGCACCATTTCCTAGATTCTCTGTATTTGGTCTGTACCACCCACATTCACAGGACTGTATAGTTACAAACATTGTTACGTTCCTAAGGTAATTTGCGCAAGAGAGTGTCTGTAGAGGAAACATCATTTCTGCCACACAGACACACGCAGCTGTTATGGCTCTGCAAATATCACCGTAAACCTCATGTCATAAACACACATAAATCCAACCTACATAAATCCAACCTACATAAATCCAACCAAATTCCCTTTTACGTTTTTTTTTTCTTTTATATATCTTGTATGAACGGTTTCAATGTGTAGCGCAAATAATAAGAATAACAGCAACAACAACAATTAGAGTTTTTATTAGAATGCTTTTAAATAGTCACATACATCGAGGGAGAAGTTATCTTAACATGTCTGTTGATAATATGGCAACACTGTTTTTCCTTGAAGCCTGTTTCATGTTATTTTCTGTTATCACAGGATACCTTTATATACTAGCGTCAGGGGATAAACTGATTAAAATGACAGTTGAACAACCATATGCACCCACCCATATTTCTAATATATATATATATATATATATGTGTGTGTGTGTGTGTGTGTGTTTATTATATGTTGAAATATTTTACATAAAAAAAAATAGAAATATAATAGAAATATATCATTTAAGTTCATTTCATATATTATGTATGAATAAACATATACAAATAAATACAAATGGGATGAAAATTAATTCTTCTTCTTCTTTTCACATGGATCAGTTCTGCAGGGTTCAAAGTATCAAACCAAACCAAAACAAGAAGCACACTGGCTGTGCCGAGACTGCATGTGTGAATGGGAATGAGGGCTGCTGTGGGGGACGGGTGAAGTCATTGAGTTCACTGACTGGTGACTTCTGATGGTGGTGTTAAGGGGGTGTAGGGGGTGGGGGGCTTTCGGAAGTTTATATATGTGCTTTCATTCACTTTGCACATGGCCTCTGGGATGTGTTTCTGTGTTTCTGAACATTTAATGTGTTGCACCTTCTGTGCGCTTTGTAGCACGTTGTAGCACTTTATAATGTTTCGGCTATGACAATAGGCTCCTTATGTCAAAGTCCAGAGGGAGTAATAGACCTCTTCTACTCCCTCACCCTTAAAAAACACACGTTTACATGCATACACATACCTCATTTTCCTATCGACCCCTTACTCTGAAGTCCATTCAGCATTTTCTTAATGAGACATATACACTCGCACAATGTGGATCAGCGAGCAGCTCCACTGATTGGAGCAGAGGACAGGAGAATATGTGCAAATGAAAAAAAAAAAAAAAACACAGAGGGCTAGAGGTAAACATTAGGTTATAATTAATGTGCACGCAGTCACACCCGTTTATGACTAAAAGTCTAAATAATTAAACAGAGTCATCGTGAAGCTTTTATTTGAAAGGATTAACGGCTAAAGATTCAATTCAAACAACAAAGGTCACTCAGGAGCATTTTTTTATTTTTTAGATTTCACTTTGCAGTGAAATGCATACTCCGCATTTTAACCCAACCCGTGCAGTAAAACACACATATACACACTAGTGAACACTAGGGGGCAGTGAGCACACGTGCCCGGCGCGGTGAGCAGTTAGAAGTTAGAGTTAGAGGTTAGGTGCCTTGCTCAAGGGCACTTCAGTCGTGACCCGTCGGCTCTTGGGATCGAACCGGCAACCTTCTGATCACAAGCCAAGTTCTCTAACCACCAGACCATGGCTGCGTCAAACCCTTTAAACTTTGGAAGTGTTAGAGCATGAGCATGGACCGTCCATGACCCTGTTATCAGTTTACCACTGTTAGTTTCCTCGACCACTTTTGATAAATACTGACCAGTGCAGACCGGGAACACCCCACAAGAGCTGCAATTTTGGAGATGCTCTGACCCTGTCATCTAGCCATCAAAGTTTGAACTCTGAGTAAATGTTTACTTGCTGCATTATATATCTCACCCATAATGCTATGCCTGGTTGATTTATACATTAACAACTAGATCGGCATTTTAAAAACATTGATAGCTAGCAGTTATTTAAAGCTAAATATCCAAGACGCAACTGGTATCTCGAAGCTATTCTCAACAGGTAATAAGCCTACACATAGAGGCATCATCTAAAATATCTACACATTTTACATATGCAGTGTTTTAGTTCTATATTACCATTAAAGCCTCTGTTGGGTAGCTCGAGCTGTACATGCATTCTAAAGGAGTGTCATTTTTTTTCTGGGTCAAATCTCAAAATAGCACCACATTTTTCCCTTTATGTTGATGAAGAGGACAAAAGTTCCCCAGGCCTGATCCTAATATAAGTGCCACATGTCATCCGTTAATCGCTTAAATGAGCGTCCCACCCTTCTGATTAATTATCTAAACCTTAACCACTACGCTACCTCTACTTCTGTGCTTTTTACTTTTCCTTTTTCAGCTCGTAAGGCACAGTCCCAGTTTGACACATCATTATGTTAAACAGTCGTTACCTTTTGTCAACACGCCTGAGCAATCTTTATTACCATTATAAAGTCCCAGTAATAAAAACAGTGCTTATGTGCCCCTGGGTGGCCCTAGAGTTCTACTCAGCTGCTTACATTGCGGTCTTATGGCAAAAGGACAATATGGTGATTTTGCTTTCTATTATTTACATAATAGAGAACATATATTTAGGTATTGTGCTCAGTTGGAGCGTTCACCACTGCTGGGATCCAGGGTCCTAATACCCAGCGGTGCTGTCAGCCGATTGGGCGTCTACACAGTGACATGATTGGCATCCTGCTGTGGTGGGTTATTGTATTGCACTTGGAGCTACAGGCCCCACTGCGTCCCCGGAGAAGGATAAAATTAAATCGTAAAGAATTTATAAAATGGCACTTATTTAACGTATAATAAAAAAGTATTTATTTTTTATTAATAAATATATTATTTCATTTTAAAATATATTTTTTTCTACTGTAGTTTGTCAGCAACAGTTCTATTATTTTAATGTCAACTTAAAAAACATTAAAAATACATTTTAATTTATTATTAAATTAAATAATGTTATTTATACGGAATAGTGTAATCATATTAATGACTATTTTTTTCTTCTTCTTTCGCGGATATAAGTTTAGCCTGCCCCAATGCTGTTCCGACCCGTGACCTCATTACTCTCAACACGTTTTCTCCCTCTTTGGAGCGGAAGAGTGGAGACGCATCAGTTGAATTGCTCAGCTTCCTTTTGCTCAATTAGCTCTGTGAAATTTAAACTGCCCTCCCGATCTAACCACCACAGGCATACAAGCACACATACAACAGCTGAATAACAGACAGGCCCCAGTCACTCATATGACTTGTTCCGTGACGTCAGCCGTGTGTGCAGGGCAGTGTGTAAAAGGCCTAATGGCTATTTATGAGCAAGAGTAAAGCAGACCACCTGCCACGGTGTGGTCAGTATTAATGATCCAATATCGGCTATCTATACAGGGCCAGATATTAAGCTAAAATAATGGATCGGTGTTAAATTGATGTCTGTTTTATCCGTTATCAGCTCCTCTAGTGCTCCTTGCACTACTGTTCGGGTGTAGACTATGCACTCAGTTGTTTAAAATAAAGGGGCTGTTTAAAAACCTAATAAGCAACAGACGATGTTATTTTCAAATGCAACTGGATTATGGTGCACTAGCCTCATTTATTTGCAAGTTGAAGCTCTTTTTGGTATATGGGAGATGTTAGTTGACATGATAGCACATTGTGCCACCTCATCCCGTAGGTTTAAATACATAAAGCTAAGTGAGTTAGCTTTATATGTGAATACTGATGTTATCACTGGGTGGCACGGTAGCTTAGTGGGTAGCACTGTCGCCTCACAGCGAGAAGGTCTTGGGTTCGATCCCTGGGTGGGTCCTTTCTGTGTGGAGCTTGCATGTTCTATTCGTGTCCTGTAGGTACCTGCGATGGACTGGCGCCACGTCCAGGGTGTCACCAAGTTTTAACTTGTTAGAATCATACTTTTTTAGATGCGGCCAGTGTGATTAGTCTTAGCGATGCAATGCGATTTTAGATACTGGGTTCACAATATGATGATTATTATTATTATTATTATTAAAAACAAAAAAGGACAAAGTTTCATTTTATTATATTAACAATGAATGCCCCTTTATTTCTGAGGTAGGTGCAAAGTTTTTCATTAGGCCCAATTTAGCTGCAAAACCTGAACCTGGCAACCGGTCGTATAGCACCAGTGTCGTCAACCGGGCAAGGTATGTAGCGCCAGTGCTCTCTGCTGCTTATAGTGAATATCGATTCACTTTATAACTGAAAAAGGTTCGACTCATGGCTCTTTTGCATCCTGTAATTAACTGTCTTGGGCTGAATTGTTACTACCCTAGTAGTGGATATCAGATAATATGTGACAACATATGTCAGCAGACCTTTGCAGCTTAAATATTGCTATATCATCATGTTCAACACTACCCCAATAATTACCCCTCTTAATTCAAGTCAAGTCAATTTATGTGAATGGCGCTTTTTATAGTAGACATTGTCACAAAGCAGCTTTGGGAGTTTAGGACCACCAGACCAAATTCTCTTCACATTGTGTTGACACTGTTAATATATGAAATGCATTCTTAATGGGTGGGTAGGTCGGGTTTATCAATGCCGACGCTTCCCAGATACGGACTGAACCGCATGTAGAAGTTGATCAGATTTGTTCCGATATTTTATTACACAGGCTAAGAAAGGAATAAGCTCATACTAGTGTTAAAAGATTAAAGGATGTAGGGTGAAGTGCCTCACTCTAACACCTTCTTAAAAGCCAGCTGTGAGAAAGCCCATCCGTCATTACCTTTACTGGAAGCACACTGACACACTGAAAGTCAGGGCAGAAGCTGATGACGAGAAAACTCGGTCCAGTTTTCCTGTTAAGCCTGTTCAGCCCGGCTCCAGTAAACCACCAAAACCCAACAAGATTCTGTTTCACCACCGAATCGGGTTTTAATCGCCTGCGTAGTAAACAAAGGCTAGTAATGGGTTCAAACACTTGTCTTGTTTTCACTTTAAACTAAGCAAGGAGACCAGGGTGTGAGTATGTGAATGGGTGGGTATTTGATGCCCTGCAGTTGATTTACTCCCGGTCTAGTGTATATCTTACCCTGCTTCCCATGATAGTGCCTCTAATTAGAACTGTAGAATTACTGCCTCCCCTTCAGCCATCTGAAACGATGATTCGACCATCCAAAGACTTCAGAGGCCAATTATTTCGCACTGGAGTGACTTCTTTGTCATCCTTGTTGGTAGAATCCCAGCCTGAGCGCTGAACGAAACTCCAAATAAGCACAAACTGCTCCCGTTTAGTGTTTTCCCCAAAACATATGTGTTCTGTCTGTGTAATGACCGAATACAGTCATGTTTGTCAAGCAACATGCCTGACAGGCGAGGGCGAGAGATGCTTCATTACCTTGACTATTGGCATAGTTTGTTTTTTACCCCATTGCAGGATGCAATTTTTTATACTGTCCCACTTGGGTTGTGCTAGCACTAGCACTTTGCTTGCAAATCTAAATACCGGGTACATATCGGTGCAGTCATGTAATCCATCATGGACATGGCGTCAGGCATCAGTCTACATGTGTGTTTATGTTGACTTAAGGTCAGCCCCGGTGAGCTCAGGGAGTTACTTTAATGACCACAGGCTCAAGCCGTTCTCCTGTGGCCAGGCCTGCGATATCAATACGGTACGCTCCCATAGCACAGCGTGTAGTCTCACACGAGGGCAGGCGATACAATAGTACAGATTGTCTCTAGCTGTATAGCCGTAGGTGCCAAACGCAGGGCCGTGAGGTGTGTAAATTCAGCTCTGCATAAACAGCTCTTGTTCTTGGGGAAAAAAAGCGACGGGTTGAGAAACGAGCATGCGGCAGGAAGGAGAGGCCTGCGTCGGGTCCGACTTAGCCAATGTTTCTACCCCACGAGAGGCCCGCATGCAAATGAAACCTCACAAAGAATCACACAGGGTTAGAGGTCACGTCACACAAGCCATTCTTTTCATGCAAGAAACGGAATGCGTTCATTCATATTCATGCAAAGCTTTTTGTTTAAAGAGCGTCTGAACTATTTTTCATCGTCACGCCTTGTTGATGGATGACTTGAAATATATAGATTAGTTTTGTAATCAAATTTGTGCCGAATGTATTACGGCAGGAAATCACAGAATGTGTCTAACAACCATTAAGAACAACAAGGGGAGGTGAGACTGGTCACTTCATATTATATCTGATGAGACGATCAGTTATTTGTCGTCCAGTAAAGTCTGAAACGTTCTTATTTTGGGTTAAATAAACCAGACTGTATTACTAAAATCCAACTTGTTTATTTTTGGTCAACTGAAATGGTAAAAATGATTGTAATTAAGAGTTTAGTTTTATGTATTGGTAAAAATAATAATAAATGTTGTGTTAAATAAAGCAAAGTACTAAATCCAACAAATTGTAAATGTAAATAGAACCGGACCTTGATACTAAACTTGTTTTAATATTAATAAAAATATAAAATGAATGAAGCTCAAACCAATTATTGGCTCTAGTGTAATTAAATGACGCATCATGGTTTTATGGTTTTGATAAAATAAATAAAAGTGAGAACGTTTATTAAACCAGACATGAGACCCAAAATCCCACTTGCTTTTAATTATGGTAAATCAAAAAGAAATTAAAAAAATAATAAATGTAGAAATGTTAAATAAAACAGACTACTTGGTTTTGTTCTGGTAAAGGAAGTACATAAATAATGTGAAAATTAGACCCCAAACCCTGCTGTTTGTAACCATGACTGGCTGTTTGGCTGATGTCTTGGCTGTCTGGTATCTAGTCCATTAATTATGTGCTTTTTTATGTGACGAGGATAAAACTGGAATGTTGCCTTTAAGATGGTTTACCGTCTAAAGCTACTAATAGATTTGTGTAGTGTACTAAGTGTTGATTCTGTTTAGTTCTGCTAAACTTGTACACTACCACTGCATGTGCTCACGATTTAGATATGTCCCAAAAATGTCTTTGATGCTGTGGGATTATCTGAGAAGGAATATGTGTGGTGGATCCCATCTTTCAGAGACATGAGAAAACGCTGACTGTCAGCTGCATTGCGATAAATACCAGTGCCTGTGTTCTTTCAGAGCACCTGCCACTTCAGTTGCGCCTAGCTAGAAGCCCGCATTCCTTACTTGGTAAAGGAGACGGCAAGGGAGGGTTCAAAAGGAGGCACCGAGTGCAAACATTTTCAGGAAAAACTCAGGGTGTTGCTTCACGGGATTTTCAAAATACCAGAACGTACACTAATCATTTAAAAGAGCATCGACAAGGTTCTAGTTCTGATCCACTTTGCACTAATTACAGAGACAACCGACACGGTCACTGCACTGCCATTAAAAGCTTCTGAACTGCCTTTTTGCTTTGCAAATACTTGACCACCCGTATGCGTTATTGCGCTCGCGGCTTTGATGCGAACCGAACTGGTGTGTTTACCTTCTGTGCATCTGGAAGATCACCTGCAGGAAAATCTGTTGGGCTGTGTCCCAAATACAACACAGTGGTATTCAGTTCAGTACTGTTTGATACCCAGCACCATTTATTTTACTTGTAAATGCACTCATACACACGGACGAGTCCTGACCATGACACATTGGAGCGCGCTACAAATTATGGTATAGAACTTTAACCAACAATAAAGATTTAAGTGGATCACAGCCTCTTAGCCTTAGCCTTAAACCACAGACTTTAATTTAATTATTGGTTAAACTATTTATCAGTTCAAGTCTTTACAAATACAGACATTTCTGTATCTCCAATTTGCCCCGCTTGAACTGTAGAGGGGAACCAGTGCTGCCAGAGGAAACTCTTGTAGACATAAGGAGAGCATGCACTAAACACCCCATTAAATAAAATAACTTTAGGATTGTCTACTTAATAAACTTGTATACTGACAAGGTAAACCTTTTATTAAAAAAGTGAATACCACTGACGATCTCTTTAGAGGAAAAATGAAGCGTTGTGGAAACAAATGTATCTGAGTGAGCTTGACAAGGGCCAAAAAATAATGATTAGGCAACTGGGTCAGAACATCCCTAAAACTGCAGCTCTGGTGGGGTCTTCCCGGTCTGCGGTGGTCATTAACTATTCAAAATGGTCCAAAGAAGGAACAGTGGTAAACCAGTAACGGGGTCGTGGACGGCCAAGGCTCAGTGATGCACATGGGGAGTGAAGGCTGGCCTGTAGTGCTGTTTTGGCTACAAAAAGGGGGCCGACACAATATTAAGAAGGTGGTCACAATGTAATCCAGCAGTGTAGCATTTTTCTGTATGGTGTGGAACATACGCCATGGTATGGACAAGTATTAAACAGTGATGTTGGCCCACTAGAAAAAGAAAAACAACAAGCTCTACTTCTAATTAAAACAAGCCCATAAAAGGCAAAAACATGTTTAGATTTTTTTCTGTCGGTCCGTATCTCATGTTCTGGGTTTTGTCAGTATTATACAACATTGTTTTATTGCTTCTTTCGTACCGCTATGGTTCTTGTCCCGAGCAAAGCGAAGGAATGTCAGTCTGGGTGTCTAGACATGTCCATGGTCATCAGACTAATCTGTTGTTTTTCTTTTTTTTTCTTTTTTGTAGATTAAACAGATCCAGACCCTGAATTGGACCCTCAATTCTTTTCCAGACAAGAGAGAGAGATGGTGCGAAGTGAAAAGAGTGGCCCTGCAGACAGATGTACCACGTCGCCGCTGCCTCTTCTGCACTTGCCTGATCTTCGACCCTTGAACTTCTCCCAGTTACGATCGCCATGGCAACCAGGACACTCGACCCGCTCTTTGTTCCACTGACGAGTCCTTCTATCTCGGCGCCGCTCTGAAAATGACTAACAGACACAAAGGCTGGACCCCACATCTGTCTGCGCGTCATTGCGGGCTCACTGCCCGATAGACTCCCGCTTTACTGTTTTCTGTCTTAAGTGCTTTGAACTTTGAGGTACCAGTGTCCCTGACCTGTGAATTGAACCTGAAGTGTAACATCAGCACTCTCTCTCCCTCTCTCTCTCTCTCTCTCTCTCTCACACACACACACACACACACACACACACACAAACACACACACACACACGTCGCACATGGCACGTACTTATTTATTTATGTATATGTGTGCATTGCTGGGTGTGTTTCGGATTCGTGAGCATGTGCGTATACACACACGTGGCGATAAATTATTATTTTGACCAACTAAACGAACTAGTCGCTCAAAAACACTACCTCAGATGAAGCCAGGTTTTGACTTGCATATTAAAAATGATATATTGATCTATAAAAATATTTATTTTCAGTGCTGAATGTTGTAAATGCCAATCCAAAGCCTTACTTACTGTCGAACAGTGTTTTCCTGACGGACGTTTGTTATGGACCTAGAAACATTCAGAGAGTATCAAAGACCGCTTGCCATGGAAACTGAATGTCTGATGCAGTAGGATTGGGATTTTACCACGAGTACTGACCTCCTCTGCAATCAAAGATGTCCTATATTGCTATCTCTAGTCGAAGTATTACACAGATATTTAACTGATTTTAATATAATTCTATTTATAACTGCTGGCGAACGGCAGGGGAAGAGCAGCGACGCTGCCTCACGCACATACGTGCGCCCTGCCAGTGAGCCGGCCAGCCAGGTAGACACAGCTACACAGACACTCACCACTAGTGTCCACCAAATAGACGTGTAAAATCACAAGGACCTACTTTAACTCTACCGCCTTTAGATTATTACCAACCCGGGAGCTTATCCTGACCTCAGCTTTTCCTCACCGCTACGGCCTAATCCGCATTTTCAGTCGCGCTGGCTAATTTTGAGCAGTAAAACTTCAGTACTTGACGGCTGTTGTAGAAGTGGGTCGGTTATGTGATTTCTCTGGTTGCTGGTCAGTCAGAAAGGCTTCAAATGTATCCAGCAGGTGTAAAATATTCACGTGGTGCGATACCAACTCCCCAACAAGTAGCCGTGAGCCTAACGGGAGCGTCGGCCAGCGAGAACAAGTTACAGAACTATGAGTGAGAATATAAAAACAAGAATTATAAGGAGTGTTTTACAGGGTGCATGTTATGATAGAATAAATATTTATTTATAATATTAAAAACTCACGGGGCAGATGGAGTCGTGCTGGGTCTCAAAGGCACTGTGTACTAAAGAGTCTTTTGTGCTTCTCTCTGTGGCTTCTGTTAGGAGTCGCTACAGCAGATCTGCATTATTGATTTGGACCTTCTTGATGTGACGCCACAGTGCTACTCACTAAAAAGAATGGTCTTCTGGGTAACTTGGGTGGGTTGGAGATAAAATGTAATGATTAAATAAATTTAATTGTTCACAGAGAGTCGTTGTAAACCACAGTTGGACCAGATTGCATTTTTATTAATTAAGTGTATTTTGTTTTGTGTTACCTTGGTCATAGTAAAAAAAAAAAAAACATGAACAAAATGTGACAAAATCGCATGAAGATTGCAGTTTATATAAGTTAAGAATATTTTCTGTTATGTGGGTCGCTTGGACCGCATACGGTTCTCATCATGTTCAGAATTTTAGATGAAAGAAATACCGTGCACCTTGTAATACGCTCCTCACGTTTTGATTTCTTGGTTTGGAATAAGTTCACTTGTGCTCTCAGTCTACAGCCTTAGTTTATTATCAGTTCCGGATCTTAACATGTATTGTCTAAAGAACATTTATGTTTTGGAGAGTAGACTTGGGAAATCATGACACCTAATCATCATTAAGGTGATCACTAGAAGCCTGATCAGCAACTCTTGGAGACGTAAATATTGCAGCCTTCTCTGAGCTTCTCAGACCAGTGAGGATCTGTAGGGCTTGGAGTTCTTTACCCAACAGAGCCAAACCGAGCGGGCGCTGTACGGCAGATCCGCTCTGCTCGAGGTGTCCCGGAGCATCTCCGCTGCTGTGTAGTGCCAGACCGGGACCGTGTCAGGACCAGTGTTTTGTCTTGCACTTATATCGATTGTAACACAAAAAAGAATTTGAATGTCGAGTATTCTGCAGCTCCTCGCGAGCGAAGCACGGACAAAACAAAGGAAACAAGACCAGTACATGAAACCACAATGAAATCACATGATCTCACGACTTGTTTAATTATAAAGCTGTAAATATGTAGAAATTCTGACCGTTGTGCAGTTGTGACTTTATCTTTGGAAAGTTTTTAATTTAATAATAAAACTTTTGTTTTTTTGTATATACGCAGTATGTTTAAATAAGTTTCCCCAACAGGTAAAGCACTAATGAAGGTACTTGCCAAACAGATGTTTGGCCTGGAGTTTTTATTTATTATTATTTTTTTTAATAATAATTCTTCGCTAGGTTTGTAAGAGCAAACTGTATCATAAATGCCACTGAGGAAATATTTTATATTGCTGTAACATAACAAGAAAAAAATGTTCAATCTAATTGAATACTACTTGATATTAAAAATAGGTACAAATTTACAAATCGCATATGCAATATTTACATTTTATAAAAAGAAAAAAATAGTTTACAGAAAGAAACCAAATGTATAAATACTGTTCATAAAGTTTGATAAACCGTTAAAAGGATTTTTTGCTGTATACGTTATTTTCTTGCCAATTTAAATGATAAACCTTTCAGTTTTTTGCTATTGGACCCTATCAGTGATTTGAGCAGTGTTCTTACTCTAATTCTATTTTTTCTCAGTATGAAAAGATGACTATTTTAAGCCTTGCTTGATTTTTTTTGCTGTGTCTTCCATTGTACATATTTCATCTAGTGCGCATTGTGATGCTATTGAGAGATAATTTAATCTTAGAGTAGTTAGTATTGCTTTAGAAACTGTAATGATTGGGAATAGGCACATGCAATAAAACAATAACATTAAGAAATGTGCTGCGTCTGTGTGTTCTCTCATGTTACCAGTTTATATAGTCAAAGACATCATTAAAGTAGCCCAGGCTTTCAGGGAAGCAGATGTCTTTCATTCATCATTTTTTTCAAGACACACACACACACACACACACACACACAGATACATAGACTTTTATTCTGTAATTAATCTAACTAATGGTGTAAAGAGTGTTGGCCGGTTACATCAAATGATTGTCAGCGAATGCGTACACTCATTATAGCTTTGCATGCTAGACTAAGAAAGAATATGTAATTGTCTACTGGGATTATCATTTTGTGCCCTAAACCATATGCTGACGGATTATTAATTCTCATGCTCATTTTAATTAAAATGGTAATTAAGTTTAGAAGGAGATTGAATGTAACGGTTTGATCCTCTCCTGAAAGCCCATCTGCATGAGCATGGACGAAGACTTAATAAAAATGTTAGACACATTTATGCCTACACACAAAATAGTAAGCTGGGGGGGGGTGGGGTCTTAATAAGCAAGACCATTTTAAAATTGGCTTGGTATGGGTTTGAGCAGCTTTACAAAATTTAAGACCACCAGACCAAAAGCCCCTGTTGAGCAAGCCAAGGGCAGCCGTGGGTAGGAAAAATTCCCTTAAAACACAGAAAGAAACCTTGAGAGGAAGCAGACTCATTAGTGACCAGACCTACTTGGATGGACCAGGGGATTGTAAATCAACACTATATACAAATCATACAAACCCAAAATTACAATAAACAAAAGGGTATAACACAAACAAACTCTATAAATATATAATGGAATTCTTCATTATTTATATATACACACCCGATTCCCCAGACTTAAACCCAATTCACCAGCTGTGGGACCACCTGCTTCATCACGTTCGATGTATTGATACTCCCTCTCACACCAACCCGCAGCTTTGTGATGCACGGCACTCAGCATGGCTCCAAAAAGCTGTGATAACCTACTCTAGTTAATGTGCTAACCTACGCTAGTTACACAGCAGGTACTCTGGATACCAACTGGTCAAAATGATGTTGTTATATCGACAGTGTAATAATTTTGTATTAGTAATTATTGTATTAAAAATTTCACTCACACACACACCACACACACAAAACAGTCTTTGGACTTGTGGCCGGAAACCAAAACATGTGGACGAAACCCACTCTGACACAGGGAGAACATTTTGACTCAACACAGAATGACCAGCTGGGGAATCATACCCAGGCACTTTTGCATTGAGAAGATGCTACTACCCACTGTGCCCTTTATTCAAATATATATTATGTGAATACAAATCAATTTAATATATTTCGCTTTGAATTTAACATGGAGTTGATTTCTTCCAGCTCCAGGTTTCTGATTTTTATCCAGTTGTAACCTAGATCCGGGGTTGTGGCTATTCAGTTGCAGTGGTTAAGGCACTGGACCAGTAATTAGTATCCTGCTGGTTCTAACCCACAACTGTGAGCTCTTGAGTACAAACCTTAATCCTCTGCTGTTTGGATTTTCCTTACAATCATCTATCTGTCTGTCTCTGTCTGTCTGTCTGTCTGCCTGCCTGTCTGCCTGCCTGTCTATCTATCTATCTGTCTGTCTGTCTGTCTGTCTATCTATCTATCTATCTATCTATCTATCTATC
>JAYDZG010000010.1:9097026-9107514 GCA_034509265.1 Microcambeva bendego
TGTGGTTCGATACAACAGCCGAGCTACTGAAGCTCAAATTGCTCAAAAGGAAGTTCATTTCGGTTCTGAAAGAAAGGTGTCCTAATGCACAGTGCATCAAATTTTCAGGGTCTGTGTAGATTCTTAAAAAAGCAACTCGTAACTTTTCGGGAACATTATTCAAAGCAAATTCAGGTTGACGCTCAAGGTCAAATCATATGGACAAACAAAAAGTCAAACTGGCCCTTATGGCAGATAATAAAGACTGATTGAGGTATTTGGTTGCACTGTTTGTATTCAAACGCACCAATACTGTGGTAGTATTATGCACTTTTTACTGAAAGGCGACACGGTGGCTCACTGTCACCTCACAGCAAGAAGGTCCTGGCTTTCTATCTCTAGGCGGGGCAGCACAGGTCCTTTCTGTGTTGAGTTTGTATGCTCTTCAAGTGTCTGTGTTGGTTTCCTTTGGGAGCTTTGGATTCCCCCACAGTCTAAAAACATGCAGTCAGGTTTGTTGGAGACACTGAATTGGCCTGTACGTACCTAGCCATTAGGATGCATAAACCAGTGCATTGTAGTGTTGGTCCTAAGCCCAGATAAATTGGTAGGGTTGTGTCAGGAATGGCAGCAGAAAATCCCCATACTCCACATGGGAGCAGCATTTTCCTTTGATAAAAATACAATTAAAATTCCCTTGTCCCATTCGATTGTGGGGTCGGCTCTTAGGTGTCTTTAAACCTCCTTCCTGTTGCAACCCTACCATTTATCAGGGCCTGGGACCAGACCCACAACGCACTGGTATGGGCATCCTAGTGGCAAGGCCTTTCAGTTCAGCCTTGTTAACCTGGTGGCATGTTTTTTGGACTGTGGGAGGAAACTGGAGTACCCCATGCGGACACGGGGAGAACATACCAACTCCGCACAGAAAAGACCCGGGACATTTAACCTGGCGACCGAACCCAGGATCTTCTTGCTGTGAGGCAATAGTGCTTCCCACTAAGCCACTGTGGCACCCTAATTTCAAAAAGTACAATCATTAGAATTAAACACAATTTAAAAAGTAATTTAATAAATATAAGCAATTAGGCAGGGTGGAAATACTTTTCCCAGCCCTTCATATAGACCTATCCACAACTTTACAGTGTATACCTGCATAATAAGATGAACAGAGCAGCAGTCCATCACCAGATCCATGCTTAAAAACAACCATATATGACAGGTAGAAATAAAGGAAATATTCAAGCCAGCTGTCTTCCCCTTCATATAAATATTTTAGTTCCTAATGTCCCCCTTTCACCCTAGCTTCCTGTTTCAGAACAGGATATTTCAGACTTCCCATTAGCTGCTGACCCTAAGTGTTCATAGTCATTTGCTGCCAGCTGTCCACACACACACACACATACACACACACAGCTCATATTTTGCTTGCTGCTGTTTGTGATTCACAGGGGGGAAAGAGAGTAGAGAAATACTATGAATGAAAGAGTAAAAGGGTGGGAGGAAGAGAATGCATCGCCCTTGCATTGTATTTAACTGAATAACCACGTAGAGAGATGAGCTGAATCTAAAACTATGCTCTTTAGCTACATTACATTTAAATGTGACAAATGCCCCATCTCAGATGAAAAATATGTATTTAAATCGCATGATCACTAATGATTGCAAAAAGCACCCAAACTTTTTTAAACTCCATTTATTATTAATAATAAATAAATTCATTCTTTTTTTAGTGTCGTACTATTTTAAAGCATCAGCAAAATGTTTATTGTTTAGCATGTAACCACTGATGCACTGCTGCTGTCATGTCATTATCAGTTATTTTGGTTCAACATTGAGATTGAGCTCTCACTTCAGGAATGGAAAACATGGTTAATAAATAATAAATTATATGAATGAGGGTTAATCCAAAAAATATTATCAGTTAAAAAAAAACTAAAAACAATACTTTTCTACATTGTTACATTACTTTGCGATATTTTTCCCCCAGCATCGTATCAATTTAATGCTAGCAGCCATTTTGGTCGAGCATGATGCAAAATTCAACACTTCTTTGAGTGCCCAAAAGCGGTGACAGATGGAGCTAAATTTGGACTAAAAGCTCTCTCAGAAAAGACCAATTATGTAAAAATGAAAATCTGTCACGAGCCGAATCGTATGTGAAAGTTACATACACTGTTTGTGGATGCAAAAAAATGTCTTACATATTTCAAATATGATTGCTAAATGATTTGTGAGATGAAAAGTGCTCCCTACAGGCTTTTGAGGGGCTATTTTCCGCTCCCTTTTTTCCCCACTGGACATCCGGAGGATGTAATTGAAATAATGAAAGAATAGTTTGCTGTTTTCACAATTACGCAAAGCTGCTGAAGGCTGGCCGGCCTCCAGCTTACTGGTGGCACACACACACACACACACACACACACACACACACACACACACACACACAATGGGCGATTTGACGGCTCAGAAACGTTATCATATCAGTCTGGGGCCATTCCGAAACATACCTTTGGCACTGGAACATTAACCGTCCTTCCGACTGGTTATAAAACTCAATTTCAGTTTACTGGTCGTAAATATTGTTTAATACCCCATGCAGAGGGAAAAGGGCCCATGGGGTGGGATTACACTGCACATTTGAAGCACATTTGTATTATAATGTTCAATAAACAGTGCTTACATCATTTACAATGGTTATGGTATTCTGTATAGGTTTCTTTTCCTTCATGTCTTTGTAACAAATGGCAGTAGTTGGCATGTCATACAAGAAAGCAAAAGCACACCCTGGCTCCTTATATATCACTGTTAAATGCCCCACTGTGTATGGGAAGCCCCTCTTCTGAATAACCGATAACCTGCTGGGCTGTCAAAGTGTTCATCACTTTGCAACAGTGTTGCTATAGTTTTCACTGCAGTTTTGAACTATGATGATTTAGTACTCAGTGAGACAGAACCTGTTGTGACTAAGTTGTAATGTGTTCTCGAATAATAATTGAAAGTCAAGTTATAGCTTGATCATAGGTTTGTTTCCAGGTGCTAACCTGGAAAGAATGACTAATGACCAAAGTGTGGACTTGTGCTACTTGTACATGTTCATTTAGTACAAAAAAAACATTTAATTAAAAAGACCTGCAATCATTTTACATTTTTTTTCACTTTGAGCAGAAATGAACTGTACAGCATAGGATTTATACACTGTAGAAGGCTCTCTTCACCGATTTGAGTATGAATCCATCCTTGCATATTACAAACACTCCTACATGCTGATTTCCTTCCCTGGAGTCAGAGGTGAAAAGAGTAAATATTTTACTCAAATATAAGTATTATTACTTTAATTAATTTATTCTAAAGTACGAGTAAAGTTACTGTAGTGCACACAGTGGTAAATCAGGATATTAGCTCGTGGTCATAATGAGACTGGACAGTGTACTTGTGCCTGTACATGCACTGGGAGTCATGGATACCAAACAGCATCTGCTGCACTTTAGGGGCGGTGTGTATACATGATTTGTATAAAAAACTGATGCTATGAAGCTACTTATGACAAGATCATTTTTTTGTGCCAGTTAAGCTTTCTGTTAACAACATATTCAAGATACTTTCTCTCTGTGGTGTGGACAACACCGCTAAGTAATTGACATTCAACTGGACTAGCTGGACTTCTATAACTCAACATTTTATCCGACTCAATTATGAACAAAAGTTGTGGCAGTATGAAAAATGCATCACTGGTTTTCACACACTGAAAGCCACCTGGATTCATTGAATCATATAATAATATTATGCACTATAGGGGGAGAAAAATACAAATTCCTTCCAATATTTCTATGAGGTACATTGTTGAAATGAAATGAAATGAAATGCTCACACATCTGTTGAAAAACTCGATATCCTCTGATCACCTTTGCTTATCACAGTCTCAGCCTTTGCTGGATGCTTTTGTACAAAAATGTACATCACCTGTTGGGAATCACACAATTACCATTTTTTCACCACAGTAATAGCCCTAAATTGCCTGTCTTAAATGATTTAAAATGTGTTGCAGACATCTCAGGTTCATACTCTCTAAAATGAAATAAATATAATAGTAAATATAAGAAAGGGCTAGCAGAGGCCTAGAGGTTAAGATACTGGACTAGTAATCTGAAGAATGCTAGATTGCTGCTGTTGGGCCCTTGAGCAAGGCCCTTAACCCTCAATTGCTGTATACTGTTACTATAATGTAAGTCGCTTTGGATAACGGCATCTGCTAGATCCTGAAAATGTAAATCGGAAACTTTGTTTTCTTGTTTTGTTTTGTTTTATTACCTTCCTCTTCCATCCTGAATTAGTTCTCCCTAATGTTAGCCTAATTTAGGAACAAGTGAATATTTGGGTTTGACAAAAATAAAGCTTGGGAACACAGAAACACGTTTAGATCTATTTTATTTTATTTTCAAATCAAATCAAACAGATGGACACACACAGGCCAGATCAGCAAATATTCAAGTTACTTACTCCATACACATAGTTCAATAAAATCTGAAATCGTTCCATCAGTTTCGTCGGACCTAATCATAATTTTTGACATTTCAAAAGTCCTTTTTTACCGTTCTCATCTGGTACAGTGTAGAGGAACAGAGTGGATCAGCGAGTCTTAATTCGCCTGGCTTATCTGTCCTATCCGTCCTCTTTGACATTCAGCGGCATGCCAGCTTAGTTACACTTCCACTGAATCAAACAGCGGCTTGGCACTTGAGAGATAGCCTTTTGCCACGTGTAGCGTCATTCATAACACTTATGGAAATGTTCAAGGCTTATCTTTACGTCAGAGAAAAGTACAGGTTACCTCGGGTTATTTCATTCTAAAGTGAAAAAGTTTACACTGATCAGGTATAACAGTATATAACACTGACTGGTCAACTGTATAACACACACTATATTTTCTTCATGGCACCTGAATGTTGATGTTAAATTAGAAGGAAAATTGCAGAAGTCAGAAAAAAGAGCATCCATTTTATTGTTTATAGAAAAAGGGGGACCAACTCAATATTAGGAAGGTGGTTATAATGTTATGCCTGATCTGGGTAATTAGAATAATTATAAAAGTCCAAAATTGTTGAGACAGACGCAAATGAAGCTCAGAAGCTCATCCAGTCAGCCAGTTTATTCAGCAGTAAACTCTCCGAACCCACAGGTGAGCCAGGACCCTTGTGTGTTTGTTGACGTTGGGTAAGACACAGTGCCTGATCTATCATGGCATGCGTGTCAATGACGCAAAACATAGGTGACGTTAGTCCCCCTTCTCTGTTCCACCAACCTGTGGGGGAACGTCTGTCTGCTAATTGTGATGAAGTAATGCAGAACACCAGTGATCTGGCGCTGGTCTCTCCTTGTGGAAAACTTTTCCCTGCCAACCATGAATAAATAAAATACTGGTTCCAGTGTGTTAACAGTCCTGGAGCCTTCTGTGTCCAAGTTATATTACTGACTTCTTAGCTGAAAATGATGACCCCCTTTTAAAAATCTAGCTTCTCAAGGTGCTTTTAAACAAATATAAGATCATAATAAGACTAGATTTATCTTAAACATATTGCAGGGGAAAGATTTAAAAACCAGTGATCAATTGAATAAGCTCAGTGGTCAAATAGCAATAAATCCCAGTTGTTATGAATAGATGTTTTTACAACGTGCTAAAATGGCCTCATATTATTATTGATATTGTCCTAAATAGCCACTGACACAATGTAATACAGTTAATAATAACCACCGGTAATCCCTAGAGTAACCGCCATGTGCAGCAGGGATAGTAGCTAGACATGCTGGCAGTGACTCAATAAGGTCCTGGTCGGTTGTCACGTGTATCTGGAGCCATGCTGACTGCAGTTGCAAAAGAGTGTGCTGGGGAGGATCCACAGCTGCAAAAGAGTGTTGGGGGAGGATCAATAGAGCAAACATCTGGGTTCAGTTCTGGGAAATTAGGGAGCTAGGGTGGTACTTGGAAATCAAGGTCATGCTCTTCCAGCCAATGTGGGACATTTGTAGTCATGTGATGTCAGAGATCCCATCTGCCCCAGCGTAGACAAACAGCTTGTATGGGTGTATGTGATCTGCAAGAATGGATTCATATAAAAATCATTTGAGCACACCTTTCACACTTTAAATAATCACCTAGCTGAGGTGGCAGAAGTACACGAGTTCCGTACTTAAGTAACTAGTTATCTGGTGAAATAATTACTCAAGTAAAAGTTGAAATTTGCATTCAAAATCTACTCAAGTAGAAGTCAAAAAGTACATCACTGTAAATGCCCTTTATGTAAAAAAGTAAAAGTAATTTTAGATTTTTTTTTTTTATTTAAATAAGGTTTTGTGTCCATAATACATCTTTTTATTTTACTGGAGGTACACAAGCAAATAACATAAAGTTAATCTTTCAAACGGAATCTTATTCAGTGACCTTTAGCAAAACATTTAGCTTATTTTTACATGTACCCACTTCAATACAACTGGCTTGAGAACAGAACTCATTTAAAATGTATCATTGCAGTAGAAATCATAACTGGTGCTCACCTGACCTATTTCTGTGTAATCCATTTTTTTCGTCTTGAAGGCCAGTTTATATATTTATATATTACATTAATTCATATTTAACTGTGTTTGTCGTCCTAACTAACAATAAATCATTAATTGTCCCGGCTTTCCCGGTTAAAAGCTGAAACCGATCATTAGTACACTAAGCTGTCACTTATAACTTTACAGCCAATCAGAAAAGTGATAACAGATGAACTGATTCTGTCTGGAACTGATAAAATGAGTGAGCAAAATGAATGAATCTTTACCATAAAAAAGAACACTAATAAAGAGGTCAAATAAACCAATACATATTTAGTTAAAACTTAAGTAACAAGCCTGAAAATGCAGGGAGTAAAAAGTACAGATTTTTCTTTAGAAATGTACTAAAGGTAAAAAGTATTAACAGACAGAAGTACTCAAGTAAAGTGCAGGAACCTAAATAAAACCTACTTAAGTACAGTAATGAAGAAAATGCACTTTGTTACCACCTCTGCTGATCTAGGTCAGAGAGGACTTGAAAAACAATATGTGATCATCTATGCACATTTTTAACATTAGAGTGTTTAATACACACAATAACAAACAGCTCATTTAGTTTGGCACAGGAGATTTTTAACTTTTGCAAAATTCATTCACTCTCTGGGCAGCTGACATGAAAAATTTTAGGCTGTGTCCAAAATCATTGATATTCAAGGTAGTGCGCAGTGCTCAGGCTGTGGGATCTTTCAGTAATTGGCTGAACAAGTAGGTTATTCTGGTACTTTTACTGTTACAAATATTACAAATTTGTACACTACACTACAAGTAGTGTATGGCAGTATCACTGGAATAATCGATAGAATTCTGGCTTACAAACAGTAACCCGACAGCGTACATCATTTTCTATTATTTTTAGTAATATGTGTAGCTGAAATGGTAAAATCAGCCAAGTGTCAACATAGGGTTGACATATGTATATATGCAGGACATTTTTCAGCATTCACAGTGCAATATTTTGTTCCAATCTAGAAGATGAAGCTCATTTTTTATAGAATCATGCTGATATTGAATGTCAAAAAAGAATATCAGTCCCTTCAGAATTGTGAGAAAGGATCTCACAGTTTTGTGAGACATACTGTGAGGGTTTATCAGCTGTTGGTGAAGCTTTCCTGCATAGTGATGAATCAAAAGCCTTCCATGTATTTTGCCTTTTGATTTAACAAGAAATTCTCACACTTGATCTTGCTTTGTGTTGCCATATAAGCTCTCTACCGGGCTTCATGGCATCCTCATTGCTTTGAGTTGGAATTCCCTGTGTATTGCTGGCACACTGATAGTATGTTCCTGTCAGTGATGGCAAAATCCGACATGGACTAGTGTAATAAGTAATAAGCAGAAGTGTATTGGAATGGTTCTGTATTTGGTTTAAAACACTGTATCCCATTAGAAAACTTGATTTTTAGATTACAGTTACTATTTCCAGGAATGTTTGACATCAACAAGTTACATTTAGAGACATGCAGAGCAGCTGGTATTGTTGAGCCCCGAGGCAAGGACCAAACCCCGGTCCGTTTTCCATCTGTCTTTATGGTTAGGGTTGTCTCAGGATATGAAAATATAGCAATTAAATGAATATGTTCACCAATCATAACATTATGACCATTGACATGTGGTCATATTTATTGGTCATATTTACCATACTTTTTAGACATGTTTGCAGGAGGCATGGTGACACAATAACTCCTAAAACAGTTCATCTCTTAGTATCCTCTGTGAGTTGTGAGAAGAAAGGCCAACATGGCTTTTTTGGCTAATGTAGTATATTTCCATCGTAAATCTTATATTACTAGTGGTCCATCTGTCATAGCTATAGATGTTCTGAGAGAGGAGCAGCGCTACGCCATGGCAAATCACTATCATTGTGACACGGGTGTAAGCGTTTATGTTGAAAGATTTTCTGTTATGGAAGCGTTATCTTTAAAAACCAAAAAAACGAAAAAAACATTTTCACCCAGGACAAGTGAACGTTCCTTCCAAATAAGCGGTCTACAAACAAGTCTTTGCACAATAAATCAACTTCAAAGCCAGACGTGGCTTTTATAAATGTACAGACAGTGCTCAAAGGGCAACATACAGATGGGGGTCTACAACCCTTGCCCTGGGTGATTTTTTTTTTCTTCCATAAGAAAATATGTGCCAACGCCTGAAAAAGTTTCTTCACTTAGCATTGTCCACATGTTATATATATATAGTGGAGTAATATCCACATGTTATATATATATAGTGGAGTAATATTCTGCTGTTAAAACAAATGATAAAATAATACAATGCCTTCTAAACAACCACATGCTTGGTTGTCCAGTGGTTAGTCTTTATTACTTTATAATAGCTTAGTCAAGATTTATTTCTACACTCGGATTGATTGCAAGCTTGTTTTGGCTTTTACAATACCACCCAGACTAATGACCATATTGCTTACAAGGCTAATAAAGCCTAACCTGATGACACTTCCTCTCTAGACCATTTATGTTCCTTTATCCCACTTCTCTTGCACCCCCTGTCCCTTGCTTTGAGTCTCCACCCAACCGACTCCACCCTATCCCATCAGTCAGGCTTTGGAGAAAGCTTTAGGCTTAAGAGGGACAGATTGATTTCCAATGGACAGCACTAGGTCTTGTTTTTGCTGAAAGGAGATTGACTGGGAGAAAGCTGCAAGCCCAGGTATGGGATAAAGACACAGAATTTCACATTTACAGAACTGTTTTATAATCTGTTAATAATTTCAGATGTTATCTCATTTTGAACAATAGCGCGTACATTTCCTAATTTTTGTAAATTGGTAAAATGTTACGATACCCTAGTGGTGTCTTAGTGTCTAGCTTTTCCACCTACTAATGTTCCACTATTTCTACTGCTGCCAACCAAGCAGCATTTGCTTCCTTCCTTTCTTGCCATTTATTAAAAGCCAAAGCCATATTGTTTTCAGATTTATTGATTTATTTATCTGATCAACACAAAATCATTTATGGTTGATAAAGTGATTTTTTTAAATCTATTTTCAATGACTGATGAAATTACTTTTCATTCAAATTTTCAGCATTTAGCAGACACCCTCATCCAAATTTATTTTCAGTTATAGTTACAGTCTGAGCAATGAGGGTTAAGGGCCTCGTTCAAGGGCCCACCAGCAGCAACCTGTCAGTGGTGAGGATTTAAACTGGTGACCTTCGAATTGCCAGTCCAATACTCTAACCACTAGGCTACATCTGTTTTCAACAGTGATGCATTAGTCCCAGCGTCTTACCACTTATATATACAGTATATATACAGTATAAGCAGATAATAGCACATAAGGCATGGCACAGATATATACTACATGACAAATAAAGGCATTCAATGTAGTTAGCTTATATCACAGTTAGTTTTGGACCTAATACATTGTAAATGAGCTTGTCTGCTAGGTCTGTGAAGTAATCTTCTGAACCACTGGCTTTACATTCATGATATTCAAGCGTAAACTGCACATTTCATGGCTTCAGCGGGAACACAGCGTGAGCTTTCTTGAATTGCCCTAGAACACATGCTTCTAGACAGAGTTCAAACATATTTAAAATTCAATCTCAAGCCTATTTGCAGCGAAGGTATTGTGGGTTAATACATAAAAGGGCTAAATCCAGAGATGTTACAGATAAAGGCTGAATGCCCATTTTAATGCATGGTACTCTGTAGTACAATACGGAGTGCATTGGAATTCAAAGCTATCTGTGCCGTGCCTAATGTGCTATTATCTGCTTCCGATTGCACCAGGATAGCCATGAAAATGGGAGTACGCTAAAGATGAGGCTGTGATACTTTCTCCACACAATGATGAAAGAAAATGCTGTACTCACACGGAAATGTATTTTTTGACATATATGCCCCTTATATAAATAATGGTTTTAAATATGTTACATGTAAGGTGATATGTTATGAGAA
>JAYDZG010000010.1:9131580-9143445 GCA_034509265.1 Microcambeva bendego
AAGGTGTCAGGAGGACCAACAATAGTAGGAAGATGGCCACATTGTAATGCCTGATAGTTGTATGTACTATGGCAAATGCAGGCATTCTATCCTACCCTATATCAGAAATATCGTGGTCGATATAATTTAAATACTTTTAAAGTGTGTGTTCTAACCACACAGTCCTGGTGTGTTTTTTAAATCCATCCATTAACAAAGATGCACATTTAAAATATAAATTAGAAGAGTAGAAATATCAGTAGAAATCAGAAATTAATTTGATTCACCATGTTCTAAAAATATTCCATGTGTGTAAAATGCTATGTGCCAATTAAAATACCTTCTCCAGAGAGTGTAAAGATTATTGTTCAACCATGGGAATGGAACATTCGTTTGCCATTTAATATAGTGATCTAGATTAATGGGAGAAAAAAACACATACAACATCCTTATTTACAAATATTCACACAAATGAACATTTACAACATATAACATACAATAACAAAACAAAAGGTGGAAGGATTTCACCAGATGTTTCACATCTTGTAGCCGTTGAATACAGAGGTGGCCCATGATGCTCTGGTTGGAGCATCACCATCTTCACTGCTAACATCATTAGCAGTCAGCAGTCAGTAGCTTGTGCTCCCAGTGCATCAATTTGTTTTGGATCTATACTCAGTAATACACAAAATTACAAAGGAAATGAATGCTGGTCATTTTTGACCCATGTTGTGTATTAGAGAGCATTTGTAATGCATCAAAGGGTTAAAACTGCTAAGCTATATGCTTTTATATTGGTTTAATTTTAGTTTTACACAATCCAGGAAGGGTTCAAAAATCCTAAATAGTTTGTCTTTATAAATTAGTTAATTAGTCTTTAATTTATTTTAAAGTAGACCTACACATTGCACTGTTTGTTGTATTCTATTGTGGTAATAGGTGAAATAATAGTAAAAAAAACTTTTAAAAGTTTATAGGCCGTGTTTTGTTTTGACTAGACTATTTTTCTTTAGTGGAAGATACTCTTTTGATAGTGAAGGCAGCTGGTCATGTCATGTCTTTTACCACATAACTCTGTTTACTCCCATTAGTACAATGGCTATGAACATGTCAAGTGACCATTAACACTGCAGGGGTGCCGGACATGCAGTGCATCCGGAAAGTGTTCACTTTTTCCACATTTTGTTATGTTAGAGCCTTATTCCAAATGGATTACAGTCATTTTCCATCACAATTCTACACACAATATCCCATAATGACAAGAACAAAGATTGTTTGGAATACATGTAAATAAGTGTTGCTCAATACTTTGTTGAAGCACTTTTGGCAGCAATTACAGCTCTAGGAAGAGTCCTGGTGATTCCAAACATTTTCCACTTATGGATGATGGAGGCCACTGGGCTCACCGGGACCTTAAAAGCTGCAGGGTGTTACCATCCAGGGTGTTACCATGTGCCTTGTGCCTGTTGAAGAGCTGGGATAGGCTCCAGCACCCCTCCCCAACCCTAATTAGGATAAGGGGTTAAAGAAAATGAACTGAACTGAACCATTTTGGAATAAGGCGAAAGCTCCATAGAATCTCTATGAGAGAAATCTGGTGATGACTGCAATAAAATACAGAAGAAAGAAGTAAAATGCAATGAAATGTTACAAATAAATGTATTCGGCAATCAAATAATGACCTTTGCTTTTATATGAGACATGCAAAGGTGTTTTTCTTTTTATAATCTGACATTTTGCTCCAGAGTCATTTTCATTCTGTAAATGCAAATGAGTAACATTTAGTATTCTACATTTTACCCTGGATATACAATTAGAGCTAATTGTCTAAGACTATTAGTAAAATTGCTATTGAAATTAATACAATATTGTATATTATACATCATATAGTCAGGAAATTATATGACTTGGATCTGGATTTTTCTCAATGATTTCTAAATTTCTTTAGTATGGTTCTATTTATAATAGCAGATTGATAATAAGTGCTTCAAATGTCAAAACCAAGGACTTCTGCACAGTAAATCAAAGGAAATCCACTGTAAAGTCCCCATTTAGAATATTATTGAACCGTTTGCTCTTTAAAGTGGGTTTGTTTACATGATTACAACTAAAAGTTCAGATCATTGTCTTTAATCCCTTATCCTAATTAGAGTTGGGGAGGGGTGCTGGAGCCTATCCCAGCTCTTCAACGGGAGCAAGTCACATGGTAACACCCTGGATGGGGTCCCAGTCCATTGCAGGTGCCTACAGGACAATTCAGTATCTCCAGTTAACCTGGTAGCATGTCTTTGGACTGTGGGAGGAAACCGGACACCCATGTGTACACGGGGAGAACATGCAAACTCAACACAGAAAGGACCTAGATCGCAACACCCAGGGATCGAACCCAGGACCTTCTTGCTGTGAGGTGACAGTGCTACCAACTAGGCCACTGTGTTGTCCCCATGGCACATTTACATACTACAAATCATTTAAAAAGGCAACTTCTAATTTTAATCCAATTTTAGAATAATTTATGCAAATTACTGACATGGCATATGGTACTGACTTTGTCAAGTTCAGTTCAGTTCATTTTCCTTAACCCCTTATCCTAATTAGGTTCGGGGAGACTTTATCATGTAAATGTGGCATTTTAAAATAGACTACACTAAATAGAATATGTGGTAAATGTTTTGAAATGTAAACAAATGTACAACAATTTTTGAGAAAAAAAAACTGTTTAATTAATGATTAAATTACCTAAAATACATTTACATTTCCAGCATTTAGCAGACACCTTAATCCAAAGCAACTTACAGTAGTTAGAGTAAACAGTCTGAGCAATTGAAGGTTAAGGCCCTTGCTCAAGGGCCCAACCGTGGCAACCTAGCAGTGGTGAGTTTTGAACCTGCAACCTGCTGATTACTTGTCCAGTGTCTTAACCACTAAGATACGGCTTCTCTAAAATACATTAAACTAGCTTATGTTTTATACACAATCAATTAAATGCAGTAATGCATGTAGTCATTGTCAAAGAAATGACATTTTAACTGGCATGGAGAAAACTTACTTCCCTTTAAAAAAATACATACCGTCTCACTATACAACCTCAAATTTCCCTATACAGTGCATAATATCATTGAGGGATGGTTAATCACTCAGATGGCAATGCCCCTAAAGAATAGCTGAAATAACTACATGGGCAATGAATTACTTTGGTAAACCTTTGTCAAGCACTACAATACAAACTTACCTGTTTTGAGGTTGGATGAGTCAACATTTAACGGTTATCAGAAAAAAGACCAAAAGTCGGGATCTGTCATGGTTTGAAGCTGATGAGCCTCATTATAAAATATAAGATTAGGATACAGAGTTTTAATCATAGTCGTTTTAACAACGATCTAATTATCTCATTATTTCATTCTCTGAAGCTTCTCACCTATCAAATACTTCACATAATTAGTAGATTTTTTGTATAATAAGCTAATTAATTTTTAGAACCCATTAAATGCTGATATAATCAAACCTGGGTTTTAATTAACTTCCTTATGCATAAGAGTAAAAGCAGGATCTGTATTGCTTCAAGTAATTACAACCACTGATCATTAGAAGTCCAAAATAATGTCTTAAAATCATACATCATTACATGGCCAAAATATACTGTAAATGATTGGTGGAATTCATTCAAGCCATACCAACACACACATAAAATAAAAGCTCTGATTGATAATTAATCAATTTATCAAAAAAAAAAAAAACAGCCAAGCAATATTTAATCAGTGGTGAATCAGGTTGCACTAAAATAATTATTGAGTTAATCATTGTTAATTTGCACAGTTTCTGTTTATCACTTTAGGTTAGGGTAATAAATTCTTGTAACAAATAAAATAAAATAAAAATATTAATAAAACTCCTAGCAGCCTTTTGGGGATACCGTTTTCTGTCAACGCCCAACAATGCCATGTGCACTAAGCAAGGACTACACCGAAAAACACATCGCCTCTGTCATTATCCATGCCACTCCAATCCATTTTCTGCAGGCTCCCCACCCCCCATCACTCCACTACTCTATCTTCCCCCTTCACCCCTCTAATTCACACAGCCGGGATTTTAGCCTGAACAACGCACGAATCAATAATTTAATTTCTACACTGTATCAAATTTAAATTCGAAAAGGAGCACAGTCTCTGAAAAACACTCCCGATGACCTTCAATCAAACATCCCAGACATTCTTTTCTGGAACAGATGTGTCTATGTTGATGATTCCACATAATGTCTTGCTTATTGGAATAGTTTTATATTAAATTAGAAATATGTTCTGCCCGTGGAACTACGTTTTCTCTGAGGTGGGAGGGGCAGGATAGAAAGAAATCGTGTGACTATGAAAAGAGAAAGACTAAAACTAAATCTCTTGCAGAACTGGTAATATGGCAATGAATCAAGCAATAAAAATCATACTACAGATTCCTATAAAACTTTATTAAACTGTAATATGGGTATGTATAGAATAGTACAATGATCATCCCCTTACAAACCCTCCAGCCACTGTGAGATCCACTGCAGTCAGCATGGCTTCAGATAGCGGTGATAACCTACCAGGACCTTACTGAGTCACGCCGAGTTCGTCTAGCTGCTGTCCGTAATGACCATGGCGGTTACTCTGGAAATTACTTTGTCATAATCATGTGACTTGATGGTGTATTTAAGTAACCACAGTATCCACATGGTCAGTGGGTCTCAGCTAAAATAAATGATGGCAATCACCTGCTTGTTGCTTGATAATCTTAAGAAACCAGGAACATCTGACTGAAAGCAGCGAGCGGATCAATTTCCCTCTTCTAGAATGTTGTAAATTGTCAGCACCTTTGGAGATGCAGAGCTGACAACTCCAATAATCAGGCTAATTATCACAGTAATGAGTATGATTGGATAGTGCTGAGGGTGTGCTGGAAGAGGAAATTAGGGTGAACTATGGAGCTTTTGTCTACACATTTTAGACGAAACCTCTCTTAATGAGGCTTAATAAGCGTGTGGTGGTGATATCAGGATAATCAGAGGAAACCAGGCATCCTTCCTTTCCTTTTTCATAATCCTGCACTGAAACTATTGAACATTTTGGCATAATACTCCAGCAGTTTATTACCCATAGTAAACAAAAACGTTTTAGGGAACGCATACATGACCCTTAGCTACACATGGCACAATAAGTGTCAGTTTTTACTGTAGAGTGTTTCTGGTAAATAACACCATAGTGAGTAAGATAAAAACCTATGTCATAATAAACCATGCTGAGATACATGCCTGGATGAACAGGCCAATAAACTGTTATGTGTCATTTTACAAGACTCTGTAAAGTTTTATCAGTGGTGAGATTATTCCTGTCTACACAAGAGGAAGTAATACATAAAATAAAATAAATTTAAACACTTTCCCCTTACAGCAACGAAGTATTCGGTTCAATCCTTAAATGGGAGCGGCCTGGGTCCTTTCTGTGCAAAGTTTGCATGTTCTTCCAATGAATCTGACACTGAATTTCCCTTTAGGAGACACAATAGGTGTTCTTCTGTCCTAGTTGGACTGGTGCACTGTCCAGGGTGTTTCTGTGTGCCTTGCCCCCATTGACTCTGGACTTATTTATTTATTTATTTTGGTTCAGCCATCTAATGAATCTTTCAGCTACAAGACAGGACTATCGTTTGTTTTTGCTTACAGGGCTGGATGCATCTCGTGACTGAAGCATGAGGAAGATCCACACAACTGCAAAAATGGAAATATTTTTAAATAGTTTTAAAATTATTAACCGATGTTGAACAACACTGTGGCTTAAGACAAACCTGGCTAAACTAGAAAACAATAAGTCTTTTTATAATAGTCATTATTTGCTGTTAAATAATAAAATTAATTATTGCGATACACTGTGGTCTGTTGTAGAGAGTTTTGACATTGATCTTGATCAAGACTAAACAATTACTGTAGATGAATGGGTAGAAATGACAGCAATAGCACTGTCCAAAACATTCATTAAAACAATGAGCAGTTGCAACACTATTCTTAAAGCTTGGAACCACAAATTAGAGCTTTGTGAATTCAGAATTCAAACTCAAGCTCATTTCTGAGTAACTTCATACAAAAGCTTCTGCCAGATAGAAATAAAATATACAGTGAACCCCTGCAAATTCATAAGCTTCTTAGCCATAACTCCCTCCTCCGCCTTCAAATCAGCCGCGTTGATTGGTTGTTGTTAAGACAGCTGCTGCTCTATAATCACTGTGTTTGTTTTTTTACGATTTGCGGGTGCTCTCGTGATGTGATGGTACTACAATGGCCTGCTCATATACCTGACGTCAACCTCATTAAGTACTTTGATTTATTGGAACATCCATTAAGAGCTAAAATTTCTCATCCATGTTAATTAGTGACCTATCAAATGCTCTCTTGACTGAGTAGGCATAATTTTCCATGTCCACACAACAAAATATATTAAATACTGATTAATAATAATAATTAAGTATCTATATTTCCAGCCACTTTTTGAGGAATTTATAGGTGATCACTACTAAACATAACCTTGGTTAACTGCCCCATGGGAGTAATTAAAGAACCAGATGGGTGATGGGTCTTGATAGACCAAACCAATTGGAGTTGGACAAATTTAAAGCAAAGGTGACCTACAGAAGAAGCTTCATGTTTGGGAGAGGCCAGGCTGGTCAGGGATAGTCTGAGCCATTATTACTAGAGCATCAAGGGGCAGTTTAAAGCAATTACACCTCAAAACCATAACTCTCCTACACGTCCCCAAACAGCTGTAATAAAGGACCTTTCAACCTACACAAAATGGCCTCAATGCCACGGCCATAAAAACAGATATTAATCAGACGAAGGGAAGCCGGGATAACCCAGCTTTAGTGAACCCCATGTGGAGCTGGTGTACATTCACAATTGGAAAATATTAGACAGACCCAGATAGCTCGACAGGTTTAATTTGTCACATATTGGATACAATTCTCATTTGGTGTATTGGTAGGGGGTTGTGTTTGATTTGTCGAACTGACTCCAGAAAAATCAGCACAAACAAGTGCACAAGATTGTCAATCCCACATCTGTTCAATAACACATTTCATAGTCCTGACAGTTCAGAATTCGATACGAAAAATGCAGAATTGTGTTGGTATATTAAAACTAGACAAATCACAAGAGGTAAGTATGAAAGGAATTAACAAAATTGCTTCAAATGAATAAATTATTAAAGGAAAATGCAGCAAAAAGCTGCTTTACCTTCTTTGGTTCTAATTCTTTTGGTTTGAGCATTGTTTTCAAAAATCTTAATAAATGCATTTAAAAACCCTATATTTTGAAGATCCCTTTTATATAAATCTGCAATTATACACCATGTAGAACCCGTTGTGATGACTTGAGAATTAGTGCGATGTGGTACATTCCCTTTGTGCTGGTGAAAGAGCTGACCATATAGATCTTCACACAGTGTGGGACACTGACATTTTCCCGAATTTCGCGTGTCAAATTTGTACCAAATTGTGTTATGCCTCTTCTCTACTGGAGCTGACTCCCTGCCCCGATTGAGGAGACCAAGAAATAACCCACACGAGTGAGTTCATATGACACGCAGCTCTGTGCTTTCCTTATCTCTTGCGCAGACGACATGAACCTAACAGCAGACATTTGAAATCCCAGCTCTGGTGTGGTTGTTAGTGAACCCTTTATTAGATGTCGCTTTCATTAAGACTGGAGTAAAACATTTAATGCATTGTTCAGCAAACCCTGTTTTTTATCACTGGCAGTTTAGGACATGAAGCTAGTCCACTATACTCCTACCAAAACATTGTCATATAAAGCAATTGGCCAGTCCACTGAAAAACCTATATGGCTACAGAAAGAAAACATCATACTTTACACTGACAGACCAGAGACTAGGTTTAACCCAGGCCCCCACCACCTTGGACCTACATTATAAATAAAATGTGAGTGTTAAAGTACCCTAAGTATAATCCAGAACTGTTTCTTGTAAAATAAAGACCCCATAGGGTTGCAGTTGAAGGTTATGACTAATGAATGGCAAAATATACAACCTCTATTTCCCAAGTTCTTTTATTCCATACTCCCTCTGACTGATTCCTTTAGTCATGATTAAATTCAGTGCCACTTAAATGTCTTTGCAGAGTAACATTCTAATTGTAATTTCCCAAATTGCGTAGAAGTGAACTTTGTCTTAAGCATCTCTAAATTAATATTATTATTAATAATAATAAGTACTACATGACTCAAACATACAAATAAACTTTAATACTGTATCCATGTGTTATGATGAATCTGTTTGATAGGTGTAGCTGTTCTTGTCACTGATTTAACCCTTCACTTACCAAGCTGGCTATTCCTAAAACTCTGCAATACAGAGGAAGGAGCCAGTGTAGCTGTTGTAATGGGTGATGTACAGGTCAAATGCAAAGAAAACGGTAAGTGCGGGTCAATATGTATTAGTGGTTGGTTCATTATGTTTTCCTTGCTTACTTTAAGTAATGCAAATGCAAACAGCAAATGCTTTCCCATGGATCTGATAGTAGTTTAGTGGCAGTATTAATTTTTCATGTCTGAATTTCCTTTGGTTTGGCCTTTGTCTGTCTGCTTAACATATGTTGGAATCAACATTTATCATTATTCGTAAAAACTGGCAACACAGGGTATAGTTGGAAATACTATACTATAGTAGGGCTACATTATGTACAGTAGTGTATAGTGCCAAAAAATGAATTATGAAACACGGGATGTGATGGTAAACTTGTCCATTTTGCCATAAGATGTTATGCACATGAGGTTTGCCTTGATGATGAGAGTGGCGTGAGAGTTGGTCCTCAGACAGGAAAGATTTTGGGACACATCATCAGTAGTGTACCTTTGTATTAGAGGGCTTTTTAACACTAGAGACCCCCATCAAAGGTAGCTAGCTAAAGGCTGATCAAACCTGAGCTTGTGTCCAATTTCCAGTCAAGAGAATTGCCTCCTTTTCCCAACTAGATGTGCCCTACAATGTCGTTGTGCCTCAAGGTTGATGTAGCATGCAGCACCCCATTAGATGGTGTCCATTTCCATCAAGTTATCCAGTGGAGCAGCATCTGGTCACTGTAGTCCTTCTGGAGCCCATCTGGAGTCTTATTTTAGTGCACTTAAATGAGGCTCGCGATAGGCAGTTAAAGGACCCCACTTCCATACAGACTTATGTTAGTAAGACAGCGTGGGACGGCGAGACATTTCTTCACATATGAGGCCATGGTTCACTCCATCTTCTCCTCAGTTATTGGAAGCTTGTAGATAGGGAGTGGCCACATAACTTAGTTAGTTGCAGGGGGTTCAAATTGCAAGCACCATAGCTTGAGCTTCATTGGCATTTGGGTCTTATTGCCTCACTTGATGCACTTGGTCTTTGTTCCTAAGGCTTGCTCTGTACCATCTACCCAGGCTTTTGACAGGTTGCTCAGACACTATTGTCACCAATGCAGAACGCATTTTTGAGCTAATCCTTGACTATTGAGATGCTTTGAGACTTATTTGACCTGATTTTTATCTGGGCCCACTCTATGTTCTCCTGCAGTTTATTAAATGACAGGTCAGTGGTCCATCACCCAAATAATGATTAAAAATAGGTTTGTGCTTTGAAATAAAAAAAGCCAACTATCAGACCTTACAAGAATAAAAAGACCAGGC
This sequence comes from Microcambeva bendego, assembly GCA_034509265.1. NCBI lineage: Eukaryota > Metazoa > Chordata > Actinopteri > Siluriformes > Trichomycteridae > Microcambeva > Microcambeva bendego. Next base: position 9,141,257 of record JAYDZG010000010.1, read on the forward strand.
CATTAATAAGGATGTTGCATGATTTGATGAGGTTTGTTTGAGCAAGGAATCCCAGTAATGCCTCAAATTCTCATTGTGCCTGAAGAAGCTCCAGAACAGGTATTGCTGCTAAGGGAAATTTAGGCTGTAATAAAAATTCAATTTAATATTAACAGCTCAAACTGTGTAGAATAAATACATTTATTTTATTAAAGTACAATATTTAGTGGCTTATTAGATTAGTCACAATGTGATAGTCTGTTGCTGTAATTGACATTAGCATTTATGAAATAAAGGGAGAGTGGCACAATAGCTAAGTGGGTCTCACAGCAAAATGGTCCTGGGTTTGACCTTTCCTGTGGGGAGTTTGCATGTTCTCTCAGTGTCTTGGTTTCCTCCCCTAGTCCAAAAGTGGTAATAAGGAAAGTGATAAAGGTCTTAAAGTAAGATCACAGTAAATGATAATGATATGTGTAATGTTAACAATGGTTATTAAATGTCAACATTAATTACCTTTATTTAATTTATAACATCAATTTTGGGGTTACACAGTCATTTGCATTCACTTTGATATCCTTTTAAGTTTTAAATTTCCCTCATAATGTGCTTATAAAGAAATGAGGTCCGGGGTATCAGGGGAAATTTAACTGATGACAAGATTCAAGAGGTTCCTTCTGTCAGTAAATGTTTAGATAACCCAGGCCGTGATTAGAATGGGTAATAAGCGGACAGGGTCGGGCTTCTTCTGATCAATCCTCAATGCAGCTGCAGCTTTATGTGCTCAGCATCACCTTGTTCATACGTAAACACACCTAATGAACTGGCAGCTTTAATTTACTAAAGGTTAACATGAAAGAAAAATTCTAACCTGATAAAACAAAGAAAAAAACAGTGGGGTTGAAGGATTCAATCTTTGAAGTGAGAAAACAAACTGTGATTCATCAAAGAAAATTAAATGTTATGATTTTATTCCTTGTGGGCCAAAAGTGGTGCAAAATCACATAAGATAAAATATAAATATAAAATCTAGTTTCACCAGGATAAAACACTCACTTTCTAAACCACTTACTTAACCACATTGTGGGTTGCGGGAAGGCTGGTGGTGCATCAGTTCCTAAAGCAGGGGTGAAGGGACCAGTGAGGTGGTGTAAAATAATTCAGATTTTACAGATATTATGTTAACCATGTCCATGGGCTGGATGAGATGAATCAGACGGACCAAAGACAATCGTAGCATCTGGACTGTAAGTTGAATGTTCTGCATGTGAGAAGTTGTCTGTGTAAGATTACCCACTCATTTTCTTCTGCCTTACAAAACATGCAAAGGGTGAATTTGTGTGAGGCTGAGTGACTGTTTGAGGGTGTCCTTCAATAGACGCTTTCCCAGTACTGCCCTAGAGACAATAAATTATACTACTCTCTATTATGTTTATCTTTTTTTAGTCTATCAGCACATCTAAGCAACTTTGTGTCTTTACCTTTTCCCAAGTGCAGACTGTGGGGGCAATCTGGTGTTTTGTTCCTTTAGATCAAAAGAATACTTGAGAAGGAGCTCTTTGTTCACAGAAGCTCTAACAATGGTGTAAACAATAATGCTCCTGAGGGAAATACCACTGAGAACAAAATCGCTGATGCTGGCACCTATTGCTCTGAAATAAGGTGATGTCACATACACTCACCGAAAACAAACAAGCATAGACGTGCTACAGCCCACAGTCACCCACCACACCTAGATTAGTCAGTTTATGGGACCGTGTGCATGAGTGATCTTGTCCTGTGGGTTCTTTCTTCTCTCCTGATGAATACATAGAAGCTAAACTTCAAAAGTCCAAAGCCTCTGGAAGACTTTGTTCATGGATATTGTTTCCTGTTTTAGGAAAGCCTGTTTGTTCATTTACTTCAAATATGCAATGGATTATAATCTCTGTACAAGACACAATATTCTTAAAGTGATTCATATCGGATACCTTTTTGTAGGTTCTTTGAGGGCAGCGCAGCTACTTGTAGACCAGCTTGACCACTGAGATCATGCACCTTATTCCACCAAGCACAGACCTTTGAGAGGGACATACATGAGGTTGTGAGGGGAGAGTACTAGCCAGTGTCTAGCCAGCCAGTCGAGTTGTTATAAGCACTGCTTAGCCTGGCTGGTTTCTGCCATACACACACACACACACACACACACACACACACACACACACACACACACA
>JAYDZG010000010.1:9153540-9165247 GCA_034509265.1 Microcambeva bendego
GTATGTATCAAGACATACAATTTATTTCCCCACAGACACACATTTTAAAGCAATTATTTCATTTATATATTTTATAATGCACAAACATGATGAGGAAAACAGAGAATTGGGACTAAAATGGCCAGAAAAGTCAAACCGATGCATTAATATACATGATGAGTCCAGATATCTTGAGCAAGCACAGAAACAGGAGTTGTCCATCTCATTCACGGAGACTACCATTGTGACAGAAATCATCAATGACACTGGAAAAACGAAGCATCGCTGCCGTTCACAATTTGCATCATTTGTGAACTGTGCTCAAAAACTGATCCGGAGAGTTTTTGGCGAATGGCGATTCACATTACAGGAAAGTTCCACAGCACCAAAAAAAGAAAAAAAGAATGTCACGCCCAGATCTCCACAAACAAAGCAGTGTGCCATTCATGCTCTTCTTTTTGAAACGGTACAAAAATGAGTTCCTACTGTACAATAGCAGTCAAAGTTTTGATTCTTTTGTTTGGTATATGAAGTAATGGAATAATATATAAGATTAGGATGATTTGGGATAAACACAACAGAGAGAAAACTAGCATATTCTCTGTGGTAACCCTGTTTAGCAGTAGCATAGCAAAGAAAGTGCTTGCACAAATCTTAAGGAATCATTTAAATAAAGTAAAAGACGAGTCTGGATCCAGCCTCCCAAAAGCAATGTATTTTTTTTTCTTTTAAACCAGACTTAAAATCTTCTAAAACACTGAAACTTCTTGATAATAATTTACACTACACTTTTGAATTGTCCGTTTGGTATGATTGGGTGCTCACAATTCAGGACATGCACCCACCAGGCATAACATTCTGACCACTGAGGGGTGAAGTGATTGACACAGACTATCTCTTCATCTTGGCACATGTTAGTCGGCAGGATATATCAGACAGCAAGTGAATATTTAATTCTCAATGTTGATCTGTTGGAAGCCGGAAAAATGGGTGAGCGTAAGGAGTTTGACTGGGTCAAAGCGTCTCTAAAACTGCAGCTCTTGTTGGGTGTTCCTGGTCTGCAGTGGTCAGTATATATCCGAGGAACTAACAGTGGTAAACTGGAAACATGGCCAGGAAATTGCTGAAGAACTTGATTCCGGTTCTTATAAAAAGGTGTCAGAATACATCATCACAGTTTTAGGGCTGTTTTGGGGAGAAAAATAGGGACATGCACAATATTAGGAAGGTGGTCATAATGTTATGCCTGACATCCAACCAACCACTGAATTAAACATCTGATCTGCTAAAAATGTTCCAGGCTCTTTCCAAACAGACTTAAACTATAAAATGTCCACCTGGCTATTACACAGTGTTTACTTCATAAACAGTGTTAGAAAAGAACAGCCCTGGTATCAGTCAAACCCAAAGCACAGACAGAACATCAGGCACAAGGTCTTAATTATCACAAATGAATAGCCAACAAATCAATTTCTAATTTCTTTGATGAAAGCTTCAAGCACATTAAGGATTAACCAGCTCAGGTATTTTTTGAGAATGTCTGTGTTTAGAGGGACCACATTCAGGACCCAGTAACTGTTTCATTTATTGAGATCTGCAGCTACTCTTGTCTGTAAATAACTTGATTAATATTAAATAGTGTTTTTTTATGTACATGTCATTTTATAAATACATTTACAATCACTTACAGCAATCAGACACTACTGGCAGATTTTTTAGTCTGGTCTTTGAATTACAATGAGGGATCTTCAAAAAGTTTCTGTAATGTTATATTTTCACTTGGAACCATAAGAGTGGAAGTACAAATAATATTTTAATGCCTGTTAATATGAAGATAAGTATATTAGACAGCAAATTATCATTTTTCTTCTCAAATTTGATAATAGAAGCAGGAAAGTGGGCAGTTTGAGAAAGTCTGACAAGGGCTAAATTGTGATGACTAGATGACTGGATCAGATCATCTACAAAACTGCAGCTCTTGTGGTTTGTTCCTGGTCAGTATCTATCAAAAGTGGTCCAAAGAAGGAACAGCGGTAAGCCAGAAGCTTGCCGATCCACGTGGAGAGTGAAGGCTGGCTCAAAATCATACAAAGCTGGGAAAGATGCTTCACAAAAGAAGGTGACTCTGTAGAAAAGTAATGTCATTTGTTTTTGAAATTTGCAAACTCTTTGAAGAACCCTCGTGCAATGTCAGTCTTAGTTCTGCACAATTTAACTTCTTTTGTAGAGCTAAATGAGGAATAAACTGTGTTTAAACTGTATAGACTCAATAAACTATCTTATCACATTCACAGGCAGTACAAGTGTGCTAATTCAAACATTCTTTCATTGTATACATTTCATTAGACAGGCCAGCTGCTAAATAAAGCAGTCGATCAGATCAGGTCATTGTCGTTTTGAAACAGTAAGGGTGCAAGAAGGCTCGATTCCACATCAATACATGTAAAGAACACCCCAGACTGAATGCTGATAAAAAGTAACAAAAGCCATCGAAAACAAAACATTTTTTAAACGTTATATTCATTCATCCTATGAGTTGTCAGTCAATTTTGGCATACAGTATGTACCCCTAAATCAAATCTGTGTGTAGAAATTCCACATTACTCTTTGATTTTTTTTTTTTTTTTACAAAAGATATTTCTTCTTGCAAATTACCAGGTAACCGGATGCCCTTAAGCCCAGAAACTAAATATCCAGTGAAAGTTTAAATAATTGCACAGTGACAGTTTTTGTTGTTTTACAGCAGTCTGTACACTTTGAATAATTTCATTTTAATCAATCAAGTTGTGACAGATTTTATTTGATCTGTATTGTAATTAAATTTAGCAGAATGTTAATGTTGCTTGAATACATAAACATGTCTCATAATTAAAATGTTATCAGAAAATTTGGGACATTATGGTAAGTGCAAATGAACGAATGACATTGTTTGCAGGCACTCGGGTGACGCAGTGGCAAAACACGCTAGCACACCAGAGCTGAGATTTCAAATACATCTTCCAAGCTCTGCCATCTGGCAGGCTGAGCGCCAACATGAACAATGATTGGCTGTAGTTTACACATGGTACGAGCCGGACCAGGGTTCCCGATAACCGGCCTGCACACTCGAGGGATAAAACCTCTGTTCTGGGCCTGTCTGAAAAACTACTGAGCTCTCTATGAACATGCGCTCCATAGAAGATGGCTGTTCAAAATTCATAGATGTCCTAAAATGCTGCCAATGGTGGAAGAATAAGACCGAACAATGAACGAGCTGCCAATGCTCCCAAAAATAATAATAAAATAATTCCATTTACATTTGCATAAAAGTGCAATTTGTCTTATCAGAGACAGTTTCACCATTTTCTGTACAAGGGCGATGTTAGCTGACATGCAAGTGGTTTGTGCCGCCTCAACCCATTGTTCACTGTTTTAGCTTAATATGTGAAATGTTGATGACTTAAGTCGTGTGTCCCCGAATAACCTGACTTATAAGTTGACTCCTTATTAGAATACTTTCTATTTAGGCAGCAACTTAGGTAGGCAGTAAACAATAAACAGCTCAGTAGGTTTTCGGACAGACCCTTTATAAGTATTTGATTTTGTTTCATGGTTTTGTTGTGTTATATTTAAGTAAAAATGGACAAAACAACAACAATGTCACCGTGCCGGTATGTATATACAGCAAAATATTAGATTTTAGACTTACTTCCACAAAGCCTTAACAGGCATTCCATTTAGGGGCAAGTCTGAGAATTTTTTGATAATACATTTTATGCGTCTATTTGTCGTTAATGAACTAACACAGAAGTAGTTACAATTATCGTGTCCTATCCAGAAAAAAGTCAATTTTTCTTGCCCTGTGTTTTTTAATTTTTAATTTTACTGTCCTTGTTGACTTGGTGAGTTTGTGTGCCCTCTGTTCCACGCAGAATGTGCCCCGCACCAGTCATTCAGACGAACGTGTGCTTTGCTTCAGAAGCTGGTGGTCTGTAGTGTCACGCAGAAGTGCAACTTGGGACATCGCTGAGACTTTCCCTGAACCCCGGCCTCTGTGAGTAAGGACCATGATCTTCGAAGGTGGGTCTCAGAAGCACCTGAAAAAGTGTGAGTAGCTGCATTGCCGAAGAAAAGATACAGTTCACGAAGCACAGAGACAAGCAGACACGTCATGTAAACTTCAGCGGCTCCTGTTCGCCGTGCTGTAGTGAAGCTGGGCCACAACCAACGGCAGGAGCGGCAAGCACCAGTTTCATTTGAAGTAGCAACACTGAAATATGGCGGATACCTGTAGAGTGTAGACTACAGTGCAGAGAGGTTTGGATGCATGTACAGCCCTAAGTAATCCCACATTCTCTGTGGCTCACATAGGCCGTCCAAACATTGCAGTGTTTAAAACTGACAGACCCTCGTAGGGTCCTGAAAAAATGCCGGAGAGAAAGATGCTTGGGTTGTCCATACTTCCAGACAAGATAATCAGAAAGAGAAATCATTCAGTCAGAAAGGTCGCTCCATGAGGACACATGCTCGGTAGTCCTGTCATCTCGTGGAACTTCGAATCCATACGTAGCTACTTTTTCTTGGTGGAATTAGTCTTGTGCTTTCACAGCGGGGTGGGTGAGACGTGTGTATGAAGTCAGACGTTCTGCCATTCGGTCCGACCGTCGCACACACTCCTCCTCCATCTATATCAGCCTGAATCGGGCCTCTGATCACCACACACACAGAATCACAGATTCACGCCCTGAAAGAATACAAAGAGAAATGTCTTAGCAAAAAGCAAAACTTTTTAGCCAAAACAGAACAAAGTTCAACAACTCCAGCAGCTGTGGGATAGACTGCAGTAAGCATGGCTCCAGATAACCTACCTAGGACAATCTCCCAGGACCTTATTGAGACAATTGTAGCCCGTCCAGCTTTTGTCTATGCTGTACACAGCAGTTACTCTGGATATTACCTAATGGTCATAATAATGTGTACAAGGAATGATTCACTTAGATGTGCAGAGGTCCGTGTTTAATTCAACGAGAAACAAACAGAACACAGCAAAAAGCAGCCAACATATAAAATTGTTTTTGTTGAAATAGGACAGGTTCATCAGTCATTATCGTCAGTGAGTTGACAATGCAGTAGGGTATTTTTTCACCTCTCCTGACTGCAGCACAGACTGGATATTAAAATATCTGGGCTTGAACAAAACACCTTGTTAAAAGCCATATGCGGTTCTTAGCCATAATAACAGCCTCTATTCATCTGGGAAGGTTTTCCGCAAGACTTTAAAGTGTGTTTATTGCAATTAGTGCTCATTCAGTCAGATGGCCATTTGTAAAGTCAGGGCTTTGTTCAGGCCACAATAGTTCTTCCACACCAACCTCATCAAACACACATTTAGGAACATCCTCAAACTGTTACTTGCCTATAATTACATTAAAAGTAAATTTTACACACATACGTATGTATTGTATATCCCAAAACAATTATCTAACATATGCTTGCTTTAATCAAATATGTCATTTTTGTGAAATTTTACATTTATTTGAACTTAGAGGCTAACGAATTTTAGGATTCAAGCACTGTCATGTCAAACCCAGTGCTTGATTAACCCTGCATAGTATTAATTTTCTTCCCTATAATTACCCAGCTTCTAAATATCATCATGGTTTCAACCAATATAGCCCAAACCTTGTGGAGACAGCTGTTTGACATCAATGCATATTTATGAGAACATCACAGGCCCTAGTGCACATACATACGCATAGTCCCGATCCATCACTTAAAGGCAATCAATGCACATATAGATCATGTACAAAGCTGCTGCCATGAAGACAGGTTAGCACATGACTTAGGATTCGAAGGGAAATCTGTAAGGGGGTTGTGTTGATTGGGTCAAGGTCTAAAGGAGGGTCCTAGGAAGACTAAATAATTATTACTGGTTGAGTTGGGATAGGAGGCAAAATGCAAATAAAACAGTGTTTTGTAAACTGCACAAATTAATTACTATTTTATGTACAGTCCAGCTAGTGAAAATAGCTGAGGTTACGATCCTAGAGGGTGTATGTGTGGGGGGTGGTGGCTTCAAATATTCACTTGACTCACAGCTAACGCTTGCCATTGTAGGCTTCTGGCTTTTTCTCTCTGCGTTATCGCCTCCTACCTCTGTGTTCATTCTGTACAACCTTCTTTGTCTTGTCCGCTCTACCTGCCTGCCTGCCTGCCTGCCTACCTACCTACCTACCTACCCTACCCTACCCTATCATTGAGAACCACCTCTGCCAATCAGTGAGCTCCGAAGGGCGACTTCTCCCTCTGCACTCTTATTATGGATGCGCAGGATGTCTTAAATGTAGAAATATGGTGTGTTGTGTCACATGCTTAATATACCATCACCATATTAAAATACAGCCACTATATTTAATTACCATGGTATACAGAAATACGTGAAATTGTTGGATGAGAGAAAAAAAGGCCTGTATTTTTTAATAGTTTAAACCCCAACTGTTATGATACGGGAATGCTGGGCTGCATCTGCCAGAAATGCGTCACCATGCAGCATCCAATCAGCACCAAGGAGAAATTAATAATGCTCTCAGATTGGCTACCTTAAAACCTCCCACCTCTGAGTAAAGGGGAATTTTCTACTATGGTTGATCTGTGTTCTCTCTACAATACAAACAAGTTATACAGTATTATGTGTAAATTATATTGTTCGTAGTGTTAAAAACATGAATAAACTTAAAAACACACTACTGTGTTGTACAGCTGGGACTGTATTACTTTGCACAAAACTGCAACTTGCATACATTGCAAGCACCTTACTTGCCTGATATCTCAACTGCTGCCTTACAGTGACTTTATTAATTTGCATATTTATTGCAACCTGCACAAGTTTAGGCCTTTTTGCATTTTTATCTGAATATATATCCACTGCTATAAAAACTCGACACTACTAATCATACATCAGAATATATTTCATCCTCATGTACCTTTTACAGTACCATGTACTGACCAACATCCATCACTAACTTTGTCTCTATTAATCACTTGATTAGATTAGAAATGTTTTGATTAGAAATGTATTTTTGTATTTATTATAAGCCTTTTTTTATTTATTGTACTTTTGTGTATCTGCACTGTGTATTATATTGTTTCTCACTTTTTGTTCCGAGTTGCACCATGATCCCGGAGGAACGTTGTTTCATTTCAGTATGTACTTGTATGTATCTGAAATGATAATAAAGACTCTCTCTCGATGTATGCAATACTTTCCGAAAAAGTTCAACACCAAAACGGACAATAGATAACACATGATGCTACCATGCTTAGTAATAATAATAAAAAAAGAATAATTAATAGCAACAGTCTAGCTATGATAAGCCCCACATTTAATCTCCTGGTCAATTGTCCTGTTTGACTGATTTAGTTTTTCTTTTTTACTTTACTGACATCAAGATCAAGAAAATGAAATCTGAAGTGTCCTCATTTTTGAATACGCCTGAGAAACACACAACTGTTTATCCACCAAGGCAGAGCTTGGGTATTGATCAACTCTCAGTCATGAGCAATTAACTAATTTACCAAACTTACAACCCTGACTCATGAATAATCGACTGAAGTCTCCAGTCTAGTGACATTGCACTGATGGGATATTCTGATTTCTTTGCAATTCAAATGTGATCAATGCTCCCAGAGCAAGGCATGTCACTGCAGACGTCTGAGGAGGATGGGCGTCTTTTTAAGACCTTGTTTAACTGAACTGAACATCTAAAATGCAAAATACTTCTCGAACATCTATGATGTATTTAAACTGTTTGTCCAGTGCATTAAATTTTACAATAAAGCACTGTCTCAAACCGCCAGTCAGTATGTCTGTCATATGAGTTGGCTCATCTTTTGACATTAAGCACCTTAAGATATATAATCTGGACTGTCACCACGCTGAAACATCAACATGGCATATTGCCCTCATTACAGACTTATCCTACGGGGGACATGGAGATGCCCAGATTACATTAACCCAAAGCTGATTAACCCAGAAAAGGGCACAGCAGTCAAGAAGATTACAAGAATATTGCATAAAAACCAGTGATGTACACAGACCATGCATAAGATTATGACCAGTGAAATGACTAACACCAGATGGAAGACGGAAAAAAATAGCAAGGGTAAGGATTTGGCAAGGGCCAAATTGTGATAGCAAGCGTACTGCGTTAGAGCATCTCCAAAACTGCAGTGTTCCCATCACACAGTTTTCAGTATCTATCAAAAGTGGTCCAAGGAATGAATAGTAGTAAACCAGTAACAGGTGAAGAAGTTAATGCTTGTTCTGACAGAAAGGTGTCAGGATACACAGTGCATCACAGTTACATGGCTGTTTTGACAGCAAAAGGAGGACTAATACATTATTAGTAAATGAGCTATTTTTGTTTAATATGCAGTTTGTTGTGAAGTCCAAAATGTCCGATTGTATCTTTAGCGTAGCATTCAAGTACATCACGTTTAATAAAATAGCAGCATCTGCCCCAGCATTAAAAACTTTTAAGTTTCAGAAGTCAAAAACACATACAGTATAACATAACTATTTAAGTTTGTGACATTTAAGTACAAAATTAACAAAAGTACAAAAAATGCAAATAAATAAGTAACAGGTGACATTTAAGTGTGAAAAAGTGCATTCTGTATGAATCCATTGCAGTCTTAAAAAACAACTCTATAGACCTAAATCTTATTCTAAACCATAGGTAAAACATCATGAAAGACATTTATCCTACTGAAAGCATATTGTGATGGATGTAAATCTTATTATACACTATAGGTACAAAATTCTGATAAATGTATGTTATCATAGACTATATGTAGCTCATTCAGGAGCCCATTTATGGATCTATATGATACTATAGCAAAAAAATGTACATGTTTACATGAGTGGAAACAGATGTGCACAGTAGGACAGGCATAAATATACAGAGCACCGCTGCTCATTATGGCTGTGTGGTGTTTCAGATGCTCATGCATGACTTCTCTGTATACAGTGTCTGTATATAATGTAAAAACAATTGAGAGCTGAGTTGTGGTCGCACAGTGGATGCCAAGTTGTAACGGGGTGAAAATCAGGGCTTGGATGGTGTAGTGTGAGTGAGGCATTACTTGTTTCTTTAATTTATTTTAGCTGAAATGCTCTCATTATATACATCCATAAACATTTTCAAAATACATCAGGGTTTTTTTAAATGACACTGAACACTGTGTGCAATAGAATTCCACATCAAGTAATTTTTATAGTCTATTTTGTCAACTAATCCTTGCAGCCCTACTATGCTGTGCATTGTATGTATTCAATGTAATGATCTGCAATGTTTTCTTTAAAAATCTGAAATCTGGGATTTTGAAATATAGTTGAATGTTTTTTGCTAGTCCATAGAAAAGAACTAAATGCCACATTCATCAAATTTAAACATGATTTTAATCTACAGTAAATATAATAAAGAAAACTAATCATAATATAGTAATAGTAATAATATTCTCCATATTTTCCTTCTTTTATTTTTCTGCAATCTAACATTACACTCTAGCACCCGAATTAAAAGCAACAGCTGCTGTTGGTTAAGAAAACTCACAAACAACTTTATTTTTTTATCTGCAAGGTTGCATGATTCCCCCCCCCAAGTTTTTATTCATTTAGATTCCAAACTGTTCGTTGGTTGGAAGTAACCTCTAAAAAAAGCAGTTTTATTTGAATTGAATGGAACATTAGGCACTGTGGCATGTTCGGTTGACTTTGAGTGTAAGAAGGTTATTGTTTAAGGGTACACATGCCTTCATTAGTGTGGATGTTTTGAATGGAAGCCAATGGGTAGGACTGAACATGGAAACAGTTCAGTCTAGATAAATGTTAGGGTTATTATTTGTGTGCGGAGACATTTTTGTGACTAAACAGTGATTATAATAATAAAAAATAATAAATGACAAACTTAACTCAATGACTCAATGGGGCATGAAGGAGGATCCATAGAGTCCTGGGAATTATGGGGCCTGGGTAGTACTGGGAAGTCTTTGTCATGCTCATCCAATCAATGTCTAGCTGTGTGACATGTCTCATTGTCTTGGTAGAAGATTCCACTCTAGGAAAGACAACTGGCATGTATGGGTGTAAATGATGAAACCCAAAAGAGTGCCTTCCACACCTTATACTGCCACCAAGCCAGCTCATGAAACATAATGTCCTTCATGAGCAGATTTAGTTTAAAGTGGTCATAATAATGTGACTCTGAAGTATAATAATTTATTTCAGAGTCCAAAAGGATTTAATATTTTACATTTACACTTCCTGTAATCTTCAATGACTTAAATCAAGCACATAAATAAATAATGAATGAATTCAGGTATGTTTCAACAGTGTATTAGTGTATCAGTAGAAAAGCTAGATTAGTAAGATCTCCCTTTTTCAAGTTCTCATGTTCCTGGAAATGCTTTAGTGTAAAGCGTATTACAAGTTCACATGAGAACGTTTCTACAGGTATCGGTTCACTGGGTCAGACTCTCAGACTTTCACAGAACATCCAGTCAGGACAGGGAGGACCGAGTTCACCTCCATCGGTTCAATACAGGTTAATGCTGAACCTGGTGTTACCCTGAACAGTGGAGGACACGGCACATAATGAGCTCAGTAACGATCATGTCCATGAAGCATAAGTAGCTTTTACAGGATAATAGCAGGCTATAAAGCATTAAAGGATGTTTATCTGAAAAGCATGAAGCTGCAGTTTTCTATCGATGAGATAAAATGAGGGAGAGGTTCATGTGCTGCGTAGAGCCAATAAAAATGAAGCCAATAGAGCAAATATAAAACAAATTTCTAAACACATACTCTGAACATAAAAAGTGGTGACCTTGGGTAAAACTACAGAAGGCTACGGAGCGTTGGAGATCTTACAGATTACCTGGCTGGCGGTACAAACTTTGCTTCCTTTCACAGGTTAATCCAGATGAAGGCTTGGCGGATAAAGTTTTCTTTTAGCCGTGGTCACATTAGTAGCTTGCAAAGCTCGTACATGTTTGTACTGAGAGATGGCTGGAGATCTTTTAAAAATTATTTATTAGTAGTCCTTTTTGCATTTTTTCCCCATTTTCCCCATTTTCTCACTGTTTGAGATGAAACCAAAAACGAAGACAAAGACTCGAGCCAGACTGGTGCAGAGACTGGTGTTGGTTAAGGAAAAAAATCATTTTCTATATGGAATAAAGAAGTTTAAAAAACAATGATCCACTTTTACTGACAAACACTTTGGAGTTTGAGAATTGGCACCAGAATGTCTTTCCTTGATGTACTGTGATGTTACCAATCAGAAGCTTGTACATGCTCAGATTGATAGATGGCAGGACTCGGTGAAGCCCACAATAATCAAATTTCAATTCAGAAAGTTAATTCTGATACACTAAATTTTATTTTCTAAACTGACAATTCCCCAGTGTTGTACCACTTTAATATTATCTGCAGAAAATGTTTCAGGTTGAGTGTGTTGGCACCGCTGCTTTCACTTCATCACATGAAAATTTACTTCACCTTAAAGCTTCTTTAAATGGCCCAAATTCTTCCAGTTTTATATAGGGTCTACAACCCGAGTCTGATTGTTACTAGGGCTGAGATTCAAAATAGTTCAGAAAACCAGTGTTGGTGTCCTATGTATATATCCTGAATATATTCATAGCAAAAATGCAACTTATTTCTACTGCTCACAAATGAAAACATGGT
>JAYDZG010000010.1:9176702-9189391 GCA_034509265.1 Microcambeva bendego
TTCAAGCAAACAGAGTCTTCTGTTAATAAAGCAATTTTGTTGAAAATAAAACTTCTCTTAAATAACAGCACTGGACACGTTGGTTTTCTTCTCAGCTAAACCTCATACTACATTATGACAACACTTACCCCAGATCAGCTAGTTTCACTGTACCAATGTTACCCCGATTTTCTTTGGTGTAAGTAGGGTACATTTAGCTGATTTTGCTGATATTTATGTTACAACATTAGTAAAATATATTGTTCTTAATAAGTTAGTATTAAAATTATATATTGATATGATCTAATTATGAACAATATTAGTGGTTTCCACGAAATTGTGGGGGTTACCACGAACTATATTCATTAGCTTCCAGGGAAAAAAGGCAAAAGACACGCAAACCATGAAGCGCAAATATTGTTGGGGTTCACTTTGTCCTTGTTATTGTCCCTCCATCATTCCCTCCTTCCCTATCTCCTTCTTTTCCAATTTTGAGTATTAATCAAAAGACAAAAGAGCAAGTCACACAGCCTGTGAAATGGAGTAAGTGTTTGACAGAAAGCAAGATGGAGAGAGACTCTGGGTGTACTGATGGCTCATTGGAGAAACAGTTTATCAAGTCCGGAGCCTTTCACACTAATCATGGACCTCCTCTGATGGCTTTTGGATCAACCTACTTTATTTTCGTCATGGCTGTGAATGTCTCTTCCTTCCCTATATGTCATGGTCCTGTGGGCCAAGGTTAGCCTGACAGGTCATGTGACTGTTAGGCATTACAGAAGAACTGAAGGCCACAGTTGAGTGATTTGTATCTCCAATTTATGTCTTTATGTCTCTAACTTTCCTAACAGGTGTGAGTGATAAACTGGTTTGTTGTCATTGTGCTTATTATGTAATCCATTGCAGGCCTTTGGCCACCTCTCAGTCATACGCATAGCCAATAATGTCTGTGTAGACACCAGTCAAGGTTTGATCCAATTATCCCAATTAGCTTCACAGGGGGTGCTGGAGCCTATCCCAGCTTTTCAATGGCCTCAAGGCACACAGAAACACCCTGGATGAGGCGCTGTTAAATCGCAGGGCAGAAACACACACAGCTATTCAACTATAGGACAATTCTCAGTCTCCAATCACCTGACTGGCCAATTCCATACAGAAAGGACCTTCTTGCTGCTAGGCTGCATAGCTACACCTGGGAAACCATGCTGCTCCTAGGGCCAATCATCACTTACTACCTTGACAACCTAAATTTGAAATCTTTGAAACTTGACACCCTACAAAGATATTTAAACCCGTAAACTTGACGTTTCCCTTAAACTCAACGTGCATGAAAGAACTTGTAGGCTGCTTTGAGCAGCAAAACAATGAGGTAATCAATGTACACCAATTGGTAATTATTAAGTTAAGTTCAAGTAAGGGGCATTCTTCAGTGCAAAAACTTGCAAAACCAATTTGTACAAAGCACACACTGTGGAAAACTGATCTACAAGCATTGTGACACAATAAAAAAAGTAAAGATTTTTGCACCCTGACTGAAATACCAACAATAAAGAAGTGATAATAAAGTCGAAGTGAACTTGAATGTTTTTCAGACTGTACAGCTCCGATGTGCAAATATGACAATAACTTACAAAATATAACAGACATACTAGTACACAGTTATGTAAAAACTATATCCATACTCAGTAAACTGCTGGGTTGTAAAATGAATCAGATGCACAAAGTCCAGGTAAAGTATTGGATTTCTACTATAGCCTAATCACAGACTAATCTAAATAATAGTCAATAATGTAGCGTCCGTTAAAAATAAAAAGCACATCAGTAATAAAAGCTTAAACAGCCGCTACCACACTGGGCGTCGTCCTATTGTATTTTTTGTTCATTTTTCCAATTGTATTTCAGGTTTGGTATCATATTTATGTTATTTTGAGCATGTGTCAAAACAACCCCATTACTTTCCATTAGCTTAAAATATATGCTGTTCCACAAGACATCTATTAAACTAAATACTACTCCCACAACCAGTCGACTGAAGCCCTGTCATGCAGCATTCTACTATATCATGTACTCTTGCTCACCACCACTTTGCCTCGTTCTTGTCCTCATCTTATCTGGTTAATCTTTCTATTCTAGCATTTTACAGTTTTGTATATTGTTTAAATATTTATTCTCATCATCTCTTGCAGTGAGCACCTTGTATACCACCCTTCATGTCAGCATTAGCTTTATCTTGGCTGTGTTTGGTATTTACAGGTATCTTCACGGTAGTAAGTCTATTCATGGTAGCAGTTTTACTTAGTCTTTGTATCTCTGTGAATGTTTTTATGCTCACTCTAATTAAACCTTGAACCATTGTTCGTCTCTTTACGTTACATCATAAACACACAACACACCAAAGATTTCTAGGAAGGTTGTTGGCGAATTTCACTGTGAATCATTTTAGTACTGGTTCTAGGAAATCATTGAGAATACTCAAGTGTAAACAATACAGTAGTGGAAAAGACCCTCAGGCATCTTCAGAGACAGATGATATAAAGCAAAAATAAATAAATGATCCTAAATATGAAATGTGGAATATTAAGTAGTTAATGTTTATTGATGGAGTCTTGTTTTTGCTGTGTAAACACTATTTATGATCATCCCCACCCAAAAACAAAGAGATTGCTGAACTTACCATTGGAAATCTGGTTACCGTTCTCCATAGATGAAGGAATGGGAGAGTTGGGAGAAGTGCGATGATTGGCGTTTTTGTCCTGTAATTGCGGGGAAGAAGAGTTAGGTCCTTGATCCTCTCTTCCAGGAAGGTTCATGTTAGAGTTGGAAAAACCTGTAAAAACAAACAGAAAACAAACTTCTATGAACCGAGTGCACCAAGTTTTTTTTTAAATTGAGAAAACTGAGAAAAATTGAGACTTGAGAAATTATAAATAAGAAAGATGAGATTTGCTATCATTTTTAATTTGGGTAAAAATAGAAAGAATTCATTTAGAATGTTTACTGATCAGCAATATTGTGGTGTCTAAACACAATTAGAATTTGCCTGCAATATTTGCCAGCATTATAAAAAGTTGGAATGTGGCAAAATGTGTAAATGTTAATAGAATATCAAAAGTACAGTTCTTTGAAACCTTTAACAATAGGCAATTAAAATTAGGAATCATAATTTGCTAAAACAATCTTTCCAAGCAAGCATGGGTCATAGATCCCAACCATTTCTTGAACTTGTCATTCAGTTCAAAAAGATAATTCATCACACATAAATGTTTTCCCCATCTACCTCTCCCAGCTATTCTGGAGAGGGGTTTGTACATGTTGTACAACATAGTTGTTGTTACATATTATGTTTATCGAGTCAAGAGCTGAAAAATTGACCACAGCTCTACAACACTGTGATAGTTACATTGAACACTGAGATGACTGTGACTAACGGCAGAAAGTGTGTACAGTGTACATATGCTGGACAAGAAATAAGAGGAGAGTATAATATACTTATATACACCGTCAAGTGACATTATTATAACCACATCCTTCTTAAGATCAAACCAAAGTTCTTTTGTCACACACCGTCATACACAGAACAAGAGTGAAATGTTTTTGACGGCTCGACAACATTGGTAATTATAAGAACAAGACTAAATTTACTTTAATAATGGAAAAGTACAAAATGTGAGAAGTAACATTAAAAAAAGATTAAATAAATTGCAGGCCAAGGGCAGCAATATATATTTTTTAAATCGCTTTTTTTAAAGTGTGCGCTGCTGTGGTAAAAGTGTATTGTGACTGAAGAAATTGTACAAACTGTTATTTAATCACTGTCAAAACACAACAGGTTTCGGATGTGAATGATTTATAGTTACCGTTACTTCTGCTTTATTTCAACACATTTTAAAATACATTCTCTTCTGACAAAATTACATCTCTTTATTTACTTCTACAGGTCAAAACAGAGACCCCTGGCTTTAATGCAATGACATATTGGCCGGAAGGCAAACACCTGCCGCCTCAGGCCCCATGGGACTCGGACCGTGTCAGCTGCCATGCTAGCCATAGTGGGAGTGATGGGAGTCCCGTGCTGACGCCAGGACAGAGAGCAGCGGAAGCTGCGGGGGAATGCGCTAATCCTCTCGACGCGCAGGCCTGCTCAGATCTGACCGCCGCTGAGATGGATTTAGAACAGAGAGCTAGATACCCCCCCCTCGCCACCATTTCCATTACAGCATGGGCAGCTCCTATGACCTCTAGTTCAGCACCAACTGGGAAGCCAAACAAGGTCCGGAGTGTAAGCGGTGGTAAGTCAACATCTATTATGGATTTTTGAACACTCATGCATGATCAACATAATTCAATACACCGATTTGTTCAAATGAATTTCTATAAATGGAAATGTATAAACAAACTAATGGCTTAAAGAACTGAACTCAACAGCTTATTTAAAACAATTTAACCATTATAGACCACCATTATATAATTACTTATTTTGAATATCTAAGTAAATAGTAGAATAGCTATAAACCTTTAACATTAAAAATATATTTCAACGTTAAGTAAGTAAGTGAAGTTTTGACTCAATTCTAAAATTAAAGCAATTCACTTTTTACCCAATGGAAACACATTTGATAACCATATCTTGCCATCCACACCAGCTAATGTTATCCAGCTCAGTAACAAAAGACCGTAGTTTAGCAAAACTTAAAAATAGGGTTGACAGTTAAAATACATCTGTGAAAAAACAAAGACTTCTCTACAAAGGCCATTCATTCTGATACCACTGATGCCTATAAGTAATATGCATCAGAAGTTTAGGCTGTCAGTCAAAGCAGAGTTTCTTGAGCTGGCAAAATCTTAACAGTTTTTCGCAAGTAATGGCTGAGCAAATGATTGGCTCAGTCGTCGCAATTGAGAAGGTAGGGTTGTATTATCTTTGTAATAAAGTAAATATTTATGTCAGCAAAATTGCATCATGTGAATGATGTTATACCTTATATTAGCTAAGCTAAAGTTTTAAAAAATGATTTCTAGACAAAAGTTGCTGTTTGGAGGTGGTTGGGATGTGGTACAAAGAATAAGGAGGCACATGTCCAAAATGGTTGAAAACCCCTGGTTTAAAAGATGGGCTGCAAGGAAATGAAGGTTTGGCCAAAGGCAAAGGTATAATGAAATTATTTAAAGTAAATTTGGCAATTCTGGGCATCTAAGGGTTAAAATTTGTTGTGATAATATATTAGATTATTTGTGTAGATAGATGTCGATCTTTGTTTCTCATCTTTTCTTGAATTTCTTCCCATCGGGGCATAATATCTTGTTTTTTTTGAGAACTTTTAGCTTGGCTAGTGAAATAGAATCCACTAATTATTTTTTCACATGGGGCATTTCTGATATTCAATTTAGATTGATAATCTAAAACATTTAAATCTGACATGTTAAAACACTTGAGGAATATATATCCATAAATACATCCATATAGGGTCTTGCACAAGAGCCAAACAGTGTCTTTAGAGCCTGGATTTGAACTGACAATCATTCGATAAATACCCCCAAAACTCCATCCATTATGAGACAATCCCTGTCCCACTCTGCCAAGATTTGTGATATATAAATGCTAAATAGGCTCAGGTCTATAATTTTGCCTCTGCTACCTTACTCAATAGTATGGCAATTTTGTGTTGTACTATTATTACTGGTGGTATTATTCTGACAACACTGATGACAGCATGCACCATGTGATTTATTCTCCAGCTGTCTGTCAATAATGGATCATAATATCAGGAATAAAAGGTGTTTGTGGTGAAAAACCATAGACACTGGGGCGGGAAGGCTCACAGTGAATCAATAAGTAGTGAAAACATACTAGCCTATAAAATATTTTTAAATGGCCTGAAGGAAAACCCCAATAAAATACAGTAAACGCTGAAATGCACTGGGGTTACGTTCAGAGAGCATAAAGCGTAAATAATGGGCGTGGCCCAAAAAGGCTCTTTTTATTCTGGCGCAGCAAGCTCTTATCTTACTAACTAATCAGTGGCTGATCCTGGAGCGGAGACGGGAGTTACAGCTAAGAAACTGTAGAGGTTCATTTACTGTGAAGCACACTTCTTCTGGTAAATAATTAGGTTACCTTTCTAGGGACCTTTGAAAATGGTTGTGTTTAGTATTGAGTCACGTAAGTCGCGTTTAAATTTGTAAATACAGTAGCATCCCTCTGTTAAATTCTTTTTACACCTGTATGGTGTAAGTATATATTTTCGGAAATTAATATAAACTTAACTAGTATATACGGGACTTAACTTGTTCCGTTGTGTAAAGAAACTGCCTATTTTATGCATTTACATTAGCGAAGTACAGTTTGAAGACTGAAGCATCCTGATCACACTGATGCTTCGGTTAATAAAACAGTTCTGTTCAAGATAAAATCGAGTCTGCTCTGAAATAACAGGACTAAACACTTTTCTTTTCAGCTAAAACACTTTAGCGATCTCCATGGCATTATTACACCACCTACCACAGGTTACCCCGATATGTACGTACTGTCATTCATGCAAGCCTGTTTTCTTTCATTTTCTGGTATAAGTAAGGTTCATTTCATTGAATTTCCATCAATGTTTAGGCTATAAAATTAGTACATTATATTGTTCTTAATAATTTAGCATTAAAATGCATTAAAAATTAGGACGGTGTAAGTGTAGTCCATGAATGTACGGGGGTTTTCTGTGAATTAAAGTAATTAGGTTCCAAGGAAAAATCCACAAATCAAGGAACACGAAGACATGGGTTCACTGTACACAATGCAGCATCTATGCCAAGGTGAACCACATCTGGTCTGATGACTTGTGATCTAGCTTTATTTAATCCGAATTATCCATTCAGGACGAATAACCTTACTGTCAAAACCTTTTGTAGTTTGTCTCTTAAATGTCACATTAAACTGATTTTGTTATCAGATTTCTGTCTATTCCATATTTAATTTAATATTTACCATGCTTATCTTTCTCTTTGAATGCAGAAAAGATCAGACGTCGGAGGGAACGTGACACCCACCAGGACACCCCTTTCACTCAGAATGATTGACTGATTGACTGAATGATTGATTGATTCATCTCATTAATAAGGCAAAAGCTGGGACAGAGTAAAGACAGAAACTTTTCCGTGCTCTCTTTGTGTGTTCTCTCCCTTTAGATTTCACTGACAGAAGGAATGAAAGATCGATCCCACATTTATCATGGCAGCCTGGGGAAATAAATACTGCGTAATACTACAATCAGGAAAAGAATGTGTGCTTTTTCCATCTAACTCTTTAAATAAATGGATATTTATTTAAAAAAAGTCATAAAATCGATGTCAAAATAAAGGCGGCAAATGAAAATTCATGTTATTTTCCACCTGTGTTGTCAAAAACGATCAAACACCACACATTAATGTTTTGATCATGACGTGGTTTTGAGATGCAAATCAGGCAACCAACAAGAGGCTTAATGGGCAGTGTTTCAAAAACACATAATTTCTTTTAATAATTGTGCATTTTGTAATTTTCTCATTGAATTGCATCTGTAATTAAAAAAAGAAAGAGCTTTCCTGAATTTAGAAAGAAATAACATTCTGTAATACTTTTGTAGTAAATATTAGGTCAGTTTATTAAATTTAACTGCATTTACTTTACAATTATTATAATTTCTTGTGCAGTTTTACGTCAGGCCTCTCTATTTTAATGAGCACATGTTTCTAATAGCATGATAGTCAATATGCATTGTGTACTACATGCCTAAATTCACTATTATATGAAAGCCAAGTCTGGATGCCATGTTCAACACTTTGGTTACAGTACACTTACTTGAGCACAGATTTTGGAAGTGGAACGTCGTTTTAACAGACTGAATAGGGGGTGCACTTTCAGTTTCAAGTTTTATTTGTCACATGGCACAGCTGGCAGTGAAATTATTTAACTTGTACAGAATATGTGATTATCCAAATGTCCAAAACAGCAAGGGTTGTTTTTCCAGAGCTGGAAACAGCCCTAAGGTCCAGAAAAAGGCTAAACATGCACATATGATTAAAAGTAGTTTGGAAAATACATCTCTAGGATGCGATGGGAAGCATCATCAGTGATGAATTGCACTGCTGGTGCCTATCTAAACACAAGAAAAATAAGGCACAAAACAGAAAAAGGCGAGAACAAACAAGTCCCCTGACAAAATAAAGCCTATCATTAATGTTAACAGAGAGATATACCTAGACTAGCAGACATTTACCGAACTGCTGGTTTTGGTTTGGTGAATTTTACCCAATTGGACCAGATATTTGATTGTCCAGATTTGGTCTGTTAAATCGGAAATCTGTTAAATGGAGGTCAGTTAAATCGAGGTTCTGTGGTATCTGAAGTTGTTTTCTGATGATTGCAAATATTATAACCTGTAAATATTACAACATAAGGTGGAACAGCAGCGTGTCCAGATTCAATAGTCAAGCGTCTACAAATACATGATCGTCTATGTGTGGAGGGATGGCCGAAGCCCCATGATGGATTGTCCACGGGTGACCCTAAACAGAATAAAGGATTAATCTAAACAGAAAAAAATAAATACTGATTACTATGCTACCTTCTTAATCATTAACATGAGTGCACTCTACAATGTTGTGTGGCATTCAGATACTTTTTGTCCAACAGCCCCACTAGGAGATTATTGAATACACTGCAGTCTAGACCAGCTTTGTGATTTAAAAAGGAATAGACTGAGGACTCAAAAAACCCTATATTTTGTACACACTTGATGTAAATGATAAAATAAAGTTGATATATGTTTCTCCTTTTCAATGCTACATTGGAACACCTACCCTCACCAGTAACATATTTTAATACTGTACTATTTGCTGCTTTTATCTAGATATACAATTAGTACTGAGCAGAATTAAGTTCAAACCCTCCACAACGGTTCTAATTTCTCATGTGGCCCCTTGGAAAATGTAATTGTCCACCTCTGCCCTCAATACAATGATCTTCCTACATTGATGCCCACTTCTAAATTCAGCTGAGTAAATAAAACAAAGCTGTTGGGATTTCAGTTGTGAACCAGATTAATACAGTGCAAACGATGAAAATAAATAAATCAGCTTGTCTTAAACTAAACAAAAACAAGTCTGAGACCGGAGTCAAGACCCTGACCCAGCACTTCATAAGTCCAGCTTTAAAGACTGGACATTCATAACATTCATTACACAAGAACAAGTGTCCAGCCACGTGAAAAACGATCCCGATAGCTAGTTTGATGACACATTCTTTTAAACAGCTTGAGAATGACAACACATATGTTGTGATGATTAACACAGAGATCCAGACTGTAATGCAAGTAGTTATTTCCTCCTCTCTTGTGTCACATCTATTTGTCTTAATGACACATTCACATGTTGGTTTCTCTGGGGAACGGAGAGCATTCAGTTGAAGCGTTACAGTGCCTTTACCCATTAGAAGAGTTGGGGTCTCTGTTATTTAATATTTCATGACTGTATAATCTGGTGCTCATGTAATATTGATGAAACTGGTGCGAATACCTTCTGTGAACCCCTTTACCCCTCACCATAATAACAGACGAAAGTAGCTTCTGAGGCTGAAACTTTAGACTCCTGTAGTTATTATTCATGCAATCTCACACAGGAAATGCAAAAATGATAAAGGCAGCACTAGTCTAGTGTATTTCAGTATATGAGTCATTTATGAGTTTATAGCTCTATTAGGTCATGATGAGAACTATCTTGTAGATTTATAACCTGCTTATAAATTCAATAAAATATAAAATAGCAAGCTGGTAAAATACACCGGATTATGCACCCTAGTGGCTAGCTACCTATAGGGCTGGAAGAGGTTTGGCAAAGTAAATATTTGCCCATGTGGTTTTCAGCTATTGAATTCAGAAGTCCAGATTTAGAAATGTTAAATGCTGAACAGACCTTCTTCACATTATATCTCCCTTATATTGCTTTGGTAGTACCTCTTTTCATCAGAGTCTATGCTTTTTGTGAATTTTTTCCTTGTCACTTCAATCCAAAACTGGCTCAAAACTTTCCTCCCACAGTCCAAAACAAGCAAGTAATGTAAATTATAGATACAAAAATGTCCATGACATTAATATTTATTTTATATAAACTTGTGTACCTTGTGTCTGCCAGGAATGTAACCAAAAAGGATAAAACATTACTACTACTAATAATAATAATAAAAAACATATACATGGGGTCCACCATTAGTGGGGTTGGGTTCTGCTTACGTATTGCCTATATTCAATCTATTGAATCAATCTATCAACCTATAATCTATATCTATTTATTTTTTAAGAACTGAGCTGGAAACTATTAAGTAAACAAACTAAATGGGTTTTAACATAAATATGTCAATGTCTACTTCCTAAACAAATCAATAGGATGAGGAAATACTACGGTTATTTTAGGTAAACCTATAACAACCAGTTCTTAGTTTTGCACTATACCTTTTTTATCCACTTCAGTTGTGGGCTGTGGAAGTTTTTAATAGCTGTTTCCATTATTTTGGTCATCTTATATATTTGCAAAGATCCTCTTAATTGTTAGCGGCTTTTTAAACACACACTGTTTAACAAAAAAAAATTGAATCATGGACCCATGCAGAAGAAAATAAAATGACCATTTTGTAACATTTCGTAATCGAGACAACTGATCCAGAGTAAAAATCATCACTCGGTAAAGGTGTCCAAATTATTATGACCAGGCAGAAGCATGGATCTTGTGAAGAAAGTCGTAGGTGCTTTCGTGATGCTCTCAACAAATCTGGGTACTAATCCAGATCATGTGTGCCAATACATTGATTGTCTTTTTTGGGGTGGATGGGATCATGAGACATGTCACACGGCTAGAAATCTCCCACACTGGTTGGAAGGGCTTGATCGTTTACTACCTGACACCTTAATTCCCCAGACTTGAAGCCAATTGAGCTTTGTGGTCACTCTGTAGATCCTTCCTCACACATCCTCCAGAAGTGGTCTCCGCGATGGACTTTGGACTTTCTTGAGACCTGCTATCCAATGGTTACTCTGCATATTTGCTGGTCATTATAAGGTAATTAAAAGGGGTATCTGATAGTGTAGTCATATACTAGTAAGCTTTCAAAGAGGGACAGCCAACTAGGACACCTATTATGTCTCTTAAATGTTATAAAACCCAGAAAGGCTTACCAGTGTCTCTGATCTTGCGTCCCGTGGTGGACTTCCGGAGCAGACTGCGTCCCGAACTGAAGAGCGTATTAAGTTCATCGAGTGGGCTGGTGAGTCCTCTGGCATTAGCCGGGTTGAACAGCAACGGTGAAGACGAACAAGAGTGTGCTCGGCGTGGCTCCGGTCGAGCTGACTTCACAGGGGAATAAGGTGGCTTGGTGCTGCCGGGCGGAGTCTCTGGTATCCCCGGGCTCCCTTTAGAGGTCATTTTGGACGATTCTGCACCAGCACGGACCAGAAAGTTGACATCGGGGGGAAAGGGAAAGTGCGACGGAGGCCTGTAGGGTGGGGGAGGGATGGCGGGAGGGGGTGGAGTCAGAGGCGGGGTAGACTTGTCCGGCATCAGGATGGAAAGGCTGGGGGAGGAGTCAGCCCTCTGGCGGCTGTACTGGGGGGAAAGTGGGCTGCCGCCGTCTTGGCTGGCGTAGTTGAGGTTGGGCTCGAAAACGGGCAGCTTCTTCACTTCGAGTGGGGTGAGAGGGGATTCGTCCGAGTTTGGAGAACATGTGACTGGAGACGGAGGGAACACTAGAAGAGGGGGTCTGTGGGGTAGCAGATTAGGAAAAGGAGGCGGGATGTCACACGGACCCCCGTCCTTTTTTGCCTTATCGCAGCTCTGCTGACGTCCAATCAGCATGTTCGGAAGATCAATCAGAGCTACCGGCCTCTTGATCTCCAGCGTCTGAGGCAGCTTCGGAGTATTACTAATGAAACTGGTTGAGTCACACACTTCGGGTTTAACCGGGGCAACAGAACTGCCGTCCTCTGACGGGAAGTACTTCATTTCCTCATAAACAGCCTCGCTTTGCTCCGGGCTGTTAGACTCGGCCATCCCGAGAGCCCTGCAGGTGCTGACCATCTCGATATAGACATCCTCATCGTCCCGGCCATGCTGGAGGCTTAGCGTGGATGTGTATGGCCCGTCCTCTGAGGCTGCCCGCTGCGCCAGGCTGAGGAAGTGACTGCCGCGAGCCAGACATGCCAGTTTCATTTCTGTAGGTCGTACAGGAGACAGAGAAGCGCAAATCTCCTCACAGGAGCCAGTGAGCTTGGTGTAGGGGCTACGCTTGGGCTTGGGTGGGGGGATCTTCTTCATGGTACTGTAGTCGTCGCTGTGAGGGCGGGGTTTGGATAGAGCTGTAGATGGATAATATAGAAAACAAAGGATGGGTCAGTTGGGTTCACGCAACGGGACAAAGCGACCGGTTCTGATTCCTTTTCAATTACAGCTGCCAATGTAAAGTAAAATACGATTAAAAAAAAGTTAAAAATGTCAGTTCTGTTGTGCTAGTGTGTTTTACCACTGTGCCAACTAAGCACCTTATTTTTTATTTTTGTGGAAACAAGTCTTATTTGTTGTAAAAACTAGGAGGAAAGAAAATTTATCTGTCAAATGCAAAGTAGACAACAGCCAGTTCACCTTGTCCACGGCATTGTTGTTTTTTCTTGGTGCCAGTCAAACCATGGCAACCAAATGCC